>JAOWBW010000098.1:922297-1522297 GCA_026119855.1 Campanula takesimana
AATAATACAAAATATAAAAAATCCTTTAAGTCTTTTAAGCCATATAATAAAACCATAAAATGTTTTTTATGCAAAAAACCTGGCCATATTGCTAGAAATTTCCCAGCAAAAAGACAAATACAACAAATCTGCCATAATTTAAAAATAAAAGAAACAGAAGAAATTACAAAACATAGATAATCTTGAATTATCAACAGATATTGATGAATAAACTCTTCTGATCAAACTGATACAAGTGATGATGATGAATGCCAATCCTGTAAAGAGAAATATGTCTGTGTAATAATAAATAAATACAATAGAACAATACGATGAGATATTAGAAAAAATCAAAGAAATAGATGAACCAACTATAAAAAAGAATTTTTTAAAACAATTGCCAAAACAATTAACGAAGAAACAGATACATCAAAGCCTGCTCAATACGAAGATGTTATACAATGTTCAAAACAAAAAGAAACAAATTTCATCAGTAGATTTACAACATGAAATCAGAGAAATAAAAACAAGAAATAAATTATTAAAACAAAGTAATTTGGATTTACAAAAAACACAAAAGAAATAGAAACAAATTACACTAACAAGAAATTAAAAAACAATACATTCAACCTACCTGATGAAGCTTCTACTCTCTAAAGCTAATAAAGAATTAGACAAACATTTTTAAAAACCCTTTGCTAAAAAATCTTCTTCAGAAACAGATACCTCTACAGACACAGAAGAAGTATATACGCTCTTACCCGAGTACGATACCAAAATGGGTATGTACATATACATATGAAAATCAAGTTTCGAATATAAAGGATTAGCCATTGTTTTAGGAAGTAAATTGTGTTGAACAAGGAATAATACCAACAAAATATTTTATAAAAACAAAACAAAGTCTTTCAGCAGCCAATTCTTCAAAATTAGAAGTAAAATACAAAATACCTGAAGCACATGTTTGCAATAATAGTATCTGCTTTAAAACAAGTCTTATGCTTGTAAAAAATTTAAACACAAAAGTTATATTAGGAAACCCTATTTTACAAATGCTATATCCCTTTTCAGTATCACAAAGAGGAGTAGAATCAAGAATATTAGGACAAAAAATTATATTTGATTTTTTATATCCTGTATCCAATAGTGATGTAAATAATTTACAAAAAACAGGAATCTCTAAATTAAATACTTTACAAAATCAAATGAAATTTCTTAAGGAAGAATTATTAAATATCAAAATTGAAGAAAAATTACAACTTCAACAAAACAAAGACATAATCTCTAAAAATTAGAAAAATTTGAAAAAGACCTATGTTCTGATTTACCCACAGCTTTTTGGGAAAGAAAAAAACATGTAATAACATTACCATATGAAAAAGATTTTAATGAACAAACAATACCTACAAAAGCAAGACCTATACAAATGAATCAAGAATTATTAGAATATTGTAAAAAGAAATTAAAGATTTACTCAATAAAAAATTAATTAGGAAAAGTAAATCACCTTGGTCATGCTCAGCATTCTATGTATCAAAAAATGCAGAAATTGAAAGAGGTGCCCCAAGATTAGTTATTAATTACAAACCTTTAAACACTGCACTAAAATGGATTAGATATCCAATACCCAATAAACAAGATTTACTAAAAAGACTACATGATGCGTCTATATTTTCAAAATTTGACATGAAATCAGGCTTTTGGCAGATACAAATAGCAGAAGAAGATAAATACAAAACAGCTTTTACAGTGCCCTTTGGGCAATACGAATGGAATGTTATGCCCTTTGGATTAAAAAATGCACCAAGTGAATTTCAAAAAATAATGAATGAAATATTTAATCCATACACTTTTATTATTGTTTATATAGATGATGTTTTAGTATTTAGTAAGACTCTAGAACAACACGACAAACATTTAAACATATTTTATAAAACAATGATAAGAAATGGTTAGTTTTATCAAAACAAAAATAAAACTTTATCAAACAAAGATTAGGTTTTTAGGACATGAAATAACCAATAATACTTTAATACCAATACAAAGATCTATAGATTTTGCTGACAAATTCCCAGATGAGATAAAAGATAAAAATCAATTACAAAGATTCCTAGGATCATTAAATTATATAGCAGATTTCTTTCCTAAATTAAGACAAATTTGTAAACCACTATTTGATAGATTAAAAACAAATCCAAAACCATGGACAAAAGAGCATACTAATGTTATTAAACAAATCAAACTACATGTTAAAAAATTACCATGTTTAACTATATGTGATCCTAATGCCCCTAAAACAGTAGCAACTGATGCCTCAGACATAGGATATGGTGGGATATTGACTCAAAACATAGATGGGAAAAACCAAATAATAAGGTATTATTCGGGAATATGGAACACAACACAATCAAATTATTCTACAATAAAAAAGGAAATTCTTTCTATAGTGTTATGTATAACAAAATTTCAAGATGATCTTCTTAATCAAAAATTTACAGTCAAAGTAGATTGCAAAGCTGCAAAAGATGTTTTACAAAAAGATGTAAAGAATTTAGCGGCAAAACAGATTTTTGCCAGATGGCAAGCCCTTTTATCAATATTTGATTTTGACATTATTCATATTGCAGGCAAAGACAATTCAATCCCAGATTTCTTAACTAGAGAATTCCTACAAGGACATGGCTGACTTCCCACTGATAAATAACCAAATTATTAATACACATGATAGACGAAATAGATGGCTTAATAGAGGCTTTGGCAACATTGATTATTTGAACCATTTAGCTAGACAACTAAGAGATCTTCAATCTACAGACTTCCCTCATACTTACACAAATTATGAAATAAGAATACATTTTATGTATGTGCGATTCCTCGTCAGTGATCTTGAGGAATATATAGAGGACAATGGAGTTTTCTATCATCAAAAAAGAATTACAACAAATATGCTCATACAAGCAAAGGCTCTTTCCAGAAGAATGAGGAAGTTACATAAATTTCTCTAAAAATGTATCTTATGTCTTTCATTTATTTGTATTTGATTTAAATTCAATAAAAACAATCTTTATTGCAGGCAATGGCAAATATAAATGAAGAAACCGCACTCTTTTCAAACCAATCATTACAAGAATTAGAAAAATTACATAAAGAGACCTTACTCATTTCACAAATAGAACAGGAACAAACTTGGAGCGTTTTTATTAATGGAAATCGTGTTCATTTAAATACTTCCAATTACATAAATTATTTACTACAAAAATCACCAATATTACTAAAAGAATGCAAAAACTTTCACAAAAGAACCCCTTTTCGCAAGACCCAAATACTTCGATTTCATTTATATGATTTACAAGAAATCTTTGAAAACAAATCCTCCTCGCCTTTTTCAAATCTTATTAAAAATGAAATCTCAACTTTTAAAAGGCTTACAAATTGTATTTACAATGATCATTATCCAAATCAAGATTTTCTACATATGCCAGATTAAATAGCCTCGTACGAGACTACTGCAATCTACATACTAAACTTCTCCCTATTTAGAATGATTTCAGGAACTTCGCTCAAAGGAAAGGCCAAGAAAGAACAATCGATCATACAAATCAGACCTCTTACAAAGTTTCCAAACTACATTCCTGACAGAATGCCAATTCAACCAAAATTAGAAAATAGGTTTGCCACTCTTTCCCCAGATGCAAAACCATTCTCTCCCCCAATCTCAAAAGAAACACCATCCTCCCAAAAGACAGTTACTTACAAATCTGCCCTCAAGATAGAAAACCCACAAACCTCTCAACTCAATAGACAAATCGTTCCTAATCCTCACCCTAAACAAACACCACCCACAAATTATTTTTATAAAACACATACCGATTTTATTTGTGTCTTAGAACCAGAAATTTATGAAATGACTGACAATTGGCATCCTTACCAAATATCACAATTTATTTTACCATCGTTGCACAATTATATTCCTGATAATTTTATGAAAAACCAATTTTTCTATGAATCCATTTTGACACAAACAAAATCCGCCACTTTTCAATATTCTACTGACCATGTTGATAAAACAAAAATTCGTTATTGCAAAGTCAAGATTTTAAAATTCCTGACTTTAACAGATTGGGGCCAAAAACCAAATGATTCTCGAGATTTATTAAATTCAAACAATTCAGCAAGATTTAATTATTATGATTATATCTTGGCTTGGTCAAGGGCCTTTTTAGACAAAACAAATCTTTTTCTCTTTCATATTTCTTTTATTTTTGTCCAAATTTTTCCTACCCAACCCCTTATTGGTTTCATCAATGGTGGAAAACTTTCGGACTAGACAAATCAATTGTCCCAACAAATGTACAAATAGCCTTCGACCAATGGTCAACAAAAGTCTCTTACCCAGAACAAATTTCTCAGACTCCTTTTTGGGCCTTATTTTGTCATAATTTCCAAGTCCCATGGATTTTTATGACAGAATTTGACTTAAGAGAGGAACAAATGTGTGACTGTATGACAGTACAAAAGTGTGAGTGTGTACAAAAAACAATCTTACCAATTTTGATTCGAAAATACAAAATAAAATGGTGGGACAAAACTGAAATTTCTCATTGCAATTCTGGAGCAGTGACAAAATACTTTCTTTCAAAACCAGAATATTGCAAAACAATTCCTCTCAAACAATCTCAACAAAATGAAGAGTTTTTAGCCAAAAAACAACAAATTATGTCCCAGATGGCTAAATGTACAAATTCAACGGATCTGGAAAGACTAATGGTCCAACTTAGCGACGAAGGCAGTTCATCCTCTATGAATGAAGGGGATACACAACCCAATGATGACTTCTACACACAACCAGACGATCTAGAATTAGATCTGTAAAGCTGCACAAAAAAGAAGAAGGCATCTCAGTCACCATCCATGGCCCACACAAAAAGAAGAAGGAATCCTCAACAAATAGAAGAAAGAATCAGCCGCCCTGGCCCACTGGTCACAAAATTCAACAAATAATTCAGCCGCCCTGGCCCACTGGTCACAAATTTCAACAAATAATTCAGCCGCCCTGGCCCATTGGTTACAAATTTCAACAAAGGCACCAGCCGCCCTGGCCCAATGCTAATGATATTCAAAAGAAGATTCCTCCTGCCGACCTGCACGACAAAAAGCCAGTAGTATATAAGATTAGATAGCTCTCATTGTAAGGCAGGCAAAATTTAGTATCAGTTTTAAATTCTCTCTAAATATTTCTCTCTCTAAAAATCTCTTGTAATCTCTCTCAACAATTGTACTCTCAACAATTTGCAATAAACAAGTAAGTTTACTACTCTCGCCTCGAGTACTTACAATTATTTGTTAATTGTTACAAATTATCTTTTCAAACAAAAACGTTACGAAAGGTGGAAACCACTAACCTTCCAGACCTACGGGTGACGGATAAACTGAGGTATAACGAAAGCCTACGTATACGTATTTTCAAAAGTCAAAGTTACTGTAGAAAAGTCAAATTTACTATTCACTATTCATGCGATATTTATTTTGATATTTTTATGTTATTTATTGTTATTATCTTAATATGCATGTTTTAAAATCGGACCTCTGATCTTTATATATATATATATATATATATATATATATATATATATATATATATATATATATATGGAGTGAGTCTTGTGAAAAACACGTTTTTCCTTAAGCAAAAACGTGATTTTCAAAACACTAGTGTGTAACCCGTCGAAATTCGACGGGAGCATAGTAATGCTGAGAATATTTTTATTTAATATAATTGAAGTTATATAATTAAAAGATATAAGATTATGAATAAATTGTATTTTATTCTCACTATCATCACTATTAATAATTGTCCACTTAAAAAAAAAGTGATACGACTAATTTTATTCGTCAAACATACAAAGAAAGAGAGAGAAAGGATGACACAAATAAATATAATTAGTCTCCTTTTACTACTACCTCTACAACATTTATTTTTTTTGAATTTTTTGATTGAATTAATTAAATTATCTTAATTTGTAATATAATAAATGAAAATATTTTAAAAATAAGAGAATATGTGAAAATAATCTGAAAAATTACTACTTTCCACCATGCTATATCTTTTTTCCTCTCCTTTACTTTCCACCACCACTCTGCCACCTTCCTGAATCACTCCTTACACATACACCCTTCCCCTAATTCATCCTCCTCTTCCTCTCCTTTTACACTATACAATATTATCATGAACTGATTCTCCACATGCAACATTTACTTCATATAAAACATATTTGAGGTTAATTTCTATTTTAGATTTTTTTTTTCATGCGGTTTTCTATTTTTTTTTATATTAAAATTTAATTTAAAATAATCTGGTAAACAAAAAAATTGCCCAAAATATAAAATGTTGTATATTTAAATATTAGCTTCAATTAAAAAAAGAATAATACCAATCAGATATGGTAACTCCAAAAAAAATCATAAAATCTCCCTTAAAACGTCATGTGCTAGTCACATGACATAAATCTGTTAAAAAACTAACATCCAGTTACTTTTGTAGTCAGATTGCAACAAAAAGATAAAGTGGATGTACCAATTGACGAAATTGAAATGACAGCATCAACATTGCGAATTTTGAGAAATGTCAGGAACCAAATTGCAATTACCCCTATATTTTTCTATGTTTGGCACAAAATACAGCTGTAACAATTACTCTATGCTATGCGCTATTATGAAGCAAGCAGAAGTATGCGTCAAATTTGACACAGATTTGGCCCTGCGCCATTCCTTGCGCCATTCTCTTTTACCTTCTTTTAAAATATTCTTTTTACATTTAAAGTATAATATTTCCTTTGTTTCAAAATAAATTCTCAATTTCCTTTTTAATTCTTTAATTCAAAAATAAATTTAAACAAAAATTTAAACATTCATTTTGAGACGGAAAATGTATAACTCAATTTTATTTATATTAACAAAATGAGTTATCATAATTGTGTTGGTGGATTTAAATAGAGTGTGTCGGATCCACTATCGATGTAGCAAATGAAATGTCGTCACCACATCTTGTATTCTTCCTCTTATAAACTACTCCCTCCGTCCCACTCGAATTATGACAAATTTTCATTTTTGGTGTCTCATTCGAATTAGGACAACCCAAAAATAGAAGTGTTTTATTTAATGGGACCCACATTCACACTCACAATAACTTTCCATTCATTATTCTCTACCCCACTTTCTCTCTCCTATTTCACTTTTTATACTCATAACAGCTACTCCACTAACATTTTTTCCTTAATCCTCGTGCCCAACCCAAAAATCCTAATTCAGATGAGTCAGAGGGAGTATTTTTGTAAGCCTAACGTTGCCCTATTATTATGAGAAAATGGGTAAAAAACGGTAAATTCTATATACAAGGCATACTACATACAAGGCACCAATAATGGTAAAACTACCATTCGCGTGTCGTGTGCAAAAGGACGACTTGAAGGCTTCATGTCGTGTACTAATACACGAGATATACCAATTGTATAAAATGTCCAGTCGTGTGAATTTATACGAAATATACTATACTCTGTTACACAAACATACACGAAATACATATGAACAGGTCGTGTATAGTTCATACGACATGTTCTCACACATGTCGTATTAAAGCACACGATATAAAGCCCTATGCTCGTGTATATTCATGCGACATGTCAAAATAAAGGTGTTCTTCGATGATTTGAACACGATGTTAATGATACGCATATGCTATGTTAAATTATTGAATTGTGTTGTTAATTGAGCAAAATTTGTACACTTAGACGTGACAAGTAACAAACGTCATATTGGATCATACAATATCATATAACCTATCACATTTAAGTGATATCACTTTATTTATAATCCCCTAACAAATGATTGTGGTGTTATGTTTCTAATCAAGATTATATTTAAAGAGGTAATTAAACATGTTATAATGCATCATACAATATCATATATAACCTATCACATTTATTAGGTTAAAGTGATACCACTTTATTTATCAACTAACAAACGATGTTATGATGTGCATATACTATGTTAAATTAATGAATTATGGTGTTATATTTCTAATCAAGATTATATATAATGAGTTAATTAAACATGTTATATAACGAGTTAAGTTGTTTCGATGATTTGCCAAACGAGGTTAATGATAAGTTGTACATTAGAGGAATACCACTTACTCAAGATTATATATTTGAAATTATCATATTTGTTAATCAAGATTATATGTTTCTTGTTATAATAAGTTGGAAAACAAACAATGATTACATATATGAATGAATCAACATCATACAATATCATATAACCTACCACATTTATTTATAATTAAATTTCTCTTTTTGATAAGGTATTTCGTGTGGGAATACACGACATGTATTAAGACATTTCGTATGAACTATACACGAGTTAAGACATTATATCTCGTGTATTGTTCATACGAGATCAATACCAGAAACAAAACCATATCGTATAAACTTTATACGAAATGTACCATAGTGTCTCGTGGTTATACACACGAGATACACCCAGAACACTTTAAACCCCCCCCCCATAAACCCTACCTCTAACACCCATTGTTAACACACATGCACCATTGATATACACTTTCACAAATATTACTATTCTTAACACCCATCAATTTATACCCATTATTATCATTAATTCTCAAATCATCTAACACCATATTATGGATTCTCCACAACATTCTCCAAGTCTTTATGATCATATTAATCTTGATCTTGTAGAATATATTTTTGAAGAAGAAGGTTTGCCTCCAAATTCTCCACATCAAAATCAAAATCCAAGCTGCAATGAAGTAAGTTTTTAAAGTTATATATGGTGTTAAGATCAAAATCACAATAAAAATCCAATCTTAAACTAAATTGTTTTTCAAGATTGGATTTTTAAATTCTGATATTACTTGATTTCATGTACGATCATACGAGTTATATTCTATTATGTCGTGTGTGCTTACACGAGTGGTAATGTACTACCTCGTATGAACGCATACGAGATATAGTGTGATTAGGCCGTGTAAGTTTACACGAGATGTGCAAAACCAGCTCGTATAAACATACACGAACTGGTTCTTAACATTTCGTGTATGTTGGGTTTCCAAGTAACATGCGCAGCGGAATTTAGCAATTAAAATTTTAAGAAACCCAAACCCATGGATCCGTTCATATGATTAAATCAAATACAACATGATGAATAAAGGAAAAACTAACCCTTGATGGCTATCAAATTTTCTCTTGGTCTTTGGTGGAGATTTGAAGACTTGATCACGATCACAAAGCTTGAACACGAACTTTGAAGATGATGATTTTCACCCTCTAGCGGTATCCACACTTCGAACGAATATCAAAAGTAACTTCTTTGATCTTGGTTGCTAGACCAATATTATGAAACACACTTTCACAATTCAATAAAGAACTATAAGGAATTTATTTGTGAATTATTTTGTTCCTCAATCAATGATATCTTAGAACAAAATAAAATCTCTCTCAAACTCTTTGAGACTCACAAAAGCACTTGTTAATATGGTCTAGCCGAATTGGGGTTTATATACACAATTAAGACCTATTCCAAATAGGAATCTTGTGCCAAAAACCTTTCCTAATCGAATTAGGAAATTTCCAGTCGGCATACCGGGCGCCCGCTTGGTACCCCCCGAGCGCCCGCTCATTTGGACAGAAAGTCCAATTCTTTTCTAGCTTGTTCAGGCGCCCGCCTGGTGCAACCCAAGCGCCCGCTTGGTTGACCAGGAGGCCCAGAACTTTCCAGAAATTCCTTGGAAGTCCTCCGACCCTAAATGCCAATATAGTCCTTTTATTTAAGATTCGTTCTATTGTGTGTGACCCTCTAGGATTATACTAAGTTGGCAATGGGCTCAAACATGATCCCATAAGATATGATTAGGTTCTAGCAAACCGTCATACCTACCCAAATAGTATAACTAGATACAAGTTCGCATTCCTTTAGAATATGTCACAATCCCTTTGTCCACGATGTCATTGAACACAAGTCATGGTCAAAGAGTCAACTTGTTTCGTTCAATACTTTCTCGATTCCGAATATGTTGATAATCCAAATGACATTGATCCAATCAATTCATTTGAGTCCGGCCGAACATTTCATCAACATCATTCCTACGAGAGGCCCAAGCTTGACATCTCTCCGTGGAGGGACAAATCCATTTAGCTTATTATTCTTCCCAACGGGAATCCGATTATGCCAATCATACCCTTTATAACTACCGTGTTAAGGTAGCGTTTGAATATGTCAAACACAATGTTCATCAAGTGGAAGACTATAATAACTTCATGTCTAAGGATTCAAATGACATAACTAATATGAGATATATGTATGACATAGACCATGACATAAATCTCATACAGCGGGTCATGTCCAGTACCTTGTTCCAAACAAGTACCCATAAATCTAACATGATCATCCCATGATCATTTAGCCTTTATACTAGTGCTTAACAAGTACTAGGGACGGGGATTATTATAAGTAAACATGAACAACAATAATAATCAAAATATCTCTTTATTGATATGAAATAAATGATAACAATTACAACGTTTATTAAACGTGCCTAGGGCACCACTACCAACAATCTCCCACTTGCCCTAGGCCTAATCTCCCATGTATCTAATACCCATGGACCTAACATGACCATCATGTTTAGCTTGTGGAAGTCCCTTTGTTAGCGGGTCCGCAACATTGTCATCAGTAGGTACTCTGCATATATTTACGTCTCCCCTATCAACGATCTCTCGAATGATATGAAAACGCCTAAGTATGTGTTTGGATTTCTGATGTGCTCTTGGTTCGTTTGCTTGAGCAATAGCACCATTATTATCACAATAAAGGTCTATTGGATTAGCAATACTAGGAACCACTTCAAGTTCAGTTATGAACTTCTTAATCCAAACAGCTTCCTTTGCAGCATCCGATGCAGCAATATACTCAGCTTCTGTTGTAGAATCAGCGGTTGTACTTTGCTTGGAACTCTTCCAGCTTACAGCTCCACCATTTAACATAAACACAAAACCCGATTGCGATGGCTATCATCTTTGTCAGTTTGGAAGCTTGCATCCGTGTAAGCATTTACAACGAGATCATCTTCCATTCCTCCATAGACCAAAAACGAGTATTTAGTCCTTCTCAAGTACTTAAGAATCGCTTTTACAGCTATCCAGTGATTTTCGCCAGGGTCGGATTGGTATCTACTTGTCATGCTCAAAGCATAAGACACATCCGGCCTAGTACAAATCATGGCATACATGATGGACCCAATTGCCGAAGCATATGGAACATCATTCATTTTCTCACGCTCATCATTTGTCTTAGGACATTGAGTCTTGCTTAGAGAAACTCCATGTAACACGGGCAAGGTGCCTCTCTTAGAATTTTCCATACGGAATCTTTTAATGATCTTGTCAATGTATGTACTTTGGCTTAAACCAAGTAGCCTCCTTGATCTATCTCTATAGATCTTAATGCCAAGTATATATGCGGCTTCACCCATATCTTTCATTGCGAAGCACTTTCCTAACCAAGTCTTCACAGACTGAAGTGTAGGAATGTCGTTTCCAATGAGCAATATGTCATCCACGTATAAAATAAGGAATAGCACTATGCTCCCACTAATCTTCTTGTATACACAAGGCTCATCTTCGTTCTTGATGAAACCAAACTCTTTGACCGATTCATCAAAACGGAGATTCCAACTCCTTGAAGCTTGCTTCAATCCATAGATGGATCTTTGCAATTTGCATACCTTAGAATCTTGTTCAAAACCTTCTGGTTGTGTCATATACACATCCTCTTGGAGTTTTTCATTCAGGAAAGCGGTTTTGACGTCCATCTGCCATATTTCATAGTCATGATATGCGGCAATGGCAAGCAAAATTCTTATAGACTTGATCATTGCTACGGGTGAAAAGGTCTCATCATAGTCAATACCATGAACTTGCCTATAACCCTTCGCTACAAGCCTAGCTTTGTAAGTATGCACCTTCCCATCCATGTCAGTCTTCTTCTTGAAGACCCATTTGCATCCTATGGTTTTTACACCTTCGGGCGCATCAATCAAATTCCAAACTTGATTGTCTTGCATGGATTGCAATTCGGATTCCATGGCTCCAAGCCACTTGTCCGAATCAGGAGAAGACATCGCCTCTTGGTAGGTTGACGGTTCATCATTCTCAATGATTTCTACCTCATTACTATCCGTTACGAGAAATCCATATCTCTCGGGCTCGGATCGTAACCTACTAGATCTGCGAGATGCTTGTGTATTTTGAACAGGTTCCACAACTCCTTGTGGTTCTTGTTCTTGTTCCACTATTGGTTCACTGTTATTTTCTGGGTCTCGAATTTCTTCAAGATTTATTTTACTCCCACTGATTTCTTTGGAGAGAAACTCTTTCTCTAGAAAGACACCAGTTCGGGCAACAAACACTTTGTTGTCCTCTCGGTTGTAAAAGTAATATCCTTTAGTTTCCTTAGGATATCCCACGAAAATACATTTATCAGATTTGTGTGCTAGTTTGTCAGAGATAAGTCTCTTGACATAAACTTCGCAACCCCAATCCTCATGAAAGATAAACTAGGTTTCTTTCCACTCCACATCTCATATGGAGTCTTTGGAACCGATTTAGTTGGAACTTGATTTAGTGTGAAAGCAGCGGTTTCTAGGGCGTAACCCCAAAAGGATATTGGAAGATCAACTTGACTCATCATTGATCGAACCATGTCTAACAAAGTCCGATTTCTCCTCTCAGACACACCATTCCATTGTGGTGTTCCGGGCGGAGTCAATTGTGAAACTATTCCACAATTCTTTAGATGATCATCAAATTCTTGACTTAAGTATTCACCACCTCGATCTGATCGAAGTGCCTTTATACTTTTGCCAAGTTGTTTTTCTACTTCATTTTGAAATATTCTAAATATCTCAAATGCTTCACTTTTATGTTTCATTAGGTAAACATACCCAAATCTACTATAATCATCAGTGAAGGTTATGAAGTATTGAAATCCTCCCCTAGCATTGCTACTTAATGGTCCGCATACATCGGAATGTATCAACCCCAATAAGTCGCTTGCCCTTTCACCCAACTTGGTAAAAGGTGTCTTAGTCATTTTTCCAAGAAGACATGACTCACAAGTATCATATGACTCTAAGTCACATGAACCCAAAAGTCCGTCCCCATGGAGTTTTGAGATACGCTTCTCATTAATATGACCAAGACGGCAATGCCACAAATAAGTATGATTTACATCATTAGGTTTAGATTTCTTATTTACATGATAGACATTATTTTCATTCTTGACATCCAAGATATAAAGGCCATTAAATGAATTAGCAATACCATAAAGCACATTATTTAAATAAATAGAAAATTTCTTATTCTCAATAAGAAACTTAAAACCTTCATTATCCAAACAAGAAATTGAGATAATATTTCTGCTTAAATCCGGAACATAATAACAATTGTTCAAAACAAGAATTAATCCGGAAGGTAAAGTGACTTCATAAGTCCCTACGGCTAATGCAGCAACTCTTGCTCCATTCCCCACGCATAGATCTACTCCACCTTCTTTAAGCAGTCTCCTATTCTTTAGTCCCTGCATATTTAGACAAATGTGAGAACCACATCCGGTATCCAATACCCAAGAATCAGTGGTAGAAAGGAGAATATCTATCATATAGATACCCGAAGTCGACGCAGCCTTGCTGCTCTTCTTCTTCTTTTGCTCTTCCAAGAAAGCCTTGCAATTACGTTTCCAATGACCAATTTCTTGACAATGGAAACGGATTGCATCCTTTTGTGAATCGGGTTTTGCCTCAGAAGCCTTGGCAACCTTTGCTTTACTTATCTTGGGTTTGACAACTTTTGCCTTACCCTTGCCTTTGGCACCAGGCTTCTTCCCATCATGAACCAAGAGCACGGGAGAACCTTTCTCCACAATTTTCATCTCTGCAGTTTTGAGCATCCCATGCAACTCAGAGAGATTCTTATCCATTCCATGCATGTTATAATTCATTACAAACTGATTATAACTTTTAGGCAATGAATTAAGAATGAGATCCGTGGCTAGATTCAATGGGATTGGATAGCCAAGTTTCTCAAGGTGCTCTACATAACCTTTCATTTTAAGAAAGTGAGGACTCACTTGTTGCCCTTCATTCATTTTACAAGTAGTGAATGCAACAATGGTCTTGTACCTCTCTTGCCTAGCTTGCTCTTGAAACATGGTTCTCAACTCCACGCCTATCTCATAGGCTTCCAAATGTTCCAAACTTTGTTGGAGTTTTGAACTCATAGCAGCAAGCATGAGACAACTTACATCTCTAGAATCATTACGATGTTTCTTGTAATTGTCTCTTTCTACCCTAGGGGCAGTAGGTGGTGGTTCAGCGGAGAGGCCCATCGAGAATGTACAACTTATCTTCTTGCCTAAGAACGATTCTTATGCTACGGATCCAATCCATAAAGTTGGTACCATTCTCTTCGAGCTTATCCTTCTCAAGGATCGATCGCAACGACATTGATTGAGTGTTATTAGTCATTATCTACAAATATGCAAAAATTTCCAAAATTTAATAAGTACCGTTTTTCATTAAAGAGATAAATAATGTATTTTTCAAACAAAATACTCCCACTAAATTATATAACCTTCATATACATCCAATGTATAATATAATTCAAATGGGTTAAGATCCAACTTTAATTTAATTTCAAGTCCGCTAAGGCGGATTACACAAAATCAAATTAATTAGGTAGACAACTCTTGTCAATCATATCTCATATGACTCTTAGTTCCTTTTATGAGATTCTTTAAGAAATCCAATTTCAAAAAGCATGTTAAACCTCATCTTTGCCTAGGCCCAAAACTGTTTTGACGCCCAATTAAGTCTAACCATTTTAAACGCATAGTTAATGTGTCCCGCTAGGGCGTGCCCACATTATCTATCTTGCTTATACATAAATAAATTTAATGCACCTCGCTAGGGCGAATCTACATTAAAGTCACTTATGTACCAACATGTGTTTTAATCATGGCATGGCAATAAAAGACTTAAAACTTTCTTTGAAGGTTCATCACATATAGCATATAACACACTTATGAGCACATAATATAAACATGTTACACATCAAGTTTAGCCACTAAATTAATCTCCATTAATTTAAGCATGATATTTATGTGTCATTAGTTTCTCTATAATTATGAGGATGAGACTATTTCAACTTTGGTTATTATCTCCAAATCAAGACAACAAGAAGTGCGGTCGAACTAAGCCATTAGGCAACCACAATCCCGCACTAATTCAAGAAACCAAGAAAGTAGTCCATGTGGCCGAAACTAAGCAATAGATGGTCTCGTTGAACGTAGGCCAATTGCATTCACAATTCCACATGGATCTCCAATCATTGAATCAAGAACTTTGTTTCTCAATTTTAGCAATTATGAACTCTTCATAATTCTAACTTCGTTTTATCTTTGAAACTTTGATTGCGATCAATTTTGGGAAACACAATCTCGATGAACGCAGATTAGCCATCCAAAACTTGAACCAATCTAGGAATCACAAGACTAAAACAAATAGGAAAATCAAACCCCAAAATCCACACACAAACCAACTACCCAAAACCCATTGCAGATCAACAAGTCTGGACTGGTTCTGTTACTGGTTTTGTCGAATTTATCGAAAATTCCATATTCAGATTTTAACCAAAATCAGAACAAATCTTGACCACCGAGCGCCCGCCCGCAAAGGACCAGGCGCCCGCTTGAATGGCCAGAATAGTATAGAATTTTAAAGTTCGAAAATTTTGTCTCAAAATTATTTTTCCCCGATTATTAAAACTTTGATCCAATCAAAATCAATAATCGAAATAATTCAGAATCCACCATAATTTTTTATTGCGATTGAATCGTGCGATTAAAGTTGGAAAAACAATAAACCACATAAAATCACAAAACACATAAACATCATATAATCCAATATTCATATCATGCTTGGCACATAAACAATTTATATACACACAACATGATCCAAGTATTGAATTAATCAACATGAACAGGGCTCTGATACCACTGTTGGGTTTCCAAGTAACATGCGCAGCGGAATTTAGCAATTAAAATTTTAAGAAACCCAAACCCATGGATCCGTTCATATGATTAAATCAAATACAACATGATGAATAAAGGAAAAACTAACCCTTAATGGCTATCAAATTTTCTCTTGGTCTTTGGTGGAGATTTGAAGACTTGATCACGATCACAAAGCTTGAACACGAACTTTGAAGATGATGATTTTCACCCTCTAGCGGTATCCACACTTCGAACGAATATCAAAAGTAACTTCTTTGATCTTGGTTGCTAGACCAATATTATGAAACACACTTTCACAATTCAATAAAGAACTATAAGGAATTTATTTGTGAATTATTTTGTTCCTCAATCAATGATATCTTAGAACAAAATAAAATCTCTCTCAAACTCTTTGAGACTCACAAAAGCACTTGTTAATATGGTCTGGCCGAATTGGGGTTTTTATACACAATTAAGACCTATTCCAAATAGGAATCTTTTGCCAAAAACCTTTCCTAATCGAATTAGGAAATTTCCAGTCGGCATACCGGGCGCCCGCCTGGTACCCCCCGAGCGCCCGCTCATTTGGACAGAAAGTCCAATTCTTTTCTAGCTTGTTCAGGCGCCCGCCTGGTGCAACCCAAGCGCCTGCTTGGTTGACCAGGAGGCCCAGAACTTTCCAGAAATTCCTTGGAAGTCCTCCGACCCTAAATGCCAATATAGTCCTTTTATTTAAGATTCGTTCTATTGTGTGTGACCCTCTAGGATTATACTAAGTTGGCAATGGGCTCAAACATGATCCCATAAGATATGATTAGGTTCTAGTAAACCGTCATACCTACCCAAATAGTATAACTAGATACAAGTTCGCATTCCTTTAGAATATGTCACAATCCCTTTGTCCACGATGTCATTGAACACAAGTCATGGTCAAAGAGTCAACTTGTTTCGTTCAATACTTTCTCGATTCCGAATATGTTGATAATCCAAATGACATTGATCCAATCAATTCATTTGAGTCCGGCCGAACATTTCATCAACATCATTCCTACGAGAGGCCCAAGCTTGACATCTCTCCGTGGAGGGACAAATCCATTTAGCTTATTATTCTTCCCAACGGGAATCCGATTATGCCAATCATACCCTTTATAACTACCGTGTTAAGGTAGCGTTTGAATATGTCAAACACAATGTTCATCAAGTGGAAGACTATAATAACTTCATGTCTAAGGATTCAAATGACATAACTAATATGAGATATATGTATGACATAGACCATGACATAAATCTCATACAGCGGGTTATGTCCAGTACCTTGTTCCAAACAAGTACCCATAAATCTAACATGATCATCCCATGATCATTTAGCCTTTATACTAGTGCTTAACAAGTACTAGGGACGGGGATTATTATAAGTAAACATGAACAACAATAATAATCAAAATATCTCTTTATTGATATGAAATAAATGATAACAATTACAACGTTTATTAAACGTGCCTAGGGCACCACTACCAACAGTGTAAACGTACACGAAATGTCTTACTGCCTGTTTTTTATTTGCAATTTTCTAATTGATGGTAATACAATTTGTAGGGACCGGATGTCAGTGATCAATTCGATACATCCCTATTATTTTCAAATAAGGATGAGCTTCTTAAACACGTACGGGATATCGCGGCCCGTCAAAATATAACCCTTTCTATAGGAGATTCGAGGAAGACAAGTGGCAAGATCCTAGGCTACGCGAAGATTGTATGCCATTTTGGTGGCAAGTACAGGTCCGGAAAAACTAAGGATGTGAGGTTGACTAGTACGAAGAAGATTGTGTGCAATTTTGAAATCCGGGCCAAAGAAAGGGGTGATGGGTTATAGGGTTACGTTGTGAAGCATGGTTCTCATAATCATGACTTTCCAACGTATCCCGAAGGTCATCCGTTGGGTAAATTGACAAATTCTATATATGAGGAGGTGTGTAGCGCAAGTCAGTCTTCGATGCGTCCAAATAACATTCTAACAATGTTAAAGAGGAAGGATGAGAAGAACATGAGTACTCCGAAACACTTCCACAATGCCCTCACAAAATGCAAGTCACAAGAATGACAAGGGAGATCCTCGCTTCAACAATTCATAAAATTACTCGAGGATAAGCAATATATCGTCTTCATGAGGAAAGCCAATGAGAGTGACATGATCGGTGACATATTCTTCTCTCACCCACAAGCATCGGATATGCTTAACTGTTTTCCATATGTAGTACAAGGTGACTGCACTTACAACACCAACTGCTATGGAATGACATTCCTTGAGATTATAGGATTTACTTCAACAAGTCGTGTATATTCACATGAAATGCGTTGTTTTCTGGGTAAAAATGCATTTCGTATGAACGTAACACGAGCTGAAGGACTGCATCTTGTGTATTTTCACACGAAATACATTAATTACCCAGAAACAAGCATCTCGTGTGTGTTCATACGGCATGAATGAAGACATGTCGTGTGTGTTCATACGAGATGCTTAATATCATCTCGTGTATAAGCACACGAGATGTTCTCTGTACTGAAAAAAAAACAGAAACTTAAAAGAAACAGAAACATACCCAGAATTTCAATAACTAACCCAGAATTTTATTAACATATCCCAAAGTGCCAAACATCAAAAGTTTACAAACCAGAATTACAAATCATAAATTCAATCAATGTATCCAAACTCATAATAAACTACCAAAGTGCCAAAACCTCATTCATTAACCTAACCAAAGTGCCAAAATCCAGAATTTCAATGTATCATACATCATCATAAACTACCGACCAGAATTACAAATCATAAATTCAATCAATCAATCACGAGTCCATATCCCTGGGGCATACTCCTCTCCAACCTAAAATTAAAGGTTACAAATCATTAATTTACAACCTCCGTCCCAAAACAAATGTACTAAAACAATACAAATCAGAAACTGAAAAACAATAAACAATCAAATCCCTAAAAAATGGAAATAGTACCTAAAGGGGACCGCCTAATAGCTCGTGCACCTGTCTAATCTCATCTACGACATCCACGGGTATCCTATCATCCGTGAGCATCGCAAGTAGTCTATCTCGTGCCTCTACAACCCTAGGCGGAGGTGGAACGTTAACTAGGCCATCATGATTCGGATTAGTAATCCGAACATGAGTCCTAGCCAGAAACCACGGCATATACTGAGAAATCACAGGATCAGATGCACTCACGGATGGCCCCCATCGACGCTCTGCATTGAAAACCCCCAAGCCGTCCTCTAACCACTCCTCCCAGAGATCATTACGTGCTCCATACGACTTCTTGTACCCCCTTTGACCAACCATCAACGAACAATCACGGCCGCAAGACAAGAGGTCTCTGGGGATTTTCTGTTGGATCCCGAACTGCCGGGTAACACGGTCAGGCATATATGCTTCGGTGATATCCTGGAAGCGTATAACCCCTCGAAAGTATGAGACCAGAAAAAGCGCCTCTGGGGTGGTACCGTAGGGAGTCCAACAAACCTAAAAATGAATTTGTTAGAGAACGTCAACAGAATATTCCCTCCATCCCAGTGGAAGTGGCACTAGTGCTAACTTTGACCAATAACATATTATTGGTCAAAGTTAGCACTATTGCCACTTTCACTAGGAAGGAGGGAGTATAACAATTTGTAAAACTTTAAATATAACTAACTCACCCTATCAACCGTCATCGTGTCCAGGATGTACCAGAACTTCAATATATGGGGCATTTCCTTTCTGGCCGTATCAGTACGTACCCATCTACGAGCTCTCGGCTGGCCCTCCGTCCATGACGGGTCAATATCTCTCCGGAAAACCAGAAAGTACTCGTATATCGACGCCTGCAAATGTATGAAATAAATAAGTAAACAATGTTATAACAATAAATACATGTTGTAATTATTAAAGGAATGTTAAATATTACCTCTAGAAGACTCAAACAACCACCAATCTGCTTGCATCAATATCTAGACGCCTTCCCCAACTCCCGGTATAGGTATGCCAACGCAGCTGTCCCCCAGGAGAGACCCCCCACTCTATTAATATCCACGCACAATGAAAGGTAGGCTGAGGGCATCTTATCCTGAGTCTTGTCCACGAACAGCGTGGAGCTCAAGAGGAACATGATGTACGTGGAAGCACGCTCGTCATCGGTCATGTCGTAAGGGGTCTCAAAGCAACGGCGGAGGCCATCTAAAGAGTAGGTCGTGCCCTTCTCACAGCCTTTAAAGCGTGTCTTGATACCGAATAGGTTAGGCTCTGGAACCGCCTTCTTAACAGGGGCACCTAAACAGCTGATACCTATAAATTGAAAATAAAATAATTAATAAAATTGATAAAATTTATGAAATTGATAAAATTTATGAAATTGATAAAAAATATACAACAAACAAGAATATACCTAGGATACGAGTGACGTCATGCATAGTGATCGTCATCTCCCCCACGGCATGTGGAAGGTGTTACTCTCGGGAGAGCACCGTTCCTCAAACGCCGTTAGGAGCGCCATGCTAGGCCGGCGAATGGTAGCATCATGTAGACAATGGAGGCCCGTACCCTCAACACGAGCCCACCAAGATTTATCAACCTCCGGTACAGCAGCAGGCGAGAACCTGTTGATTCCAAACAAAACATTATAATTAATACTCCATCTGTTCCAGAAAAACAGTCCCATTTTGATTATTTTTTTGTGAACAAAAAGTCAAAATGGGACTTTTTTTCTGGAACAGAGGAGGTTTAAACACTAACAACAAATAATAAAACTATTTAATAAACAAATCATATACTTACTTATCTAGAATCTGCTGCCTGATTTGGCGCTTCAACACCGGCTCACAAGTGGCGTTGTCCCAGATCTTAAGGGCTCGGTGATGACCAAACCCGTACAACAACTCAAACACCTCCGGGCCGCCACCGGGATTACTCTTAAGCTCCCACTCTTCATCCTTAGCCTCTTTACCCTTTCTGGCATGTGCCTCCCCTCTAGCCACCCGCGGCGCAGTTCGCCTTTTGCGAGGCCTCAAAGCTAAACTCTCCTCCGCCTCCTCTTCCGCCTCCTCATCATCATCACCAGATCCGTGTACCTCATGCACAAATGCACCCCCTGAACGAGTACCAGAAGATGACTCCTCCTCCGACCCTACTGAGCCCGTCCTAGAATCTCTACGCTCTAAATCCTCACTATCCGTCTCATCATCCTCAGCCTGCTCAATCACGACATTTTTGTCGTGCCTCATTTTGGTACGTGCAGATCTAAGTGCAGCTGCCTCTTCGGCCTTCCTCTTTCTATTAGAGGCAGTCGCAGGTTTACGTCCCTACAAAAAATTAAATAAGAGACAATAAATAAGCAACAATTCTAGTTGAAATATTTAACAACAAAAAATTTAAAAAAATTCGACAAACAAACAGTGCTACAAACATAACCTACAACAATAAATCATTAATCTACAAGTTTTTCAACCACAGTTTTTATTTCGTGTGGTAATACACGAAATGTTGAGTGGATTTCGTATATATGTACACGAGATGCTTCCCTCATCTCGTGTATTATAACACGAAATATAAATGTTTTATCATTTTACAATTCGTGTGGAAATACATGAGATGGGGAGAAGCAGCTCGTGTACATATACACGAAATGCACATCAACATTTCGTGTATTAGTACATGAAATGTAAACTGATTCATCACTTTACATTTCGTGTGCTAATACACGAAATGTTGACAAGTATCTCGTGTGTGTTCATACAAAACACACCCCGACAGTTCAAATTTTATACCCACCAATTCGTATCCAATTCAAACAAAAAACCCCAATTTATGTTACGAAATCACAATTAGAACCATTTAGGATAGATTTAAACTACACTTAAGCGTTATATAATCGATTTTAGGCATAAAAGTAAAGTTGGGTTTTCAAATTGAAAGTTAGGGTTATAGATTAGGAATTACCTGTGTACCGGCGGTAGAGGAGGCGGCGCCGGCGCCGGACTTGCCGCCGACGGTGGGTAATTTCTTCATTGTTGGCGATTGTCGTCGATTTGTACGCGGAGGAGGCGTCGGCGTCGTGTGCGAGAGAGATGGAGGGACGGAGTGTTTTGTTCAAACTGGGAATTGGGTATTTTTTTGAGTATATATATAAGGGTAGTTTAGTAATTTACTCATGCCTTATAAATAGTGTGCCTTGTATATAGTAGTACCGGATATAGTTATATACAGGGAACTAATTAAATTACAAAAATACCCATATATATACTTAATTTTATTTTTTGATTTCACTCATCCATCTTTCCCTCTTTTCTCTCTCTCTCAAACAATAACGACGACAACGACGACGACGCGCACAACCACACGACGTCGACAATGGCGAGAGTAAAAATTCCGAAGGTCCCTGCCGGCGCTGCCGCCGCCTCTACCGCCACTGCCATCGCCGCCGGAGCATCTTCTAGCACCGTGCCTGTAAAGAAGGTAACTATGTAAATTCAAACATAATTTTAACCTAATTTTACATTCCAAAAATTCCCAATGTCTAATTTTTGTTTGATTGTTTCAAATTGATTGCCTGATTTTTGTATGAACTGGGTTTAGAGGCGGCGTTAATGGCAGAAATCATCTCGTATGATTTCATACGAGACACATCTCGTGTGAAATCATACGAGATGCATCTCGTATAAGTTCACACGAGACATCTCGTATAAGTTCACACGAGATGTGTCTCGTGTGAACTTATACGAGATGCATCTCGTATGATTTCACACGAGATATGTCTCGTGTGATTTCACACGAGATGCTTTCTGCCATTAATTTTCTTTACATTGTTCATATTTGCCATATGCTAAATAGCTAATTTATTGTCTCGTATTTGTTTTTTTGTAGGCACGTGAACGTATGACCGCGTCCAATAGAAAGAGGAAGGCTGAAAATGCGGAGAGAAAAGAAAAGCGGACCAAGTCTAAGAATGACAAGAAAGGCACAGATGAGGAGGAGCAAGAGGAGAGGGAGGAGGAGGCGGTAGCATCTGATGACGTTCAGGAGGAGGAGGAGGAGGAGGGGGATAGTGAGGAGGAGGAGGAGGGGGATAGTGAGGATGGGGAGGAGAAGGAGGGGGATAATGAGGAGGATGAGGAAGGGGATAGTGAGGATGGGGAGGAGGGGCAGGAGGGGGAGGGGCAGGATGAGCATGAGGTGGAGGATGAGGAGGAGGAGGAGGAGGAGGAGGAGGAGGAGGAGATAGATGTTAGACCTTTGAGCCATGGGAGGAGGCGGGGTCCGAATGTGGCTAGAGGGCAGGGACGGAGGAGGAGGCAGGATGCGGGTGAGGAGGAGCCACCATCATGGCAGATTCAGAGTGACCCAGGTAGCGGCCCAGAGGTTGTTTCTCTTATATACGGGTTTGGTGATCACAGAGCCCGAGAGATTTGAAGGGACGCCACTAGTGAGTCAGTGGTGACTTTCCATACGAGACTGCAGCATCTGCACAAGTAAGATAATCATTAATGTGAAACTATTAAAATCTTGAAGTTATTTGGCACACACTCTAAAAATTCCATTAATTATCATCCCATGCTTTTCTCGATCTCGAGTATTGATTATATTTTTTGTTTGGAATAAACAGGTTCAAGCGTGATGAACTGGAGGCTACTGATAGAGCCTAGCTGACCCAAGTTGATGCATCGGGCATCCAGCAGCTGCACGATGCCACCATTCAGAGGCCTAACCACGTGCTGCTAACGGCATTTTTGGAACGGTGGTCTCCTGAGACTAACTCGTTCCACATGCCGTGGGGGGAGATGACCATTACGTTACATGACGTCTTTCATATCCTGGGTATGTTGTTATATATTATCAATTTCAAGACTATATGAACTATCTACATTCATCTCATGTACTAAAATGTGTTATTTCATCTTCAATTTACAGGTATCAGCTGTGTAGGTGCACATGTTCGGTATCCGGATCCAGTGCCTGACGTATCCGGCATCAGTAGACACCTTCATTTGAGCGGCACTGGGTACTTATTAAAGGATGTCCGACGTCTCTTTTCTTCCCGTATAGGTGGCATGACAGATGCCCAGCGTGCTTCTGCGTATATCCTGCACCTATTGGGTTGCACGATGTTCGTGGATAAGAGTCAGGATAAGGCGCCCGCAGCCTACCTTCCCTTGTGCATGGATCTTGAGACACTCCCCACTCTCTCCTGGGGATCAGCTACATTGGCATACTTATACCGAGAGTTGGGAAAAGCGTCCAGATCCAGATGCAAGCAGATGGGTGGTTGTGCGACTCTGCTAGAGGTAGATCTTACTCTATTCACTTTCTTTTTACTCTATCGACTCCCCCCCATCTGTAATTACATGTTGCATTTGATTAGTATTTAATACTTTTTTACATATATCTCAGGCCTGGATATACGAGTACTTACCGGATTTCCGACGAGTTTCTAACCCGCACTGGCAGCAGGGGCAGCCGAGAGCCCGTAGATGGTCACGGACTGATACAGCTGGGAGGGGATTAGAGCATCTAGTGCAGTATCGCCGCACTCTTAACACGATGCATGTTGACAGGGTGAGTTATTCATATTAAAACTTTTTCAAATTGTTACACTCCCTCCGTTATTATGTAGACTTTGCCTAACAAAGTCTACTCACAGGTTCTTTGGACTCCTTATGGTACCGGAGCGGACACGATTCTGCCGGTTTCATGCTTCAGGGGGGTTATACGTTTTTGTGACATCACTGAGGCGTACATGCCTGATCGTGTTACTAGGCAGTTCGGGTACCGGCAGAGGATCCCCAGACAGCCCCCCGTGGCTCCTACGACATGCATTTTGTCAAAGGATAAGAAGGGGTACCAGAAGGACTATGGTGACCAGGATCATGTTTGGGACTCGTGGGTGGAGTACAGCATGGAGGAGTTCAGGCCCGTTCCCCGTTGGGGGCCACTAGTGACTACATCTTCTCCTGTGACTGCAGATTATATGGAGTGGTTTTCTGACTAGGAGTCATGTTCGGATATCTAATCCGATACACGATCCCCCCGTTGACATTCCACCTCCCCCACCTCCCCTAGTTGATGTTCCACCGTAGCCTGGGGTTGCAGAGGTTGCACAGGCACGAGGTATCATACTTCCATTTTTGACTGATGCCAGGCTCCCCGAGGACGTCATAGCTGGTCTTAGACGGGCGCACGAGATTTTAGGAGGTCGCATTTAGGAGATAGGATTTATGTATTACTGATTATGGTGTTTTGAATTACTTGGATTTATTTAGTTGTGGGTTTTGTAACTTGAAAGTTTATTGGTTCAGTAGGAAATGGATATGTATTAGTTTCTGTCATAGAGTATAGCTCTATGTCTCTCTCTTACTCAATTTCCATTTGGATTTTGAGTAAAGTCATACTAATGAAAAACACTTTAAATGTCATTTAGAATCTAGGAAAAAATTTTAAAAAATAAATATGTAGCCATATACCATTTTCATATCATCGGGTCATATTCCTTAAGACCTTGAAAAATGGCACAAATTTGTAACTCAATTTCCATTTGGATTTTGAGTAAAGTCATACTAATGAAGTAAGTTCTCAATGTTTTGTTTTGTTTTGTTTTGTATTGTGATCAAAATCAAAATAAAAATCTCATCTTGAACTAAAAATCCCATCTTGAATTAAAAATCCCATCTTGAACTAAAAATCCCATCTTGAATTAAAAATCCAATCTTGACCTACACATGAGATTTATTTATACAATCTTCAAATACACATGAGAATAACAATTCAATATCATAGTAACTTAATTCTCGTGTACACCCATACGAGATTTAATGTACTATGTCGTGTATGTATACACGAGATGTAATGTACCATGTCGTGTATGTATACACGAAATGTATACTGGATCTTTGAAACTGATGGTGCTGTAATTTGCAGGGTCCATTTCCGGATATCAGTGATGAATTCACGACATCAGAATTATTTCCAAATAGGGATGCACTTCTAGCACATGTACGGGAAATCGCGAGTGTTAGTACCCGACCTGAAAATGAGTTTATTAGGGTTTTCCCAAATATACAAGGACTTTATAGGAATTAGAAACCTCGCAAAGACTTGTCCCGGATTCCCGAAATACCTCATTTATGACAAAATCCATCAAAATAGGTAACTTATGGTTTCCTTAAAACCATGCAGAAACCCTAGCTTAAGAATCAAGCCAGCCCGCAACCTTGGCCACGCGGCCAACCTTGCTGCGCCTCCGACCTTGGCCACGCGGCCAACATTGTCGCCGTCTTCAATCATGGCCAGACGGTCAACCTTGCTCCGGATGATCCTGACCGTCAGATCTTTCCCTCAGTTTACTATATAAATCCATTCCATCCCATTGGTAAAGGGATCCCGAGTTTGAGAGTCTTAAATCCGATTTTGAGAGTTCTTAAACATTATTTTGCTCCCTAATTAAGCATTCAAACACTCAAGGAGATCAAGGTTTATTTCTTGCCAACATAGGTAAGTTTTCTAACTTTTTCTTCATGTTCTTGCATCATTTTTAATGTAGATCTTTAATATTCATGTTCTTTCATGTTTATTCATAGTTTCTTCATATTCCTTGCATGTTCGTTCGTATGTTCATAATATGTTCTTCGCATGTTCTTCGTGTTCATAGATTAAAACCTTACTTATGCTATATTTAGGGTTGCGATCTTCATGTTTGCATGTTATTTCATAGCCGATGATGATTTAGGGTTCATCAACCAAGGATGATCTAGGAACTATTTCTAAACCCTAAACTTTAGGTAATTACTCCCATGTTCAATAATCCTCCCATGATGAATGTGATGAGTGTTCATTGAGATCTCATTGATGGCATAGTCATTATTCTAGGATGTGATCATCCTGCATGTTTCTTTCTCCTCCCTCTTCATTATGCATGATCCCTATTCTCTCTCCACATTCTAATTATGTGCGAACTACGCTGACCTGAGCTTCTCACATTGAGAGGAACGTAGGCAATCTTCGGATCCGGTCTAAATCACTAACACACTACATACACCGCATCATGATAGAAATACCGATCAATTCGGGCAATAGGAGTGATAACGTTCAATATTCTTCTCTTGTTGTAATTTGACCCCCGAACCCACTAAAAATGCCTTTTTCAATGTTTTGGCTATAATTAAAACGGCGTGGCGACTCTCATAATTTTAATGTCGTTATGAATATTCCCTTTTGTAAATAAAAATAATCACAAGATACTTCCCATGCGTCGCTTCATCGGAAAGGGGTATTCACAGTGGCGACTCTGCTGGGGACTGCTTTGAAACTTTTTCAAACTTAGTGGGTCTAACTTTCGTTCTTATCATGATGTTTTCCATGTTCTTACATTCACCTCACACTTTGCCATGTTTGCACATGCATCTCACACTTTGCCATGTTTGCACATGCACCTCACACTTTGCCATGTTTGCACATGCACCTCACACTTTGCCGTGTTCACACATGCACCTCACACTTTGCCGTGTTTGCACATGCACCTCACACTTTGCCGTGTTCACACATGCATCTCACACTTTGCACCTCACACTTTGCCGTGTTTGCACATGCACCTCACACTTTGCCGTGTTCACACATGCACCTCACACTTTGCCGTGTTCACACAGCACCTCACACTTTGCCGTGTTCACACATGCACCTTGTATTTTTGCCATGTTAATATGTGTACCCTGTATCTTTTCAATACATGTATTTTTTGTACTTTCGCTATAGTACTAAGGTCAAACGAGACTTTGCTATGCTCCCTTGTACATTCTTATCCTCTCCCTCTTGCATTGCATTGCATCATTCAAAACGTTAAAACTTCTCTTTTTTCTCCTTAAAAAGAATTAGTTTCTTGCCACACACTACCACTAGTCCGTGTCAGCACTGCACTTGTCCCTATCACCCGGAGTATGCGATGTGCAGGAATTTGTGCGCTACTGTCGCACTCTTTTTGAGTCACTCGTCTATTCCACTCACCGTGTACGCTCCACGAGCGGTGGGAACCTTTTATCCTACCCGTGTCAACCCACACATAGATGTTAGGACACTCCTCGGACCAACCAATTAGGATGTAAGTAAATGCAAAACTTTTCGTAAAATAAAATGTGCATTGCATCTAGGCGACCCCAAGGTCCATCGCTCATCCCTTGAACCATCTATCAAAGCTCGTCATCTTGACCTATCTAGGTTACCTACCCTCCATCTCGACCTCCTAGGTCAACCCTATCGCCTTCGACCTATTAGGTCAAACCTTGGACCCCTAGGTCAACGTTGTCGCCCTTTGACCTCTTAGGTCAACCTTGGACCTCCTGGGCCAACCTTATCTACCTTTGACCTCTTAGGTCTACCCTTGACCCCCTAGGTCAACTTTATCCGCCTTTGACCTCTTAGGTCTACCCTTGACCCCCTAAGTCAACCTCATCTACCTTTGACCTCTTAGGTCTACCATTGACCCCCTTGGTCAACCATATCGCCTTCGACCTCCTAGGTCAACCTTTGACCCCATAGGTCAACCTTATCCGCCTTCGACCTCTTATGTCAAACCTTGGACCCCTAGGTCGGCCTTATCCGCTTTTGACCTCTTAGGTCAATCTCTGATTCCATAGGTGAACACAATTACCTTTGACCTTAACCCGCTTAGGTCAAACCGTCATCTTGACCCACCTAGGTCATTATTTGACCCACCGTTGTCCATACCAACCTAGGTCAATCTGTCTCGACCCGTTTAGGTCCACACACCATCCTTGACCCATCTAGGTCAACTTGTCCGTCTTAGGTTAAAACTGCCCCTTCACCTTTGACCCATCTAGGTCAATCCTTGGCCCACTTAAGTCGACTTACCCGTCTTGAATCTATCTACCGACCTCCCTAGGTCAACCTACCCGAATAGGTCACCCTACCCATGTCTAACCCGTATAGGTCAACCAACTCACATTCGACCCGCTTAGGTCAAACCATGTCTATCCCGCTTAGATCATCCCATAGGCAACCCGCTACAACCCGCTATCTTGATTCATGCACCATATAGGTCAATCCAACCCTTCTCATTTAGGTCGACCTATCCTTTACCCATCTAGGTCAACCCACCATTATCGTCGCATCCTAGCTTGGACCACTTCTTGTCTCAAACCTTAGGTCAAATTTAGGACAAACCTTAGGTCAAACCTTAGGTCAAACCATACCCGACGCAATCAAAACCAATTCCTATAGGTCTTCCTCACCCATGCTTGACCAAGGACCGAGTCATCTCCCTCTTTTTTGACCCCTATGGTCATGTCTCACCTCTTTTTAAAAGTCTAAATTGATTCGAAGTACGGCGACCTGAGCCTCTTATTGTGTGGGACCTCTCCCTCATGATAAGGGGAACGTAGGCAACTTCGGCCCGGTCAAACTTTCAAATTTTTACCAAAATGCATTTCAAAAACGTGGAGACCGACTCTTTTCCAAAAGTGATTGTATAACGATGCCTTATCATTAAATATGAATCTAATTTAATTTAACGACCTAATTCATCCACAACCATTACAGAATCCTGCATCATGTCGGCTGCAAGGAACATCGAAGTTGCAACTGAAGCTGCTACCCAAGATCCCGAGACAATCCTCTACACCGGTATCGCTCTCAATAAGCAAGCAACCAACTTCGAAGCCATCCTCGATGAACAAGCAATCCACTTTGAGCCCATTCTTAACGAGCAAGCAAAACACTTTCAAAAGGAGATGCATAAGACCCTAAGAGATATCGAGAGGCGCCATTTGTCTGACATCCGTGGCATTTATGAATACCTCGGCCGAGTTCTCCCTCATGCTCAGTTTCAACACCCGTACGCTCCTCAAATCTATGGGCCACCACAGACTTTCCCCGTTGGGATGCCTCCTATGACTACTCATCAACAAAGGGTACCGGTGCCTAAACCACCTTCCAAGATGGTTCGTGAAAAGAAGGACGAACGCGAGTACAATGACTTGGGTATGCCGTTAGCCAAACTCTTCAAAAGTCTAGTTCAAGCCGGCAAGTTGTCTCCTTTGTTCAACTATGAACCAAGTAGGGTGAAGCAAGGCTTGGATCCTTCCAAACACTGCAAATACCACCAGTACATTGGGCATGACACCGAAGATTGCCTCCAATTGAGGAGAAAGATTCAAAGCCTCATTGACAGCGGAGCCATCACCCGCCAAAGGAATACATGGGCATGGGCAAAAGAGGAAATTGGGGCTACCTCCTTTAAATAAAAAAAAAAGAAAAGGGGGTCATTCAGTCTTCATAGGTTCTAGAGTGTCCTTAGTCAAAGTCCACCTTGGACGATTTTTGTAAAAGTCCACCCCGGACTGGTCAGTTTAAATCTATTAGTTCCAATAAAAGAGTCTTTATTTCCTTTCTTTTCTCTCTAGACTTGAGACGTAATCTTGCATAAATCAATTCCATGAAAACTGTTTTATTCACCATTGTCACTTGATTGCTATATCTTTATATGATGAATTAATCTTAATCTTACTCATTAATGACGACTCATTAAAAGGTAAATGGACCCATAAACCATTCACATAACTAAGCAAACAATTAATCTCAAGATAACAAATGCTTTGATCAATTGGGACGAACAAATCACTTTCTCTTCTCTCTACATTCTATACCCATACACTCTCTATATACACTCCCCCTGTGTACACCCTCCATGTACACTCTACCCATGTAATGCTAACTATACACTCTCCCTATACATATTCACCCCATACACCTTCTCCTATACAATAGCCTTATACACCTCCCATCTCATCATTAGACCCCTTTTCCATACGGTCATGACAAAGAAATGGACTGCGGTTGCTCATCATCAAATAGAGATCCATGCTGCTACAATTCAAGGGGTTGTTTGTTCCCGTCATAAGTACTACATGCCGATACACCGGGGCTGTCCGTATTCCATCGAAAATGCCAAAAAAATGCACGAAGTTGCTCATACCATTCATAGGTGCCACGTGACAATCCGATGGAGCTCCGCCGTTGAAAATCAAGGGGCTACGATGCCCGCTGCCATCAAAAGGCCGCTTGAACTATAAGGAAGGCTACCTCGCAATCAAAAAAAAAAAAGAAAAAGCGAAAGTAAACTAGGGTCTCGTCTTGCCCAATGTTTCATGTACAAATATAAAATAAAAAGCTCGCTAGGTTGAAACCCAAAAGGGCGACCTAGGCAAAAGTTAGAGCATTGCACAAAAAAGAAGCCCGCTAGGTTGAAAACCCGAAAGGGCGGCCTAGGCAAAAAAAAAAGGGTGTGCACAAAGAGATAAAATAAAAATAAAAGAAAAATAGAAGGGGCTATCACCATAGAAAAGTAAAAGTCCCATTTTCTTTTCACTTCAAATGTTCTATTTTTTCTTTCTTTCCTTACAAAATAGATAAACGGCAGCAGCAACCCATGACAACTACAATGAAGCATTCCACTGTAACAACTACAAAGGAGCAATCCACCGCAATGAGCTACAAGGAACAACTCACCTCAAACGAACCTCACACCCCTAAACTCAAAACCCAACTTCATCATCAACCGGGCAACCACTCAAAACCAAACACAACCCACCTTGGACCAACTTTCTTTCTTTTCTTTCCTCCCGCACATACCCACTGAAACCCAACACCATCATCAAGCGGGTCATCCCCGAACTACGCGGACCTGAGCTTCTCACCTAGAGGAGAACGTAGGCAACCTTCGGGTCCGGTCCAAAATATACACAATCCACCTCGTAGCTAATTTTCCTTCTCTTCTCTCTTGACCCATATTTCTACTTCTGGTTTCTTCACTCACAATTGATCAAAACATTTATTATTTCGAGACTACTTGTCTAAAACATAATCATAAGATGCATAACTAATTAACGAGGTCCATTCTCGAGCAATCAAATGAGAATCTTGAACAAAACAACTTTCAAATGTCTCGACAAGTCTTCTGTTCTACAATCTAGGAAGAGCCAAATACTTACTTTCTGTCAAGCAGGGGCTTTCTTCCAATGATATATATATCTCTCAAAAGTTGTCCAAAGAGTCGATATACGAGAACTCTCTCTCTCTCTCTCTCTCTCTTACTATCCCCAAAATGCCCCTACGTGTTTTCAAACAATTCTTTTTCCTTTTTTGAGTCAACTGAATGAGTTCAAAAAAAAAAAAAAAAAAAACGCAAAAGAGATGCCCGCTAGATTGAAAACCCGCAAGGGCGGTCTAGGCAGAAAAAAGGGTGCGTCTTAAAGGAGGTAGGATACCCCGCTCTACGCCTTCATCAAACTAGAGCATCCCCAACGGAATGGGTCGACTATATGGTTTCTCAAAGGATACCGGGGCTTCAACAAGGATATGCTTAGCAGAAAGACATCCCTCGTCATCAAACTCAGCACGTGACAGACTCTTTGAATTTGTTAGAATCGTAATTAATTATAAGGCATCTTTATAAAATCATAACACTTTCAAAAGTTTTCTCTTCCCCGACACTTTGTTTACAAACCCGCACGCTCGGTCTCCACAAAATTGTAAAAACATCTTCGGTCCGTCTGGGACCCATCTACATGATTCCCAGAGTTGACTCGGTCCTTTACCCTATCTCCTAAACTTTAAGGCACCTTTAGGACTAAACCCTCAACTCTCTAGGCCCCAAGCCTACCCGGTCAGTCTTGCCTAAGTTACACCATAAACTCCTTAGGTCCCGAACCAACCCGGTGAGTCTTACCTAGGTTACATCATAACCCCTTAGCTCGACCTTCCGCAAGTACGTAGCATGACCCCTTAGGCCCCAAACCGGTTCTACCCAAAACGTCAGACCTTAAACCGGTTAACCAAAGCCAAATCCTCAGAGTGACCCATTAGGTCCCGAACCTACCGGTCCCGAGCCTACCCGATCTCTTAGATCTCAAACCTACCAACACATACTCGTTCTTACCCTGTCTAAGCCATAGCTCTCTTATCCTCCTCGTTCCAACCTCTTAGGTCTACTCAGTCTAACCTGTTGAGCGATCCCTTAGATCCCAAGACCATTTGAGTCTACCAAGCGCCTACCTTGTAGGTCTCTAGCATATCCGATCCGCACCTTAGGTCTCAACTCCTAAACCCTTTGGATCACAAAACTGTCTACCCTTTAGGTCTATAACCTTGGAGCTCGTCCCTTAGAACTCTTTAGTTCCCAAGCCTTCTTGGTCTGACCAACTAACTCTATGTTGTCCATACCTCCTGGGTCTAAACCCCTCTACCAACCTAGTATCACCCATTAGCCGCGAGAGACTACCTAGCCTGACCTTCAACCCCTCAGGTCTCCAACCTACTTAATCCAAGTCGAGTCTAAACCTCGAACCTACGCGGTCCTCTCCTCAAACTCCATGGATCTCAAACATCGCTCCCCCAACGAGTCCAAACCTTGAACCTGCTCAAAACACATAGGATCTCCTGTGCACCGCGCCATGCCATAGGGATCTCAAAACCCATCCGGTCAAGACTCGTGTCCTCGACACCTTTGGTCCTATACCAAACCTACCTCCACCATTGCCAAACGAGCTTGGTCACGCGCATGGCCTCTAGGACAAACTTAGGTCCTAAACATACCCAATCCTATTAGATACCTATTGCACTCGAGCAAAGTCTTTGAGACTCAAGTCCATACCTATGCGCCAACATGGTCACATCTCCAAACCCATTTCCCGCACCTATAGTTCGCACCTAGCCTAAACTTTCAAACACTCTAGGATCCAAGCCCGACATGCCTGTTAGGTACTAGGATCACCCAATCCCAATCCATCGTTCTTCAGCCCGACCTTAAACCTGCCTGGTCTTGACCCAAAACGCGGCCCTTTACGACAGAAGACTTACCCGCTTCAAAACCGCATCCTCTCTAACCTTCGAAAGCTTTTAAGTCTCACACCTACCGTTCCATTAGGTCCCGATCTCCTTAGCACCCATCCGAGTCTTACTCTAGCTAAACCCTAGCACTCTAGTATGGTTTACTAAATCTTAGGTCTAACTTATCAAGCCTACCCATCCTTGAGGTATCAAGCTTACCTACCCCAAACCATAACACTTTTGGACCTCAAACTTGCTTAGTCTAAACCAAGACCAACCTTCAAACACTTCCGGTCTCCAAACCCGAGCCCCAAGCCTAGGTAGTCGCATCCTATCTAAACCCTAGCCTCAAGCCTAGGTAGTCTTATCCTCTCTAAACCCTAGCCGCGAGCCTAGGAAGCCATAACCCTAGCCTAAAGCCTAGGTAGTCACATCTCTTCCAAACCCTAGCTTCAAGCCTAGGTAGTCGCATTCCCTCTAAACCCTAGCCTCAAGCCTAGGAAGACGCATTCGCTCCAAACCCTAGCCTCAAGCCTAGGTAGTCTTCATTCTCTCCAAACCCTAGCCTCGCCTAGGCAGTCGCATTTGCTCTAAACCCTAGCCTCGAGCCTATGTAGTCCCATTCTCTCAGCCCTAGCCTCGAGCCTAGGTAGTCGCATTCTTTCCAGACCCTAGCCTCAAGCCTAGGTAGTCACATTCTCTCTAAACCCTAGCCTCAAGCCTAGGTAGTCATATCATTCTCTCTAAACCCTAGCCTCAAGCCTAGGTAATTACATCCTTTCAAACCCTAGCCTAAAGCTTAGGAAGTTACATCCTTCTTAAAACCCTAGCCTTGATCCTAGGTAGCTACATCCTTCCTAAACCCTAGCCTTAAGCCGAGGAAACCGCAGCATCCTCTTTGACCCTAGCCCCAAGTGCTAGGGAATTTCCAAAGCCCCGTATGCAACATCCTTTCCAAATTCCCGAAACCCTAGTCTCGAAACCTAGGAAATTTACAATCTCAATCCCCCATCTTATTGAACCCTAGTCTTAGGCCTAGGATACGATGCCCCTTCCAAAATTTAATCAACGCTAGCGTCGAGCCTAGGATTCAACATTCTCGTAAAACTCTAGTCCTAGACCTAGGAAATTCCTAAACCCTAGTCCCAAACCTAGGAAAGTCTTGGTCCTTCGCGCCAGTTTCTCTAAACCATGGCCTCATGCTTAGAATACAATATTCTTTCCAAACCCTTGTTCGAAACCCTAGCATCTAGGAAATTTCCAAACCTCAACCTCTCTAAGCCCTAGCACTAAGCCTAGGATACAATACTCTCCTCATGCTTAATGAGCTCCAATCCCTAGCCCGTAAGCCTAGGAAACCCACATTATCTCCAAGATATAATCTCAAGCCTAAGAAACCATAACGTCATTGACTAAGAGGTTACCATATTTCTTATCCCCTCTCCTTAAAAAGCCTTAGGTCCTACCCCTAGGCAACCAAGAAAAGTGTCCCTTACCTAACGCCTTGGTCTCAATGGCTCGTAGCCTCGTTCCCTCCTAAATTAGGATAAGTGGAACCCAGACACTATGATTCCCATATTAGCGACTCCCCGAGAGTCTATCACCTTTGTGACTCCCCGAGAGTCTATCACCTTTGTGACTCCCCGAGAGTCCGTCACCTTTGTGATTCCCTGAGAGTTCATCCTGTTTGCGACTTCATAACGATCCATCATCTTTGCCTCCACATGAAAAATTTCATTTTTACCCCTGGTATATTTCCCTTTGTTCATTTTAGGTTCCCTTAACCTATTTTGACCGATATTCGTTGAGAGCCCCTTAAAATTTCCATTTCTATCCCGTCTTCACCGCGATGGTCGGAACCCGTCCGTTTCTACCTCGTGTGTGCCCCAATATTTGCTTAGGATTCGTATGATTGCAGAGACCCGTCCGCCTCTGTGTCATGTGCATCCTAGTTCGATCGTGACTCGAGACCCGTCCGCCTATAATTGCGAGAGTTTCAGCATCTATAATTTTAGCGCGATCTGCAGGAACCCGCCCGTTTCTGATTTCGTGTGCCCCAATATTTGCTTAGGATTCGTATGATTGCAGAGACCCGTCCGCCTCTGTGTCATGTGCATCCTAGTTCGATCGTGATTCGAGACCCGTCCGCCTCTAATTGCGAGAGTTCCAGCATCTATAATTTTAGCGCGATCTGCAGGAACCCGTCCGTCTCTGATTTCGTGTGCCCTAATATTTGCTTAGGATTTGTATGATTGCAGAGACCCGTCTGCCTCTGTGTCATGTGCATCCTAGTTCGATCGTGATTCGAGACCCGTTCGCCTCTAATTGCGAGAGTTCCAGCATCTATAATTTAAGCGCGATCTGCAGGAACCCGTCCGTTTCTGATTTTGTGTGCCCTAATATTTGCTTAGGATTCGTATGATTGCAGAGACCCGTCCCCCTCTGTGTCATGTGCATCCTAGTTCGATCGTGATTCGAGACCCGTCAGCCTCTAATTGCGAGAGTTCCAGCATCTATAATTTTAGCGCGATCTGCAGGAACCCGTCCGTTTCTGATTTCGTGTTCCCTAATATTTGCTTAGGATTCGTATGATTGCAGAGACCCGTCCGCCTCTGTGTCATGTGCATCCTAGTTTGATCGTGATTCGAGACCCGTCCGCCTCTAATTGCGAGAGTTCTAGCATTTTAGCGCGATCTGCAGGAACCCGTCCGTTTCTGATTGCGTTTACCCCGGCAGTTACCACTTCCACCTTGAGGCCATTTAGACTCCGTAGTCTTTATTGTCTCATTATCCCCCAATATTTGCTTAGGGTTCATATGATTGTAGAAACCCGTCAGCCTCTACGTCATGTGCATCCTAGAACGATCGCGGCCGTTGCGAAAGTTCCAGCATTTATTATTTCCATCTTGGGATTATTTAGACGCCGTAGTCTTTATTGTCCCATTATCCCTCTTACCTCCTTTTCCAAAATGACTTCATTCCTTACAAATGTTCGTTCTTCATACAAGATAGTATCCGTAGGATTGTTATCCCCAGCAGGAGTCTGATGTCTCGTTTCCCTAACGAATGTTCAGTCTTCATACAGGATAGGGTCCGTAGGTTTGTTATCCGCAGCAGAAGTTCGATGTCTCGTTTTATCCCCAAAACTCTGAACTACGACCGGCTTGATTCCTCCAAGGATACGTAGGAAACCTGAAAAGGTTCAGCCACCCGACCGACATGGTCATCTCTCATCCCCTGCAGTTGCATTTTCCCCGGCAGATGCATTTTCCCACAGATCAAACTTCTCCCCAGCAGAAGATGTTGCTCCCCACCCGTGGACAATCATTCCCAATTTCCCATCAGATCTGAACTACGTTTGGCTTGATTCCCCTGTGGATACGTAGGTCGCCTGCCAAGGTTCAGCCGTTCCCTTACTTTCCGCCTGTTTTGAAACTCATATTTCAGAGCGGTTCCTATTTTTATCGTCGACCCTCCATTGCCTTGCAAGAAGCGTCGCCGAGGGGCTACTGTTAGTACCCGACCTGAAAATGAGTTTATTAGGGTTTTCCCAAATATACAAGGACTTTATAGGAATTAGAAACCTCGCAAAGACTTGTCCCGGATTCCCGAAATACCTCATTTATGACAAAATCCATCAAAATAGGTAACTTATGGTTTCCTTAAAACCATACAGAAACCCTAGCTTAAGAATCAAGCCAGCCCGCAACCTTGGCCACGCGGCCAACCTTGCTGCGCCTCAAACCTTGGCCACGCGGCCAACATTGCCGCCGTCTTCAATCATGGCCAGACGGCCAACCTTGCTCCGGATGATCCTGACCGTCAGATCTTCCCCTCAGTTTACTATATAAATCCATTCCATCCCATTGGTAAAGGGATCCAGAGTTTGAGAGTCTTAAATCCGATTTTGAGAGTTCTTAAACATTATTTTGCTCCCTAATTAAGCATTCAAACACTCAAGGAGATCAAGGTTTATTTCTTGCCAACATAGGTAAGTTTTCTAACTTTTTCTTCATGTTCTTGCATCATTTTTAATGTAGATCTTTAATATTCATGTTTTTTCATGTTTATTCATAGTTTCTTCATATTCCTTGCATGTTCGTTCGTATGTTCATAATATGTTCTTCGCATGTTCTTCGTGTTCATAGATTAAAACCTTATTTCTACTATATTTAGGGTTGCGATCTTCATGTTTGCATGTTATTTCATAGCCGATGATGATTTAGGGTTCATCAACCCAAGGATGATCTAGGAACTATTTCTAAACCCTAAACTTTAGGTAATTACTCCCATGTTCAATAATCCTCCCATGATGAATGTGATGAGTGTTCATTGAGATCTCATTGGTGGCATAGTCATTATTCTAAGATGTGATCATCCTGCATGTTTCTTTCTCCTCCCTCTTCATTATGCATGATCCCTATTCTCTCTCCACATTCTAATTATGTGCGAACTACGCTGACCTGAGCTTCTCACATTGAGAGGAACGTAGGCAATCTTCGGATCCGGTCTAAATCACTAACACACTACATACACCGCATCATGATAGAAAGACCGATCAATTCGGGCAATAGGAGTGATAACGTTCAATATTCTTCTCTTGTTGTAATTTGACCCCCGAACCCACTAAAAATGCCTTTTTCAATGTTTTGGCTATAATTAAAACGGCGTGGCGACTCTCATAATTTTAATGTCGTTATGAATATTCCCTTTTGTAAATAAAAATAATCACAAGATACTTCCCATGCGTCGCTTCATCGGAAAGGGGTATTCACAGCGAGGCGTCGAAATATACACCTTATTATAGACCACTCGAAGAAGAGAAGTGGAAATAAACTAGCTTATGCGATGATAATATGTCATTTTGGTGGACATCACAGGCCCGGAAGATCAAAGAACATTAGGAAGAGTAGTAGCAAGAAGAGAGAGTGCACTTTTAAACATGCCAAAGAAAGGAGGGATGATGGGTTATGGGGTTATGTTGTAAGGAATGGTATACATAATCATGGCTTTCCTTTGTATCCGAAAGGTTTTCCTCTCGGGAAATTGACACGTGGCGAATATGACGCTGTGTGTAGCGCAAGTGAATGTTCATTGCGTTCAAATGACATAGTAGCAATGTTAAAGATGTACGATGAGAAGAACGTGAGCACTCCGATGCACGTCCGCAATGCCATCACAAAATATAGAGAAAAAGAACGACAAGGGAGGACCCCGCTACAACAATTCCTTAAATTACTCGACGATCATGAATATATATACTACACGAGGGAAGACGCTGAGAGTGGCATAATCAGCGACATATTCTTCTCTCACCCATTAGCAATGAATATGCCTTCCAGTGACTGTACCAGCATGAGTAGGACCACCGGTAAACACAGTTGTGGTGGGACAAGTGACAAACCATTTTATATTGGTATGATACTTTAATTCGTTAAATTTAACAATATTATTTAAATTCGTTATACTTAACTGTCTCATCTATATTAGTTATATTTAATTGTCTTACTTAAATTCGTTGTATTTAACTGTTATTACTTTTGCAGCTGCACATGTCAGGCAATGATTACCCAATACCACCACCACCGAACACTTGGAGGGAACACTGTGATCCAAGCGCAAGTCAACTGATCCTCCAATACCGAGATAGGATAGCAGCATTCAATGAACTCTATGATCAGGATAACGATGCAAGAAGAGAAAGATTACGTAGGGGATAGTATATGTGTAATGGTTTTTGAATTATCAAGTTTGTATGAATGTTTTGATGTTTGATGTTTGAATTATATGCATAAGCCTTGTTAATACTTTTATTTCGTATACAATTTGGCGATAGTATATGTGTAATGGTCTATTGGTCCCTCCTACTGTTTTGTGGAAATGTGCTATCATATTAAGAATCAAATTTCAGTTCTAGTTTTGTTTCTTGTTGCTTTTGCTGTTGCTGTTGTGAAAATGCAGGTTCAGACACTATTTCGTGTAAGTATACACGAGATGTCATCTACAATCTCGTGTATATGTACACGTGAAATCTTGTGTGCATACACGAGTCATCACGTGTACATATACACGAGATTGTAGATGACATCTCGTGTATACTTACACGAGACGGATAAGGGCAGCGTTGGAATATTTCATTCCATGTATATAATTTTCTCTGTATTTAGTATTTACTAGTAGTACCCGTAAAAAACTTCAGGAAATAAGCTAGCTGTCTCCGACTTGTCTCCCTCACCTTTTCCCCAAATATAATCACTCAATGAAAAAAATGAACAAAGGGCAAAATTGGCCAAAAGAAAAGAAGAAGAGAGAAGAAATGAGAAAGGTCTAGGAGGTTCGAGTTCCCAACCGCCAAAAATTCCAGATTTCTCCTTTCCCTTAACAAAATCCACCTCCCCCCCCCTCTCAATATTCATCTTCGAAAATCCGCAAAAACATTCGCCTACAGATTTCACGATCACACTTCTTTCAAAGGGAAAACAACTGTAATCACTCGCTCAACGGTATTAATCTAAAGCTCTCGCTCAATTTCTTATTCAACTAAGGTAATGTATTCTCTCTCTCTCTCTTTTTTTTTTTGCAATTGTTCTGTATTTGTTCTTTGATGGATTGTATATTCGTATTTCGAACGATGAATATGCACGGGTTTCTGTTTTTGTTGCTGATTTTCGGCAGTCAGTTGTGAAATTCAGCCTCTGTTTTCGATTATTGTACTGAATTTGATCCACATTAGGACAGAAATGGAGGGTTGAATTGTTTTCTTTATTTTGATTTTCGGAGTTTCAGTCGTGCGTTTTATCGAGCTGATTGATTATGTAGTGCTTGTACCCCGTCTCTCTATTTATTGGTACTTCTTTCGATTGCAGATGCTCTTTTTACGTTTCACGATTGAGCTTGATTTTTCTTGAATAAATTAATCTATTTTTTGCTTTTATTAATCATTTATTCCTTGAGCGGAGCTTTTGTTGCATTAATTTTGCTTTCCATATAGCAGTTTAATAATATGTGGGTGTGAAAATTCAATTTGTCATATGATGAATTAACACTTGGATCTTGTGTTGTTATAGTTTTTCCAGGCTTTAGAATTTTGAATCGACAATGAATCCTGACAAGTTCACCCACAAGACAAATGAGGCCCTTGCTGGAGCTCATGAGTTGGCCATGAATGCTGGTCATGCCCAGTTCACACCTCTTCATATAGCAGTCGCTCTAATTTCCGACCCAAATGGTATTTTCCGACAAGCAATAAACAATGCTGGTGGGAGTGACCAGGCTGCAAATTCAGCTGAAAGGGTCTTTAATCAAGCCATGAAGAAGCTGCCTTCACAAACACCACCTCCTGATGAAATACCCGCGAGTACTTCTTTGATCAAATCGATCCGACGTGCTCAATCTGCAATGAAATCCCGTGGGGATACCCATCTGGCGGTTGATCAGTTGATATTGGGTCTTCTAGAAGATTCTCAAATTGTGGAGCTTCTTAAAGAAGCTGGGGTTAGTGTAGCTAGAGTGAAGTCTGAGGTGGAGAAGCTTCGAGGAAAGGAAGGGAAGAAAGTGGAGAGTGCTTCGGGGGATACTAATTTCCAGGCTCTTAAGACGTATGGTCGTGATCTTGTGGAGCAAGCTGGAAAACTTGATCCTGTTATTGGCAGGGATGAAGAAATTAGGAGGGTGGTCCGGATTCTTTCTAGAAGAACCAAGAACAATCCTGTTTTAATTGGAGAGCCTGGTGTGGGTAAAACTGCTGTAGTTGAGGGATTAGCTCAGAGGATTCTGAGAGGGGATGTTCCGAGCAATCTTTCTGATGTAAGGGTTATAGCTTTGGATATGGGGGCGTTAATAGCTGGAGCTAAGTATAGAGGAGAGTTTGAGGAAAGGTTGAAAGCTGTATTGAAGGAAGTAGAAGAGGCAGATGGGAAAGTGATTTTATTTATTGATGAAATTCATCTTGTTCTTGGGGCTGGTCGTACTGAGGGATCAATGGATGCTGCAAATCTGTTCAAGCCTATGCTTGCTAGAGGCCAGCTACGATGTATTGGTGCGACTACTCTGGAAGAGTACCGGAAATATGTGGAGAAAGATGCTGCATTTGAGAGGCGTTTTCAGCAGGTTTATGTGGCTGAACCTAGTGTTCCTGACACAATTAGTATTCTCCGAGGTCTTAAAGAGAGGTATGAAGGACATCATGGTGTTCGAATTCTTGACCGTGCCCTGGTTGTTGCTGCACAACTTTCAAGCAGATATATCACAGGTATGAACTTGTGTATGCTGATTGATGCGTTTTTGTCTTATAGTGATATGACTTGATGAATAGTTGTGCTTACAGACCTTCATTCTTATATGCAGCACGTTTCTTGCCTGACAAAGCGATTGATCTAGTTGATGAAGCTTGTGCAAATGTGAGAGTGCAGCTCGATAGTCAACCCGAGGAAATTGATAATCTTGAAAGAAAAAGGATGCAGTTGGAGGTTGAGCTTCATGCTCTTGAGAAGGAGAAAGATAAAGCTAGTAAAGCTCGTCTTGTTGAGGTGGGTATCTGAAAAAAATAAAATTTCGAACTTATTAGTGGCTGTATATTCTGTTTACAATGCTAATGGTTGAAAATTGCTTCAGGTACGGAAAGAGCTTGTTGATTTGAGGGATAAACTTCAACCACTCTTGATGAAGTACAAGAAGGAAAAGGAAAGGATAGACGAAATCAGAAGACTCAAACAGAAGAGGGAAGAACTCATGGTTGCGTTACAAGAAGCTGAAAGAAGATATGATTTAGCAAGAGCAGCAGACTTAAGATATGGGGCACTCCAAGAAGTAGAGGCTGCTATAACAAACATTGAAGGGTCTGCTGATGAAAACGTAATGCTGACAGAGACTGTTGGACCAGAACAAATTGCTGAAGTTGTGAGCCGGTGGACTGGAATACCTGTCACGAGGCTTGGTCAAAATGATAAAGAGAGGCTTATTGGACTTGCTGAAAGGTTGCATCAGAGAGTTGTGGGACAAGATCAAGCGGTTAGTGCTGTTGCTGAAGCTGTGTTGAGGTCTAGGGCTGGGTTGGGAAGGGCTCAGCAGCCCACTGGGTCGTTCCTCTTCTTGGGTCCGACTGGTGTGGGGAAAACTGAACTTGCTAAGGCACTTGCTGAACAATTATTCGATGATGAAAAGTTATTGATTAGGATTGATATGTCAGAGTATATGGAACAACACTCTGTTGCAAGACTGATTGGCGCTCCACCTGGGTAAGTGTGTGTATATAGATATGTATGCGTAGAGTACATATTTTTTCGTGTTCTTCCGATTGAGTGCTTTTGAATTTGTTAGTTTGACTACTTACCTGTGGTGTTTCTTTGATTTCAATGCAGTTATGTGGGGCATGAGGAAGGTGGGCAACTGACAGAAGCTGTGAGAAGAAGGCAGTACAGTGTTGTGTTGTTTGATGAAGTGGAAAAGGCACACACTTCTGTTTTCAATACCCTGCTTCAGATTTTGGATGATGGAAGGTTGACCGACGGCCAGGGTCGGACTGTTGACTTCACCAACACCGTGATCATTATGACCTCCAACCTAGGAGCTGAGTATCTCTTAGCAGGTCTTACTGGTAAAACTCCAATGTTGGCTGCTCGGGAAATGGTGATGCAAGAGGTGAGTTAGGCCCACATTCTCCTCCCTCTTTATCGTCCGCTCTTTTTCTTGAGTTGGATTGTTAAAATATATATTTGTATGTTACAGGTTCGGAAGCACTTCAAGCCAGAGCTGCTAAACCGGCTTGATGAGATCGTGGTTTTTGAACCTCTTTCACATGATCAACTAAGGAAAGTCGCCAGACTTTTAATGAAGGACGTTGCAAGTCGTTTGGCAGAGAGGGGTATTGCTTTAGGGGTTACAGAATCAGCATTAGATCTTATCCTTGCTGAGAGTTATGATCCGGTGAGTATTATGCGTTGCACAATATTGTTGACTACATATACATGTACATATATAGACACACACACACACACACACATTCCATTCGTATGTTTGTAGGCTTCGCTTAACAATTGTTTATGCTTTTTTTTTATCTTTCCAGGTTTATGGTGCGAGACCGATTAGGAGATGGTTAGAAAGGAAAGTGGTGACGGAGTTGTCAAAGATGCTGGTGAAAGAAGAGATCGATGAGAACTCAACTGTTTACATAGATGCTGGTTTTAATGGAAAAGCGTTGACTTATCGGGTTGAAAAGAATGGAGGACTTGTTAATGCAACAACTGGGCAGAAGTCAGATATACTGATTACAGTTCCAAATGGGGCTCGAAGCGAAGCTGCACAGGCAGTGAAGAAGATGAAGATTGAGGAGATAGACGATGATGACGAGATGTACGAGTAGAGCAAGATAACGGGACGTTAAGTGATTGATGGGTGTTAAGCTCTTGAAGATTTGTCATTGTCAGAATATGGTTTATGTGTAGTTTGTAGGTTGTCAATGTCAGAATATGGTTATGTGTAGTTTGGTTGTCATTGTAATTTCTGATGGAATGTAAATAATGATTGATATGAGGAGGTTTTAACCTCCTCCTTTTTTCATTTTTTAAATACTGTCTCAATGTTTGAATACAAATTCTGCATACCAAATAAGATCACTTTTTATAGTACATTTAGACTTGAGCTCAAAAATAGATTTGGTTCAAACAAATTTGGGATAAGAAAATTAGATTTCAATATAACTCGAGTCTGGGCGGGTTAGGGTTTATCTGCTTTCGTGTCGGGTCATGACCGCGCTTCTAAATATCATGGCGGATCTTGTTTAGTAGAAACTCGCCCCAAAATTAGGGGGAAATGTTAAAGGAGATGGTATTGTGGGGTAGGAGAGAGAATGTCGAATTTAAAATAGTAACTAAAAAGTTGTTGTGAGTGTAAAAGTGTACCTTATTAAATAAATAAGTACTTCGTCCGTCCATAACAAAGTATCAATTTTATTTTAGGAACTTAATTAAAGAAAATTGTGGAAAAAAAATTAGGGGTGTGCAAAAATACGGTACAAACCGAAAAACCGCGCTTAACAACAGAAAATATCATACCGAAAACACCAAATTAAACCGACATACTCCCTTTGTCTCAAACTTATGGTTACATATTTCTGTTTTTGTTTTGAGCGTCTCATATTTTTGGTTACTTACCTAAAATGTTCAATTTTCTCTCTGCTCCCACTCACAACAATTATCCACTATTTTATTTTCTCCCACCTTCCCACTCGCGACACCTACTTTTTTCTTAATCCCCGCGCCTTAAATTTTAGTAGTCATAAGTTTGGGTCGGAGGGAGTATATGTTTTTTTAACTGAAAGTTTGGTAATGATATGGTATTTGACTTATACAAAAATAAAAACGTACCTACCGTTTTAATTAAACTACGCAGTTTTGTACCTGTATATACTCATTTCATTTCTTTGCTTCGTGTGTAGTTGATGATTAATTGTTAATTTTATAATATTACTTTAAACTTTTATTCTTAAAATTAATCCAAATTTATCTTTGAGTTTTTACTTTAATATTTTAAGTACTTTTATTGTTTACTTAAGTGTCAAGTATCATTTTAATTGTCATATTTATTGTCATGAAAGTCAAGTTTTTTGTACCATGCACCCCCTAAAAAAGTGGCTATTGTGAATGTGCAGAAGAGAGAAAGTGGGGTAAAGAATAGTAAATTGATAGTTGTTATGAATATGACAAGTGAGTCCAATTAATAAAAAAATATTATATATTTTCCTTTTATGTAAAGTACTAAAGTGGTACTTCCAATAAGACACTTAAAATGGCAAAATGAGTACTCCCTTCATCACATAACAATAGTTACTAAAATTAAATGCGTGGAATTAGAAAAGTAAATACTACTTTCGTCCCCGAGTAAGAGTCTTACTTGACCAATTAAAATATTTAAATAAAAATATTTTAGTTGAAAAATGACTAATTAGCATTATTAGAAGTTAAAGTAGTTGATTAAATATTTAATGAATTTAATTAAAAATACAAAAATAAAGATAAGGAGGTTATTTGTTAAAGTTAAAACCTTAGGGGCAATTAGTCAAAACCAATAGTTGAAGGGTTTATGTGCTAATAGTTAAACTTGAAGGAGCTTAAGTGAAAATTTCAAAATTATAAAGAGAGGATAGACTTCATTTTGTTGAAGTCTCTGTGTGCGCATGTTCATCCTCATTCCCTTTTTCTGTTCTGCACGGTGACGAGGTTTCACCCAAAATTTCATTTTCTTTCTTTTAATTGACCCTCCGTTCTATAATTTGACTTCACCAAAATATTCAGGGAGTATAGTAGATCATTTCTAGCCGATTAAAATATAATTTCATCGATATTATTTGCGTAGTAGGTAAGTTACTATTCCCTTTTTAATTATAGTAATGTTCATACATGCTATATATGATACTTTTATTGTCAATTATTGCTTTATGGGTAGTATTGGTACTGATTATTATTTTTGTTAATATGTGATTCTATACACATTTTAATTAATTAAATTGACCCAAATAATAAGAACGGGAGCTATGATAGTAATTTTGAGACGGTGAAGTAGCGGTGCTATAAATAATAATTACCATCCAAAATGAGTAAAATACTCAACGAAGCTATATAAGGTGTAATAAAAGTATCTCATCCCATAAATGAGTTCCTAAAAAAAATAGGGACTAGTAAAAGTATAATTATAATTTAATAAAATTATGATTAATACGATTAAAGTTGACGTAAATAATTACGGAACACAATATGTGGCGTAAAATGTATTCGACCATTAATTGCGAATATACGCGAGGTGTACAATTGTGATGACTTGGTATAATATGACTTGCCCTATTACTTGGAGTCTAATACTTCTGGACTCTAAATTAGATTGATTGTATTAGGATTGACACTTTATGTGCCATGGTTTTACTGATTTATATTCACAATTATTGCGTATGGTTACTTGTTGTTGTTGTTGTGAACAAATGATTACATGGTTCATGAGATTTAATGGATTGGTCCACTACTTTTGGGCCTAGTTCTGATACAATTATGTCAAGTAAATACCTACTTGTCATTTTATTTGAGTCCAACTGGCATGTGTGTTTTGGGGGTATGTTGACCTTTTGTTAGTGCGGGGGCTGGGGCCACGTTCTAACTTAAGGCCATCGTACCTGTGACCGTCACCCTTACTAATGGCCATAGTAGGGGGAATAGCTCCCGATCGTTGTAGCAATACGCACGACATTCGATAGCTATATATCGGGCGATTCCAGGTTGTATGGACTGGGTTGACTCGATTTGATACTGGATACAAGATCTTATATTGTACTGCACAGCAGCGTTCAGATTGATATGTGTACTGCGACAGCAACACATGCATCGACAACAATAGTTATAAATGGTATGGGGAATAAGGACGGAAGTGGCTGGAAGGATCGGAGGTGTACCTCGATCATATCCTTTGTTATGTGTTTACTTCAGCTATTATGTGTTGCATGATGAGTTGGCACAGCCTCTCATATTATATGCTATGTAATTGTTGATTACATCATTACTTATTGAGAATGCTTTATTGTTATTACTATTTACATGATAGCATGTCATGTAGTTGCATTAGTAACTTATTGGGTTTCGACTCACCCCGTTTCTTTGTTTATTTGTTTTCCTTAGATCCCAAGAAGGCTAGTGGTAGTGCGCAGTGAGGTTCGACGTTGCGTGGACTTTCTGAGCAGGTTATTCTCTTTTGGGTAGTTGCTCTACAGAGCTTTTATACGTTTATGTTGTGAGGACGATGGTTGTACTGAGTTACTTAAACTCTGTATTCTGGGTAGCGATGTATAGTTCCTGTGGTATGGTTGTTATCTTTTGGTGCCGGCACATGTTGCTAGGCTTGTATAGAGTTGTATATAACTCTAGTTGGTTTGTTTGTTAGTTGTGGCAATAAGCCGTTGTTGTTATGTTTTCGAGCTATCACAGCTCGCGTGTTATAAAGATTTGTGGATGATGATAGTATTAGCAGGCGTCATGTCCGTTTTATAGCAGGGTTCACGCACTTAGTTCGAGGTTTCATATAGAACCTGGGAACTCGGGTCGCGTCAGTAAATTGATTGGTTTTGAGTGTAAAAGTAAAGTAGGAGAGAGAATGAGTGGGAAGAATAGTAAAAATTCTTTACTATTTTGGGCAGTCTCAAGTGATGTAGAACGGACGAAAAAGGAAATAAGTCTCAAGTGACATGAAACGGAAGGAGTATATATATAATTGCATTTTTTTTGTCTCCATTTACATATGGTATTGGTACATAATTTTGTGTACCAAATTATACTTAATTGTTACACGGTATAAGCAAAATACAATTGGTATACAAACCAAACCACCCCTAATATGGAAACTAAAGTAAGAGTGGGAATGTGGGGTAGTGAATAGTGAGTGTATTGTTGTTATGAGTGGCAAGTGGACCCCATCAAATAAACAAGTATTTTCACATTTCACTTTGAGTTTGTTGTGAGAGACCCAAAAATAAAGTAAGTAACCTTTATTATGGAACATATATAATACGTTATTATAAGATAGAGAGAGAATATATCTTTATTAATTATCTATCTTTCTCACATATAAAATGTAAAAAAAAATAAAATTAAATGTCTTTTAAAATAAATTTCGAATCGAACATTCATTTATTTAGAGATGGGAAGAATAGTATTCCCTCTGTTTCAAAATAACTGTCACTTTTGGACTAAAATTTTGGTCCAAAATAACTGTCGCTTTTGAGTTAAATGTCCCTCTTACCCTTGCATTGAAACTTGTTACTCAATCTTTCCCAGTTTAAGGTTCCTAGTTGTTGTTGTTGTTGTTTTTTTTTTTTTTTTTTTTTTTCTTTTCTATGAAGGAACTTTTGACAATAATTATTGGTTAATCCAATTATCGTAATGAAGATCTAAAACTTGTTATTGATGGTATTTATAAAGGTGTACCAACTGTGACGGAGGTAGTATGTTTTACTAATTGTCTTTTGTGAGACATTATTAATGTGGGAACGATGCACATTTAATAGGGGTGAATTTGGCGCTTTTGTCACTAAAATATGATAATAATTACTTTTCTTAATAATTGTGTAAATGTCAAAACAGACAATTATTTTGGAGCGGAGAAAGTAGCTAGTATTTGGGGGGAAAATCCATATTATATATTAAAGTAGGAGAATTCCCAAGCACCATAGCCCGCCACGTGGAATTATGACGTAGAAAGCCACGTGGCGGTTTTCAATTCACCCAAAAAAATTTAGTGATTTCTAAAAAAAAAAAAAAAAAAAACTTCAAAAATATTCGGCTGATGTAATCTAAATTTTAGATCACAAAAAACGTATAAGATCTTTTGGGGAGATTTTAAAAGAAACTGATAATCATTTTAAAAAAACATAATTATAATTGATTGAATATCTTTTTTATTATTTTAGCTAGGATTTGAATTTTAAAACCAACGTGGCATTATGACGTGGAAAGCCACGTGGCGGTTTTCAATTCTCCTAGAAATATGTTGTGATTTCTCCAAAAAAATAAAAAAATATTCGACTGATGTAATCTAAATTTTAGATCACAAAAAACGCATAAGATCTTTAGGGGAGATTTTAAAAGCAACTGATAATCATTTTAAAAAAACATAATTATAATTGATTGAGTATCTTTTTTATTATTTTAGCAAGGATTTGAATTTTAAAATCAAATTCCAAATCCATCCATCCATATCCATATTATATATTAAAGCATGAGAATTCCCAAGCACCATAGCCCACCACGTGGCATTATGACGTAGAAAGCCACGTGGCGGTTATCAATTCGCCCAGAAAAATGTAGTGATTTCTAAAAAAAAATAAAAACTTCAAAAATAATCGGCTGATGTAATCTAAATTTTAGATCACAAAAAACGCATAAGATCTTTTGGGGAGATTTTAAAAGCAACTGATAATTATTTTTAAAAAACATAATTATAATTGATTGAGTATCTTTTTTATTATTGTAGCTAGGATTTGAATTTTAAAAAAGAACGTGGCATTATGACGTGGAAAGCCACGTGGCGGTTTTCAACGGTTTTCAATTCACCCAGAAAAATGTTGTGATTTCTCAAAAAAAAAAAAAAAAAACTTCAAAAATATTCGGCTGATGTAATCTAAATTTTAGATCACAAAAAACATATAAGATCTTTTGGGGAGATTTTAAAAGCAACTGATAATCAGTTTAAAAAACATAATTATAATTGATTGAGTATCTTTTTTATTATTTTAGCTAGGTTTTGAATTTTAAAATCAAATCCCAAATCCATCCATCCATATCCATATCCATATCCATATCCATATTATATATTAAAGCAGGTGAATTCCCAAGCACCACCACAGCCCTCCACGTGGAATTATGACGTGGAAAGCCCGTGGCGGTTTTCAATTCGCCTAGAAAAATGTTGTGATTTCTCAAAAAAAAAAAAAAAAACTTCAAAAATATTAGGCTGATGTAATCTAAATTTTAGATCACAAAAAACGTATAAGATCTTTTGGGGAGATTTTAAAAGCAACTGATAATCATTTTTAAAAAAACATAATTATAATTGATTGAGTATCTTTTATATTATTTTAGCCAGGATTTGAATTTTAAAATCAAATTCCAAATCCATCCATCCATATCCATATTATATATTAAAGTATGAGAATTCCCAAGCACCATAGCCCACCACGTGGCATTATGACGTAGAAAGCCACGTGACGGTTTTCAATTCGCCCAGAAAAATGTAGTGATTTCTCAAAAAAAATAAAAACTTCAAAAATAATCGGCTGATGTAATCTAAATTTTAGATCACAAAAAATGCATAAGATCTTTTGGGGAGATTTGAAAAGCAACTGATAATCATTTTAAAAAAAACATAATTATAATTGATTGAGTATCTTTTTTATTATTGTAGCTAAGATTTGAATTTTAAAAAACAACGTGGCATTATGACGTGGAAAGCCACGTGTCGGTTTTCAATTCGCCCAGAAAAATGTTGTGATTTCTCAAAAAAAAAAAAAAAACTTCAAAAATATTCAGCTGATGTAATCTAAATTTTAGATCACAAAAAACGTATATGATCTTTTGGGGAGATTTTAAAAGCAACTGATAATCAGTTTAAAAAACATAATTATAATTGTTTGAGTATCTCTTTTATTATTTTAGTTAGGTTTTGAATTTTAAAATCAAATCCCAAATCCATCCATCCATATCCATATCCATATTATATATTAAAGCAGGTGAATTCCCAAGCACCACCACAGCCCGCCACGTGGCATTATGACGTGGAAAGTCCGTGGCGGTTTTCAATTCGCCTAGAAAAATGTTGTGATTTCTCAAAAAAAAAAAAACTTCAAAAATATTCCGCTGATGTAATCTAAATTTTAGATCACAAAAAACGCATTTAATATTTTGGGGAGATTTTAAAAGAAACTGATAATCATTTTAAAACACATAATTATAATTCATTGAGAATCTATTTTATTATTTTAGCTAGGATTTGAATTTTAAAATCAAATTCCAAATCCATCCATCCATATCCATATCCATATTATATATTAAAACCAGAGAATTCCCAAGCACCACCACAGCCAGCCACGTGGTATTATGACTTGGAAAGCCACGTGGCGGTTTTCAATTCCCCCAAAAAATGTAGTGATTTCTCAAAATAAATAAAAACTTCAAAAATAATCGGATGATGTAATCTAAATGTTAGATCACAAAAAACGCATAAGAACTTTTGTGGAGATTTTAAAAGCAACTGATAATCATTTTAAAAAACATAATTATAATTGATTGAGTATCTTTTTTATTATTTTAGCTAGGATTTGAATTTTAAAATCAAATTCCAAATCCATCCATCCATATCCATATCCATATCTATATAATATATAAAAGCAGAAACATTTCATGCTTCCACATTCAGCCACGTGGGATTATGACGTGGAAGTCCACGTGGCTTCGTTTTATTGGATAATGTATTCAAGACTTATTTAAGGGAATATTTTGACATTCATTTTTAATCTAATAGAATAAAAAAATTAAATTTATTTGAAATTTTAATAATGCAAAAACTACTATATTCAAATAGATGATTTCATAATTTATTCCTATCCAAATTTAAACCCCAAATCAAAATCATTTGAAATTGCATTGCAATCAATATTAGGATTTTTTCCATTTTGATGTTAGATTTTTTTCCCTCTCACAATCATCTCTATTTTATTCTTCTTTTCATTCAGTCAATTAAAAATTTTATTAAACCATCTACGAGGTGATTCCAAATTCTTCATTTTATTTCTCTTATTCAATTTTTTTTCTTAGCGTGTAATGTGTTTATGTTGGAGTTCAATGTTTGTGCATTATCATGTTCTCATGGTTGACACGTGAGATTTACATCAACATCAAAGGTCATTCAAAATACTTATTTAAAATTTTGAGATTTATTTACCTAATACTCCCTCAGTCTCAGAAAGATAATCTCATTTTGATTTTTATAGTCAACAAAAATAAAATTTAACCACATATTGGTGTCAATTTAATGATCACAATGAAATTATAAAAATTGTTATTAATAAATCACTTAATGATTTATCAGTTACAAATTTTAGAATTTCACTAGAATGATTAGATTGTCAACAATGGTTGGTCAAAGTTTATTTTTGTTGACCATAAAAAATCAAAATGAGACTATCTTTCTGAGACAGTAGGAGTATACCAGGCATGAAGAAAGCCATCTACTACAAAGAATTTTCAAATTCAAATTCTCTTTATTTTATAAAAGATAATTATCTCAACAAATCAAATCTTATTAAAGCTAAATACATACTCACTCTGTCCCAAAATGATATTCACATTTGTCAATTCAATTTTTTTTTAAGGATAGAAACACTTGGTTCACTAGCCATGTTGTGTTTATGAACATTTAAGCCTAAATTATAGAAATAAGAAGATTTTTTGGGGACAATGAAAAATAGCAAATGAGAAGATCATTTTGGGACGGAGGAAGGAGTATATCATTTGTCAAATTTTGGTTAAATCAAATTATGTATAGTATCAAATCATTAAAATTTTAAATGTAGACAAATTTTGGTTAAATCAAGTTATGGATAGTATTAAATCATTAAAATTTTAAATGTGTGTCATAGTTGTCTTAGTTGGAATTTCCATGTGACTTGGTTGGAAGTTATTCGATTATAAGCTTAATAAAGATACCCTTCATCACAAAATCAACTCAAATCTAAAATTGGTGAATTGATTGGCTTGAACAAGCCTTAGCCCTACAAGTGAAATTTGAATTTGAATGGCTTGAAGAGGGCTCATCCATGCGAATTAGGAAGCCTGCCATTTAATTGTTCATATTCTTTATTCACAGTCACAAAGATTTAATCTAAGTAAAATGTAAATTATTTGAATTTTAATTTTTAAATTTTCAATCTAATAAACCTCAAGATAGACGTAAGATATGCCGAATTATATCCGCTCCCCTTTTCAAGCCAATGATCCTACACCAATGTGTACTTCCCTCTCATCTATCAATTGTTTTTTTCTCACAGCCTCCACTACCCGCTTCTTTTTTTCTCCCAACGACATAATAAGAACATGGTTGTTTAGGTACTTCAAAAATACTAATATTTTCTTATTATATGTTTGATTAATTGTAATTTTTAGGTATTTCAAACATACTTTTTGCATAGCTGAAGATGGAGCTGAATGATTCAAAAGGAGGTAAATTTCCAAGCTTGCTTTACTTTAGATAGGTTTATGAGCAATTGGAGAAAGTCTTAGGTGATTAATTACAATTTATTCTATATACATCGCTTAGGGTAGATGATGTAGCTTTCCTTAATATGATTTTGTTCTCACTACTCAATCTGTTGGTATGTGACTAAAGTTAATGTAAATTTATAAGATTTCATGACATTGAGTTTTTTATTTTTTTTTATTTATCATCAATAGATTATATATTTTCTACCCCTCAATCACATAACAAAAAAAATATTGCCTTTAAAAAAAATGTATTAGTCAATTTTTACCACAATACAAGTAATTTACAACCAAGTAATACACATTTTAGAAAATGTTGAGAAATCAAATACGATATAATATTCAATTTGAATAATTATATAATCAAATAGAAATATAACCGCATTCTCGAGTAAAAAAATCTGCGAGGTGAGAGCGAATAGCGAATAAAAATGTCGAGTGTTATTGAAACTTCACAGGATTAATTCTATAGATTTTATTTTTCATTTTCATGATTTATGTTGTAGTTTTGTAATTATTATGTGAAACTTCTCAAAATTATATACCAAATGTTGTTACAAGTAAAGGTGGTTCAAGAATGCCCTAAGTTATGTGCCAGTAGTCTTAAATTTTATAAATGGTTGTTAATTATTATGCATTGAGTTCAATGAATATAAATGTAATATTACTTCCATAATATTGATAAGATTAATAATCACCTTAAAATAATACTTTCTCTATTATGACAAGAAACTTTAGTTGTAGACTTTTACTAAAATAATATGAAAATTTGATAATTCTCATGAAAATTTGAAATTGGTTAACGATAGTATTTTTTTTTTTAATGAATCAATAATAAAATTCAGAATTATGAGGATATATTAAAACTATAAAATTTGGGTCAAAATTGAATTGAGTTTATATAAAAAAAAATCAAAGTTTGACTCTTAAGTAAAGATGGAAAAATGGCGTTTTATGTATTCCTCATAATCCGCCTAACCCTGGTTCAGTTCATTCGAATACACCCTATTTCTGCTAGCTCACCTTGATCATTCAGTCAGTCAGCCGCATAAATGTTGATTTTCCAACGTAGTATGCATGCAGAAATGACCTTATGCGGGTTCAAACCAAGAATCAGGGGAGGAAAATAGATAAGTTGAGACAAAGGTGCAGAAGAGCTGGTGGCAGTGCGCAGTTAAAATTGGCGAGTTGAAATTTTGGCGACAGTTGCTGTGAGATAGTAGAACGTCGAGTATCGATAGTTATTTATAGTAATCTTGAGTAATGATGTTCTGCAAACATTTATCATCGACAACTCTTTATATATGATTTGTGTAAGGTGCGAATAAGAGTAATGCTATAGAAGTAGTTATTGATAGTATGTATTATAAGATATAAATAATTATAATTTTGTTAATAACATAAAAGTAATTCGAGTTCATATTTTTCTAAAAGGTTTGCTCAACTAAACCTCATAAGTCACGTTGCGACATTATTTAATACAAAGGACATAATTAAAGTTATGTATTTCATTCACAAAAATAGTCACTGCATAATAATGATATTTATTCCAACAAAAAAGAAAGAATTAAACATTAATTTTGGTATCTTTATTGAAGTATGATAAAAAATCATGAAGTTTTAATTATTGTTACTGATAGTTTTTTTTTTTTTTAAAAAACGACCATCAAAATTGAATGAGACTTATCTTTTTGGGACAGAGAGAGTATTAGTTAGCAAATTGGTTCTTCTCTGATTATGTCTAATATTCCATCCGTCCAAATTTAATGTTTTTACTTTGTCTTTGCATGAGAATGAAAAAATAATAAATGTTATGGGTATGAAAAAGTAAAGTAGGAGAGAGAAAGTGAGTAGGAAGTTTTTTGTTGTGAGAATGACATGCGTGTCCCGTTGTCCATTTTAGGTAATTAAGGAACGTAACAACCTTAAATTAAGGAAGACCAAAAAATAAATTATCTTAAATAGGGACAGCGGGAGTAGATTTTAATATTTTGAGTTTTCATGTCTATAATGTTATTAAATCATGTATAAAATTGCAATTAATTTATATGGATAACATTATTTGTACCAGCAAATATATACTCCCTCCGTCCCAACTCACTTGACACCTGTTGATTAAAACTGGTCAACTTAGGGTCGTTTTGACCAACACTTTATAGAAATATTTATGTTCCAAAAAAAAAATTAAAATTATTATTGAGAGGATTTTTAATGCGATCATTTTACATTTTTTAAAATTTTATTCGGATCATAAATATTTCTATAAAGTGTTGGTCAAACCGACCTTAAGTTGATCAGTTTTGGTCAAAAGGTGTCAAGTGAGCTGGGACAGAGGGAGTATTAAATTATACTCCCTCTGTCCCAGCTCACTTGAGACTTTTTGACCAAAACTGGTCAACTTAAGGTCGGTTTGACCAACATTTTATAAAAATATTTTTGATCCGAACAAAAATTAAAAAAAATGTAAAATGACAACCATTAAAAATCCTCTCAATAACAATTTTTAAAAAGTTTTTTGAAACATAAATATTTCTATAAAGTGTTGGTCAAACCGACCTTAAGTTGACCAGTTTTGGTCAAAAAATCTCAAGTGAGCTGGGACGGAGGGAGTACATTTCTAAGAAGGAGGAACACTTTTTTACCTTCATAGAATGGCTTATGTTCAAATTGAACAAGAGAAATGAAATCTATTTTAGATATTAAGTCCCATATAATCTGTAAGTGCAGACACTAATACTATCATAAGTGTTGTCATCATATCTCAGATGCTATACAGACGAGTATTTTTGTGATAGTTGCACATTTATTTTATCTAACATTATTATTCCAATGATGTATTATTTCTTGCAATATATTTGTTAGTTTTTATAGGGGTTATGAAAAGATTAAAGTGAAAAGAGTTAATTATTTATAAAAGGAGTTTTATTTCTAAGTGTGGAAAACATGGGAAAATGAAGAAAAACGTGGGGAGACTTTGTCAAAGGATTGATTGTTGCTTTAAAGAGAGTACAAGAGCTTTGATGGAGCCAAGTATAAGGGGGCGAAGCATGGTCTTGAAGCTCAAGTAATTTGTTCCTATTTTTGTGGAACTTGAGCACAAAAGGAGGAAACCACTCAACCCACTCTCTCCCACTTTAGTCGAGTTATTCACACACATGGGGAGTAACCTCCAAGACTCCCTAGCCTATATAAAGACAATGATGAAGACATTGGAGGTGTGCCAAGAATCCATAAACACACTACTACACACATTCTTGCACAAGAAAAGATCATACACTCTTTGAAATATGAGCACAAAATTAATAAGTTAAGATTATTAAGGGTGTTGACGTGCTGTGCTTATGCAACTAATTGTATTTAAAAAAAAAAACTTTCTCTCTAATAACACTTAATTGTTTCTTTCTTGCTCAAATACAATAAACATGTGCATGCATTTGCAATTTATCTTAGCTAGCTTTAAATTTGACAAAGATGTTAATCTCTCCTTTCCAACATAAAGAACTTTAATTTTGATTTAAAAATTCATTTTGAGACATAGGTAGTAATAAAAACGAGACTAATTTTATTTATTTGTATCATCCTTTTTTTTTTTTTTGTATGTGATAAATAAAATTAGTTGTATCACTACTTTTTAACTGGCCAATTAGTAAAACTAATGATAGTGAGAATAAAATACAATTTATTCATAATCTTATATTTTTTAATCATATAACTTCAATTATATTTTTCTATTCTTAGCATTATTATGCTCCCGTCGAAACTCGACGGGTTACTCACTAGTTATATATTAAAGCAGGAGAATTCCCAAGCACCACCATAGCCCGCCACTTGGTATTATGACGTGGAAAGCCATGTGGCGGTTTTCAATTCGCCTTGAAAAATGTTGTGATTTCTCAAAAAAAAAAAAAAAAAAAAAAAACTTCAAAAATATTCGGCTGATGTAATCTAAATTTTAGGTCACAAAAAACGCATAAGATCTTTAGGGGAGATTTTAAATGCAACTGATAATCATTTTAAAAAATATAATTATAATTGATTGAGTATATTTTTTATTATTTTAGCTAGGATTTGAATTTTAAAAACCAACGTGGCATTATGACGTGGAAAACCACGTGACGGTTTTCAATTCGCCCATAAAAATGTTGTGATTTCTCAAAAAAACAAAAAAAAACTTCAAAAATATTCGGCTGATGTAATCTAAATTTTAGATCATAAAAAACAATAAGATCTTTTGGGGAGATTTTAAAAGCAACTGATTATCATTTGAAAAAACATAATTATAATTGATTGAGTATCTTTTTTATTATTTTAGCTAGGATTTGAATTTTAAAATAAAATTCCAAATCCATCCATCCATATCCATATCCATATTATATATTAAAGCAGGAGAATTCCCAAGCACCACCTTAGCCCGCCACGTGGTATTATGACGTGGAAAGCCACGTGGCGGTTTTCAATTCGCCTTGAAAAATGTTGTGATTTCTCAAAAAAAAAAAAAAAAAAAAAAACTTAAAAAATATTCGGCTGATGTAATCTAAATTTTAGATCACAAAAAACGCATAAGATCTTTAGGGGAGATTTTGAAAGCAACTGATAATCATTTTTAAAAACATAATTATAATTGATTGAGTATATTTTTTATTATTTTAGCTAGGATTTGAATTTTAAAAACCAACGTGGCATTATGACGTGGAAAGCCACGTGACGGTTTTCAATTCGCCCAGAAAAATGTTGTGATTTCTCAAAAAAAACAAAAAAAACTTCAAAAATATTCGGCTGATGTAATCTAAATTTTAGATCATAAAAAACGCATAAGATCTTTTGGGGAGATTTTAAAATCAACCTATAATCATTTTAAAAAACATAATTATAATTGATTGAGTATCATTTTTATTATTTTAGCTAGGATTTGAATTTAAAATCAAATCTCAAATCCATCCATCCATATCCATATCCATATTATATATTAAAGCAGGAGAATTCCCAAGCACCACCACAGCCCACCACGTGGTATTATGATGTGGAAAGCCACGTGGCGGTTTTCAATTCGCCTTTAAAAATGTTGTGGTTTCTCCAAAAAAAAAAAAAAAAAAAAACTTCAAAAATATTCGACTGATGTAATCTAAATTTTAGATCACAAAAAACGCATAAGTTTTTTTGGGGAGATTTTAAAAGCAACTGATAATCATTTTAAAAAACATAATTATAATTGTTTGAGTATCTTTTTTATAATTTTAGCTTGGATTTGAATTTTAAAAACCAACGTGGCATTATGACGTGGAAAGCCACGTGACAGTTTTCAATTTGCCCAGAAAAATGTTGTGATTTCTCAAAAAAAAAAAAAAATTCAAAAATATTCGGCTGATGTAATCTAAATTTCAGATCACAAAAAACGCATAAGATCTTTTGGGGAGATTTTAAAAGCAACTGATAATCAGTTTAAAAAACATAATTATAATTGATTGAGTATTTTTTTTTTTATTATTTTAGCTAGGATTTGAATTTTAAAATCAAATTCCAAATCCATCCATCCATATCCATATATCTATATAATATATAAAAGTAGAAACATTTCAAGCTTCCACAAAATTCCACATGGCTTTATGATGTGGAAAGCCACGTGGAATTCTTTGATTGGCTATGCAAGGATGAAAGAGTTCAAATTGTTAGTCAGTCTTTTTAAAAACTTATATAACATATATAGCCAATTAGTATTTAATTATAGCCTAAACTAATTTCCTTAATTATTGCAAAAACAGATACGATAAATGGTGAAAGATAAAATAAATTACTCAACAAAAAAGATTTTGATTTGAAATTCAAATTTAACAATAGTAGTTACTAACAAGTTGAATTATTTATTATCTTAACTAAGGTGTTTGATTACATTTGTATTTGGTTGGGAATATTACTCATATAGTAAAATATTTAAAACCACTACTGGCTACAGAACAATCTAACGAAGGCAGTGCCAAGTTTGATAATAATAATATTGGGAAGGTACGAAGAGTTTTCCCAAAAACTATATTAGCACTTCAATAGTCACTTTATACGCAACAAAATTTAAATAGCAATATTCCCTTATTAATTTTAAATTTTCAATTTTCAATTTTAAGCGTCAAGTAATTAATAAAAGCTACTTTTTTATATAAATGTTTATCATTACATTACCTTACTTCAATCAAAATCAAATGTATATTTTTTTCTAAAAAATTGAAATTATTATTTCATATTGAAATGAAAAGCATACTAATTACTCCCTCTGTCCCTAAATGAGTGTCCATTTTCAAGAAATCTTTGTCCCTAAATGAGTGACTTTTTTTAGCATAACTTTCTCCCTAAACGTTTTTTTTCGAAATTTTTTTCACCGGTTTCTTTATACGTGCAAAACTAGAGGTTTGGAAAGGAGATTACAAGATTATATATGAACCGTTGTTACCAAATTGTTCAAAAAGTTGAGATTTTCAGTGTCCCTTAAAATGAAATTTGGACACTCATTTAGGGACAGAGGGAGTATTATGCTAGAAAAGTCTTAATCTAATCTCACACTGCACCATGTGAATTACACGTGACATACTAAAATTTGATATGTGTAATTAAATTCCACATATTTTTATTAATTCATATTTTCCCAAGTTCTGGCAACATAATTGAAATTGAATGGTATAACAAATGTTGACTACCTATTGAAGATGAGAATATGCAATTTTTATCAGAAGAAAATAAGTAGACATTACAAAACTTGAAAATGTAATTAGAGTTTCTTATTTTCTTCTAATTTTATAGAGAGAGATTTTTAACTAACGAACGAAACAAAAAAAAAGTTAACGTTCATTAATTTGTTACGTTCAATTGCATAATTTTAGTTTTTTGAGTGGGAAGGCTGAATACTCTTTCGATGGTCCAAGTGACTAATGTGGTAGAGTTGACTGGCAAGGTTGAATATTTTGGGGGGTATTGATGGATTATGTAAATAATGTGCTAAAGTTGGGTGTCCTAAATGATAACTTTTCCATTAATAAATAGAACATGGTCCAGTCTATGGTCTATTATTTGTTTTTGTTTTTTTGCAAAAAATCCATGTAACATATTAAACCAGAAACAATTCAAATTTACTGAGTTGAGCCCCTTTCATGCTTCAGTCAGTTGTATAGTACAATTGATTAAAGCATGGAACGGGGTCAACTCAGTAAAATGGGGGGGGGGTCTATATAACAGTTTTACAATTACTAATCATCAGTTTAAAGGGGTTCCTGGTGCCATCTTATTTCTCAAAAAAGTAGACCACTATATTCTCTAAAGCTTGATGGAATTTCCTAACTGATGTTCTTACAAATAACCAAATATTGACCTAAAAAGATTATTAAGAAAATTGGATTAGGTATGGTGAACTTTGTTTTTTTCTATTTTCTATATATATGAGTCTATTACATAACATGTAATGGCAACAAGTATGTTGATTGATGTTAAGGCTATTGATAAGAGAATCAGATTTTGTAGCATAAATGTTCGGATATTACGTCGATGGGAGCGGGAAGATAAATATAAAAAAAATTCTGTTGAGCTGATACTCACTTTATATACTTCTTTATCATTCAATATATTTATCGCAAGTTAATCATTTTAGTTCTCAATTTATTTTTATTAATATTGTATAATTCTATTAGGGATCTAAAATCCAGGCAACTCTTCCAAGTAGTACGTCATCCAAGTTGAAGGATGTGTTTAGAGAAGGACAAATGAAGAAAATCTCTAATTTTGGTGTTGAATAGAATGTCATTACTATTATCCAAAAAGAAATAGTAAATCATGAATGGAAATTATCTCATGGTTTAGCTACGACCGTATCTGAAGTGGAGACATCAGTACACATTTCAGATAACGGTTTTGTGTTCACTCCCTTTAGCCTTTTTGGGAATGATCCTCAAAATACTATCAATGCTGATTATGTGATTGGTTAGTATTGTAACATAAATATCTTTTTTTTTCATTAAACAATTACTATATTCACTAACATGATATTTTTGTTTTTATTGTAGATGTAATCGGTGAGGTTGCATTACCTTTAAATGATTTTGAGTATGTGGGTGCAGCCAAGGAAAGGAAGTTGGATGTCAAATTGGTAGATAATGGATATGTTATATTAAACAACATTTACTTCAGTAATGAATTCGCATACATTATAACTATTTCAGTATATTTATATATCGCCTTCTAATATTTGACAGGGAATGAAATTGTGTGCTATTTTATGGGAGTCCTAGGGAGATGAATTGGAAAAGTTTATTCAAAATAGAGATGAAGATTCAGAAGAACCAGTCATACTAATTTTGCAGTTCGTAATGTGTCGAGATATCAGGGTAATATTTTTAAGTTGTTAAATAAATTACTATCTATATATTCCGTTGAAAATTATTTTGTACATGATGGTAACATTAACAATTGTTATATTATACAGGAAAGAGTCGTGTTTGTACAATAACGCATGCAACAAAAATTGTTATAAATCCATCTGTTTTGTAGTAAAAGATTTCCTTAACAAGTCGGTACCTTTAAATCTAATGAGACTTTATACAACAGTACACAATTTTATTTTATTTTTTTAGTTAATTTTCATATTATTTTCACTATTTATTTAACAGGCGTGACAATGGATTTTCATCCAATAGTCACAGTGTAACTACTATCATTGATGATAGCAAGATCATCAATAGTGATGAGTGGTTCAATATTTGAGATGTCAAGACTATGGCTGATTTGCTAAAATGTAGAGAGGTAAATAATGAAATGTGAAGAAAGTTGTATTCATTAATAGTATGTTTATTCTCTTGAACTATATATTCATTTTTATAGGTTGGTGCCTATACTTCATTCGCTACCATAATTGATGTTGACTCGTATGCTAAGTATTACTACGAAGCTTGCAGCAATATGAAGTGCAATAAAGGAGATGACATGAGCTCAAATAAATGTCCACGATGTAGTACCCCCTAAGACAACATCATTCCTAGGTATTGGTCGTTACAATTTTTTTTAATACACTAAATTCATTTATAAATATAAAGTGATTTCATAGCCATTACTGATTTGATTGATAATCTCCTTTTCTTTTAGGTTCAATATTAGGATTCTTGTCATTGACGCAAATGATAATAATGGACCTGAGTCTTACTTTATGCTTTTTGATGGCTGTGCATCTAATTTACTTAATATGTCCGCTGCCGAAGTTCTTGCAGAATTCTTAGAGGTAGGTATTTTATTTTACTATTTTTCTAAAGAGTATATGTAATGTTTTATTTTATAATGTAAAATATTGTTCCTATAGGATGGTCAGTCGCATCAATTACTTGGAACGTTTTGCAAAATGTTTGGTAAAAAATGTCTATTCCGAGTGGAGATTGATCAAAGAACAAAGGATACCGTTGATGAAAAACGTACTTTCACTGTGAGAAAAGTGACATGGGATGCCAACTTTATTACTAAGTTTTTGTCACTCACCAATTCTAATGTAAGTATAAACCACATTACGTCATGTATTAATAGATTTGCATGCTATATATATTGAATTTTATTTCTTTTAAGCTGTAGGAGGTGGCTTTTAAGCTGGTTTCAGAAGAAAAAAATGTGTCTTACTTGGTGAGTAAAGATGTGGTAAGTTCTCAAGCATCCCTACTTAATTTTTCATAATTTTTCTTTTCCTTTCCATTCTGTTACATGATATAAACTTTTTTAATATAGGATGATGCAATGGAATTTATGGGAGATAATTGTTCAACATCATGTGAGCAGATCACTCCTATGAAGCGTACGCAGGATAATGTTTTTAATAGCCAGGATGAACAACTATCTGTTACCAAGATGATAAAACAAATCAAGAAATAGAAATTAGATAAGTAGGCAAGAAGGAGAGATTAACATCGTATTTCAGACATTTATTTCTACGGTTTTCACATTAGCGGAATGTATTGATTTAATACTCCTAACAATCTTTGGTGTTTTTTCCCCGATTGACATTATTGTGGTTAGAGAGGGGGGATGGTCCAATATTTTATTTGGTAGTCTTTGGTTTTATTTGGTACTTTGTGATTTCATTTAGTACTTTGTTATTTTCTATTACTTTATATTATTTGGAAGTCATTGGTTTTATTTAGTTCATGGATCCCCTTTATATATTTTATCCGCTGAAAATGTGAACTTCTAGATAAACCTTTGAGTCTGAAAATTCCAAATGAAGGTGTATCAATATTTCTATCTTAATGATTTATATGTTCATTTAAGTGAACTAATAAGGTCCTATGTGTTGCTCACATAGCATCCCTTAAATACTCACTCCGTCTCATGTTAATCTACAAAATTAAAAGTAAAAAAAAAAAAACAATTTTGATGTAGAGTTGTCCAACATATTTGCCACTTATTATACACCTAATTACCAGATTTATGCTCTTTAAATGCTGAACTATAGTTTAAGACTCTTTCTCTTTCTCTTTCTCTATCTCTCTCTCTCTCTCTCTCTCATTATAAAAATGTCTTGCATCAATTTTTCTTAATTAATTAGCCTTATTATTTCCGTCGAATTTCGACGGGTTACTTACTAGTATTGTTCAAAAGTGATTGGATATCTTGATCCGGAGGGAGAGGGATTTCGAAATTCAATACCTAATTAATGTCAGCAATTAACGTAGGGTCTTACTGTCTTAGGTTGATGGCATTACATAACACTAGTGTATTGTGCACTTAATTCCATAAACATGTAAATTTACATATATAAAAAATATATTTCTATATTACTATGAAGATAAATTGAGTTAAAAGTAAATTTAATAAACATATTGGTTGCTTTGTTAAAGAAGCTTAACATTTAACATGGGCCTTAGAGCACACATTAGAAAAACTGATAATTTATTAATAAATAACAATTAATTACAATTTGATAAGTGAAATTAAACAAATATCATCTCAAATTAGTAAATTTGACAAAGGTGATCCTGCAGTTATTTCTTTATTCCTTTTTTTAATTAAATAGAAAATAGAGAGAGAGAGAGAGAGAGAGAAAAAAAACTTGAAATAAAACCCATAATCTTACATCTCTACAACTATATAACTAAATACTCCATCCGACTCATAAATAAAGAAAAATAAAAAAACATTCCTTATCAGGTTTTGAAGTTTAAAATGGGTCAATCAAAATGGAAATTTTTGTTCATTAAAATGGGACGGATGGAGTATATAAGAAGACAACTTCAGTAGCAATATTTTTACACAGACATAATCTTCCATTGAGTTTTCTGAGACCTAAACAGTACATTGGACTGCGTCACATATTTTTTTTTTTTTTTTTTGGTACAAAGGAAAGGAATTGGACTGCGTCACTGCGAGCACCAAAAGAGCAGGGGGAATATTTCACAACAGTGGAGCAAGAGAAATGTGAGAACAGCAATGTGCTACCTTAGCCCTCTCTCCAACCATGATAACCTTAAGGGACGCCAGTTTGGATCCCTATGGTAATCTTCCCACATGGAACACAGCTCCAATGCTTTCTCTGGTGCCTCTTATATCGGGTAATTCCTCCTCGCATCGATTTCAAATGGCTATGCTTCAACCTCTCCCATCGTCTTGACACCAATGAAATCACGACTGTCCTTCAAACCCTATGAAAAGCATTTATATAAAATCGACCAAAATAAAGGTTATAATGTTATTCAGACAAAAAAATGTAGCCTTAGGGAAAGAAAATATCGCTTGTGTGCTTGTATCAAAAGGCAGAAGTTTATGCGAAATAATTTAGCTTCAAATAAAATAATAGCGCCTCTTATTTATCATTTTTTTTTTCTTTTAGGTCTTATTTGTAAAGCATACTCACACATGCTCTTCTAAACATGCCACGGCTCAAGCAAATGACTGTACATCAACAACAAAAAAAATGTCACATTACACAAATATAAACTTAGAGTGATGGGAGAACCGGTGTTGAGAACACGTTGACCACGCACGAGACCCTCAGTCCCATCCATAGCAATAGTCCTAACCATATTCTCCCCAAAATGCTGCGCCACTTCCAACACCAACCTAAGCGAATTATCCAAAACCTCCAACGCCGTCAAGATCGGGGGAAGTCTTTCATCAAACCTCACATCGACGATGGCACCAATCACCTGACAGACCTGACCGATCGCACCAGCACCGGTAAACTCATTGGTAATCTTATCAGCGGTTCTTTTAGGAGGACCGACGGGAAAAGAGGAAGGTGTAGAGGCGGCGGCAGATGTAGGACGGCGCGGTTGAGGAAGTAGCCGGCAGGAGAAGGGGTGTTGGAGGATTGGGAGGGGGTTCTAGGGTTTGTGAATGGGGATCTGGATGGAGAGGGATCGAAAAATCGAGTAGGAGCGTGCCATAAATCACGGAGCTTTCCAAATACTCACGCCAAAAATACCCTTTCTCTAAGTTTCTCTTTTTAGAAGAATCAGTTTGAGCGGGAAATAAGGGTGAGTTTGGGATTGCTTCTGATTCTCAAAAAGTGATTCGTTAAAAGTGATTACAATATAAATAATTATTTTATCATTAATTTATCAATTACGAATATGTTTGGATACCATATGTCCGAAATTGATTATGTAAGATAAATTCCAAAAATATCACTTACTATACATATCAATATGGTAAATGCACATATAAATGGAAGGTTATTAATGTAAAACATCATAAAAAACAGATTTTTAGAATCAATTCTAGCAAAAGCTGGGTCATAGCTGCTTCTGTTAAAACGCAGTTTTTTGCGTTTGGTAGCTTAAAATCAGAATCAGTTTTGACATCCAAACACAAAAGAAAATGATTCTTGATCTCTGTAAGTGATTATAAGGCTAAAAAAAGCACTCCCAAACTCACCCTAAATTAGAAAGGGGCTCAGCCTACTTCAACTTTTATTTATATATATATAAATATAGATATACTCCTTCCGTCCAGCTTAAATAAGGATTATTGTGTAAATAATTTATATTTTGACTAACAATTTAAAGAAAAATATTTATCTTAATGAAAATCTAAAATAATTATTTAGTTTATTATTAATCGTGATACAATAACAATTTTTAAATTTTTATTAATATCATTATTTTAATTCAAATTATTGGTCAAACTATAAATTGCTTGACCAAGAATCCTAATTTGAGCGGGACGGCGGGAGTAAGGCGCTGCTTTCACGGTCTTTAGCTTCTTGTTGTTGCCTCTTTTCGTAGTTACTAGTGAGTAACCCGTCGGAATTCGACGGGAATAATAAAGTTAATTAATTAAGAAAAAATGATGAAAGGCATTTTCAAACTGAGATCATGGTACGAAATCAAATTAAATGATCTATATAATACCATATACTCCCTCCGTCCCAAAACAGCTTTCACCCTTTTTGAAAAGCACAGGAATTAATAAAATGTGTAAGAAAAGTGGGTGGTGTGAGAGGGAAGGAGAGAGAAAGTGGGGTAGAAAATAATAAATTGATAGTTGTTGTGAGTGGAGAGGAGAGATAGTAGTGAGAATCTTTTCCATTTTGGGAAAGTGTGACTTACCAATGGGACACCCAAAAGGGAAATATGTGCAAGGTGTTTTGGGACGGAGGGAGTAATTTGCAAGGATATTAAGTGATGAAAGATATTTTCAAACTCAGAATATAAATTCACCATCTCATTTGCAAGGATATAAAGAAGCCCGTTTAAGGCCTTAAATAACGTTTTTTTGTTGTTTTAGACCCCACCTCAAGGGGCTTTGCCCTATGACTTTTGTCCGACTCGCTCCGACGTTCGATTTGATATGCGGTGCGTTCCGCGGTTCATCCGGAGTCAAAAGTTATGACGGTTTCGGCGCACTCGCTGAAATTACTCCAAAAACTTCAACGCCTTAGTGTCCGCATCAATTAGTAATTTAAACCATCAAACATACTTTATTTATAGAATCCTTCATTTTTATTTTTATTTTTATTTTTATTTTTGCAAATTATGTGGCTCGATTTTGCTTCACCGAGATATACTGCTACATCACATTTCTTATCTTTGGCCCATATCTTAAAATTCAACTAACTGAATGATTATAATTTCTAATATTTTAATTTAAGATATCCATTATCTTTAGCCTACTAAGATTAAGTAATCATGTTTTCGTAATTTAAGCTCAGAAAATATTTGATTTAAAAAAAAAAAATCAATTTTAAAAAACTAAATCATTTCCTGAAATAAGTATTATATACATTTGCCTATAGAATAATGCCACGTGGATTTCCACGTCATAATTCCACATGGCTTAATGAGAAGGCTTGAAATGTTTTTGCTTTTATATATTATATAGATTAATGGCTTGTTGTTATAGATGGTTACAGACGGGCTGAAGATATTTTAGGGCTGGAGATTATTTTAAATGAATGTGCAAATATAGATAAATAAATTTTTAACAAAAAATCTTTAGAAAAACGCGTTTTACACGCATCTTAGTGTAAAACGTGTTTTCTATATGCGGAGTGGTATTTTTGTAAATAAACGGAACGTTACTAAAAGACGCGGTGGCATTTTTGCAAATAACTGGAACTTACGAAAACCCACCAGACACTTTTTTACTCTGTATGAGGCATTTTGCAATACTACAGGAAGCATATTTTAATATTAAAGCAGACACTTGTTTTAGAATTTAGAAAAACTCGCTTGGCACTTACAAAAAATCAACATGCACTTTTTTACACTATATGAGACATTTTGCAATACTACAGGAGGCACTTTTTAATATTAGGGCAGGCACTTGCTTTGAAAAAATTAAAAACCCACCAAACACTTGTTGACAATGTAAGAAGCATTTTTCAATATTCCAGGAGGCACTTTGTAATAGTAAGACAGACAGTCTTAAAACTACTACTAAAAGTGCCTCTTTGAATGTATAAAAGTGTCTGCTTGAATATTTATAAGTGTAATATTACAACAGGAACTTTGTAATATTAGAGAAGGCAATTAAATAAAATACGTTTTTTCTTAGCTTAGTGTAAAACGTGTTTTTTATATGACCGACTCGATTTTTAAATGTTAACGATTTCAAGCTTCGACTTACAATCACATGGTTAAAACATAACACTCCACCCACTAGGCCACTGCACTTGAGATAATTTGATTTAGTGCAAGGCACCCACCCATATACTCTCTCCGTCCCACTCGAATTAAGAAAAAAATTCAATTTGGTTATCAAATTCAAATTAGGACAATCAAAAAATAGAATTGTTTTATTTAATGAGACTCACATTCACACTCACAACAACTTTTCACTCATTATTCTCTACCTCACTTTCTCTCTCCTACTTAACTTTTCATACTCACAACACCTATTCCACTAACAATTTTTCCTTAATCCCCGTGCTCAACCCAAAAATCCTAATTCGGGTGAGACGGAGGGAGTATATAGTTTAGAAACTCTTACGTAACAATTTTTGTTGGAAAAATATGTTGTATGTGAAGGAAATTGTGTATATTTTCTTACATGAATCGTTTGTCATTTGGCAAAGATTATTGTGGGTTCATGTTTCACTCCGTGTGAACATTGAAATAGTATATTTATGTCCAATTTAAGATTGGATGAGAAATATGATAGCTCAATGTTGGTGGGTTGAATTTGTAACTTTGGAATTTAACCTCACCATTAATGTGTCATGATACCCAAATTAATAGATGGATTAATTAGGATCATTACCTTGAAGTTGTGGTTACAAAAATGTGGAATAAAACCTCATGAATATAAGAGTAATGACTCTCATATTAATAGAGATTAATTGGGAATTCATATTGATTTTGTTGGTTGAGCTATATATTGAGAAACCTACAACAACTTGAAAAAAGAATATTTCCAACAATCTTCTTCCTCCCTCTTGCAATATGGTCTTCTTCTTACTTTGGCCTCTTTGAATAATTGGAATGGTGATTTTGTCCAAACATAGTTCATTTCGCCAGAAGGCTCAAGTGCGGAGTGGTATCGGTTCATCCGTTTTATCCTGCGAGACTAACGCCCATTGAAACCTCAAGCACTCGTAGAGAGTGGGACGAATTAGTCTTAAGATTGTTGGATAAAATCTTACAAATAGGAAAACAAATTACAAAATATATGAAATTACAATTACAAAATGAAAGAATGAAAAGAAACAATATAACCGTTTTTGATCTCTTGTATCCGAGTCATGTGTAGCACACTCTCTTTAAAGCTAATTTGTCTCCCTCTCTACGAGTGCTTGAGATTTCAACGGGCGTTGGTCTCCCAGGATAAAACGGATTAACCGGAACCACTCCGCACTTGAGCCTTCCGGCGAAATGAACTATGCTTGGACAATATCACCATTGAATATATTCTTGGAGGCTAAAGGATGAAGAATAACAAATTCAAGAAGGAGGAAGGAGAATGCTAGAAAAGTTTCTTTTGTGTGCTTTCTTCATTTTTTCTTTTCTTTCAAAGCTTAGTGGGTCTCTTTTATAACTCAAAACTTCTCATAGGATTAATTCTCCAATTATGATCAAATTAATTTCAACCATTAACCTTGAAATCAATATTTTGCAAGTTACATTTACAAACTTATAATGGATAATAAATCATGGAAGTTACTCTTGAAAATTATTCTCGAATTAGAGAATTATAATTCAATAAAAAGTGGCAAAAACTATCAACTAGTTTTTCCATTTTTTTTTCTCCATACTTTTCCATGTGAGACAAATTCACATTTCTAACTTTCATCCATTTATTTTGAGCTATAACACTTTTATCATCCAACCTTCACATTGGACAAATAAATATATCATTTTCATGTGCTCGCGGAGTAGAACATGAACCCACAATAATCTTTGTCTAACGACAAAAGATTCTTGCAAGCAAATATGCACAATTTTCTTCACACACAACACACTTTTCCAACAATTTTATATATCACATTGTATACAATAAGTGATTCAACATTGAATTATTGGGGCTGACATCACACAATTATGTTATGAATGATATATATTCCCTCCGTCTTATTTTAAGAGTCAAAAAATGGGTGAGTTCAAAATTAAGAAAAAAGTGATGTGTTGTGAGCAGTGGCGGATCTACACCAAAATATTTGGTGTTGCCTGTTGGTCCCAGAGACACAACAAGGGTATGAAAAGAGGCTAGAGGGGGGGGGGTGAATAGCCTATTTAAAATTTCAACCCTTTTTCAAAATTCAACCTTTATGCTTACACTTGAATTTTGCGGTAGATAATAAACCACGCGGTCAAGTGTAAAATGCACAGCGGAAGTTTTCGTTGAAACAAGTTAGAGTTGATTTTGATAAGTTAAATGCGGTAGGTTATAAGTGCGGTAGGTTGGAGTGCGGTAGGCAAGGGTGAGGTAGGTTGAGAGATTGAAAACTTGTGTCTTAGAGATTTTTGGCAAATGATAAGTTAGTCAGATTTTAACTTAGGCAATGAGGTAGACAAACAAACACAATTCACAATTGTTCTTAAATCTGAAAGATCAAACACTAAAAAGTACAAACAAGATTAATATGAACAAGTGAAGAACAATAGGAACAAGATGAACAAGACTTAAAGTAAATTTGCAGAAAGGTAAAGTGCAGTAAGTAAAGAACACAATGATTTGGAAATGTTCGATTTGTTAAAAGATCTACGTCCTTTACCAAGATGGTCAGTCTTGGATTTTGAATGAGGTATATATTTTATTCGATTGAGTACAGATTACAGAGATGAAGTATTTGAATCAACACCTATTTCTATGAAGAACAATCCTAGACTTAGACCAGTGTATCCCTAATGATTCAATCTATGTGATTGATCAATCGGGGTGAGTGTGTGTGTAAGAATCAAAAGCTCTTTGGAATCTATACGATTTTAGAGCCTAATGAAACTTGTGTGATGAGGCTTGAGATTTGATCTTGAAGGTTGCTGGAGATTTGTTGAAGACTTGAAGGTTTAGTGCTTGAAGATTCGAAGGATTCTGGAAATTTTGAATATGATCTTCAATCACCAAGGATTTCAACAGCAATTTCTCTCTTAGAATCTCAGCGTAAGTTCAATGAATAACACAAGGACTATTTATAGCATTGAAGGAGAAACTAGCCGTTGGAAATACTTGGGGTCCAAGTTGAAGGACAATGAGCTGTTGAATTCTAATTGGAGCTCAGTCTGAGTTGTCCTTTTGTTGCAGTCATGGTGGTCCAACTGTACTATGATGACAGTTGTATTCAAATTTGAAATTTGAATTTGCAACGTTCTAAACTAACCAAGGTAAGGACACAAGTGTGACCATGGTTAAGTTTGAACCAACTTGAGTTTCTTCAACCATGGTTCCATGCGGTAGAGATTCACGCTGTAGGTTGATACTATGCGGCAAGGTTATCTGCGGCAAGCATAGTCATGCGGCACCCTGGTTATGCGGTAGGCTTCATGCGGTAGGCAAGGGCCTTACCTCATATCTCCAGACTTAGAAAAATTGAGGGTCCTAATCTGCTAAGCCTATCAAATTAGAAAGTGGACTATTCTAAATGAAGTACAAGTACTTCTTACAATATATCCTAAAGTCCACAAAGAGTAAAATAAGGTTATGGGATCAATCAAATTAAGGTAATAGAAGTGGTTTATAATAAGCATACCCAACAATCTCCCCCTATTTGATTGAGACCATTACCTACTATAACAAAGGCTAATTCATTGTACTTGGTAAAAATATGTTTTCAAGAATAAACTTTTTATTAATATCATGTCCCAAGTCAATGCACACTCTAAGCCAATGTCATAGATTTCTATCACCCAAAAAGAAAAAAGACAAATTACTAATTCTAGAGGATAGAAATGATATTTGAAGCATTTCAAAATAAGTGAATACTGAGGAATAGAAATGCATCAAACACAATAACAACATACTCCAAAACAATAATCATTAAAGCATATGAGTAAAATCACAAAAGAGATTTATTGTTTTAAGTTACAAACCCAAAATAAAACAGAAAAGTAGAATTGTTTTAAAACACCAAGTTTTCATGACCACATGCTGTCATATCAAATGCGGTAGCAATTAAATGCGGTCGACTTCAAGAACATCTTCATCAAAGCTTGCCGTGAAAGGAGAGGTGAAAGGGAAGCGGTAAGCTGGTAAGTTCAACCCAGGAATAATGATTGGAGATAGAACTCCGTCTTCTTCATCCTCTTGATCACCTTGAGCATGAACATTACCTTGACCAGCTTCAGAAGGTTGAATAGCTTCTTACATAGCTTGAATCATGCCTTGACGGTTAAGCCTGTTCATCACCGTATTGACGCGGTTGGATAGGAGGTCAATCTTGGTAGACTGTCCTTCAATTCTGTCGTTGTTGACCTCAATACGGTTGGTTTAAACTTTCATCGCTTCAGTCATTACGGCAATCTTGGGAGTAAATTTCTCTGCAACAGTTAGAAGTGTGGTATTGGTGTGAATCATGATTTCCTCTTTTAGAGATGATTTTATTTTCTTCAGTTCCTTGCCCAGCTCTTCCTTGATTTCAAGTTTATCATCATTCATAGATTTTGAGAGTTCTTTGCTTGCTCCCTCAACACCACTAACAACACTATTACTGATGTAATCAGTTTGCTTTCTAAGAGCTTCTTTGAGTGCGGCAAGAGTAAGGGAAGAAGTATCTGCGGCAGGAGGTAGAGGAGCGGAAGAGGTGCTAGTTGTTCTGTCAATGATGTCCTTAACAGCCTTTGTTATCACAACACTCTCTCCCTTAATGGTCGAGACCATCTCAGAAGGAAGTGCGGCAACCCCATGCTTAAGAGCGGCTTGATTAGCCCTGACCTCAATTAGTTTTTCTCAAAGTGCAACCATACTAGCGATAAGATCAGAAACTTGATTTTGAGTATCTGCCTGCATCTGAGTCAAGAGTTTGACTGCGGCAAGAAGCTCAGTAGTAGATGATGCGGCAGATTCAGGTTGTGCGGTCGAAGGAGTGGGCGCGGCAGGATCAGGAAGAACGGTAGAGGGAATCTCAATGTTTTGCTCAGAAACGTTACCCTTTGGTGACACTGTCCCAACATCAACATCTTCAATGTCAACAAAAGTATCAATCTTTTCAGGAACAATGTTTTCTTCAACATTCTCAACATCCATTGTCTTTTCCGCAGTAGACTTGTCACTCGCGGTAGATTTGTCGAGCTCTTCATCCTCAGAGCTTTCATCAATTAAACCTTTTTCAATGGGCTTTTCTAGAACTGGCTCATCCTTCTCACTTTCAGTAGTATTCTCAGATTTATCACTCTCCTCTTCGGCAACCTCATCATCTTTCTCAGATCCAGTCAGTTCTTCAATATCATCCTCTTGAATATCCAGAACAAAATTCTTGGAGATCTTTGGAGGGGCAACCACTATATCCTCGTCAGATGAAAGAACTGGAGAGATGACTTCAGGAGAAGGTTGCTTAGCTACCTTAGCCTTTTTAGAGACTTTGACCGGGCTAGGAGTATGGGATCTTTTCTTCTCAAAATTCTCCCCCTGACTAGGTGCTGGTTTGAGAGAAACAGAGGGTTTGGATTTGAAAGAAGTGGACACGGCAGGTTGCTTTGGTGCGGCAGACTTGGAAGGTTTAGATTGAGGTGGAGATTTAGATGGTACGGTATAGAGGGATTTTGAGACTTTGGATTTTGGTTGAGGTTCAGGAGATGGAGAGGGAGACATTGGAGGTACGGTAGGAGTTACCTTAGATTTAGAAGGTTGAGGTGCAGCAGGACGGGCAGATGCGGTAGAAGCAATCTTGATGCCTTAGGAAACTGGTCTTGACTATCTAGCTAGCTCCTCAACCTTTTCTTTGCCTTTGACAGAAGTTGGAGGGGAGGGTAGATTAACATCTTTACCCTTTGCACGGGCCTTCATTGCGGCAGCATGCTTGCCGTCCTGTTCAAATGCGGCAGCCTCTACATCACTTACCATTCGATCACCAAGATTTGCTTGACCTCGTTTAGAGTACTTTGGAGGGATGTACTCTTCAATGGGATCTCTTAAAAGATAGGAGCGGTACATCTCGTCCCCAAAGTTGCTACGAAAGTTGGCTTTCATAGACTTACGACAAAAATCTTTGGCGGTAGGGATTGGAACCTTGTAATTCTTGTTCTTCTCATACATGTCCTTGATCCTGACCGTGAGACTCATCAAGTAGGAAATCAACCTACTGTTTGTGCGATACTTGGTTTCGCCTTCATCAGCCGCATCCTTATACGAGAGAATGTTAACTCGTAGGATATCATTCATGATTTGGCCCCAGTCAAGCCGTTTGCCAAGATAAATAGCAGCAGATATCATCCATTGAGTATGATTGAAGTTGGCATGATTGCCTGTCTTGCACAATAAGGCATGATCCACCAGATGACCTATGTGATACATAATTTCACCAACATCCTTCCTTTAAATCTTTAGAATATCTGTCGTGCCAGCCAGTTTCTTAGCTAGACTCAGAGTCTCTTGCCGTGAAATTTCATCAAAGGCTTCTTTGTTCTTCTTAATTCCCACGGCATGGGCTAGATCACGTGCATCGAAAGCCATCTGGATGCCCATCACGGAGGCTTGAATGAACTTAGGGTTAGACTCAGGTTCATCAGTACTTTCCATTTCAACTGCCGTGTTGAAAAATTCGTCAACAAATGCTGGTAGGTGAAAGTCTTGATCAAGTGTAAAGAAAGGGAGAATCCCAGACTTGTTCATCCTGCCCAGAATATTGCGGCCAATGGCATCCTTCTTAAGATCTTCAAGATCCAAGACAATGCCTGGAATGAAGTGACTTAGATCCTGAAGCAAAAACATAATTCATAGTTTAGACATTGAGGTAGATCGTGCGGCACTTGACAAAGGGAAGCCGCAATGGAGGCACGGTCAAGTGAGGAACGGTAACTATAGGAATGCGGTAAGTAAGGAGAAATAAGGCTACCGCAAACATAAATGTGTTGTTCGAAATAAGATCAAAACATGAATAGTAAATGAACACAGATTCCAAAAACATGTAGAGTAACATGGATCAAAAAGGTGAATTCATTAAGAACACGAAGAACACTAAGATGAACATCAAAAACACCATTAGTCTAACTGAACCCAGATATCCAGAAATTGACTGAAATGCAACGAAAATACCATAGACAGAATCGGAATTACAAATAAAGTCTTAATGTCAGATCAATTTCATGAAACAAACGTCACATTAAACCCAGAAATCGAAAAGTGAGAATAGGAAAGAACAAAAAAAATATAAAACCCATTTGAGTGAAATTAAAACTCGACAAAACTGGGGTAAGATCTTATGCAATCAAGAGATATACTTAACAAGAAACAAAAATAAACAATCAAAGAAAGATTTTCGTATTACTAACTTAAGAGATTTAAGAAAGATTTTAAGGAATAAGAAGGGTTTTCGAGATTTTTACCAAGAACACGAGAAAAATTAAAAAATTGAAAATTCATACCATAACAACGACGGGAGGAGTGGATTGAATTGGAGGTTCGTCTCTTGATTCAACAGATTTCGAGGTCTTCTTAGATGGGTGTTTAGAATTCATTTATATATAAAGAAAATGAGAGTGGGGAAGGAGGTTTTTAGAGAGAAGTTTAGAGAGAGAGAGAGAGAGGTTTTGATTTTTTCTGAAAAAGTGTATGAGCAGAGTGGTGGAGAGATAGAAGGAAGTGGAACGGTTTTGGTGGAGGGTGGTTTGCAGAGGTCAGAGTGATGGGAAGATGGAGGGTTAACTCTGCAAAAAGGACGGATGTGACCTAGGGTTGTCTATTCGAATTAAATGCAAGGTTACTAGGTGTCAAATCAATAGCCAATGACGGCTCATAAATAGTTTTAAGGAATAAAAATTAAATGGAATTTTAATGCTCCAAAATATTTGAATTAAATAAAACGAGGGAAAAGAGGAAGTTACCTTTATGCCCTTGAGATAGATATTATAGAAATATTCTAAATATCTTTAAGAATAACTTACCTGGGATTCATTGAATGCGGTAACCTTGAATGTCGACCGTGACATGTGCGGTCGATGTGAGGTACTTACCTTGCGTTGACTTCTATAAAGTAGTGAACATGTGTCATCGTTTTTCACCTTGATAGATTTCATCAGAAACTTGAACTTTCATTATGCGGCAATAAGAGATTTGTGCGGCAACACTTGAGTGATGCGGCAACTTGAAAAGTGCGGTCAAATGAGGGATCAAAGTTTGGTTGCTTGACCGTGATATGTCTGCCGTGTACCTACTTTATCTTAAACAAACACAAACATTAGTACGAGAAATAGTATGGACAAGTTTGAGTTAGAGTTCAAGCATACCCATTTCTCCTCTTAGGTACCTAAATCTCTTGGAATCGAGAGCCTTGGTGAGAATATCTGCAATTTGATCATCAGTACTCACATACTCTAGATGGATATTACCTTTTTTAACATGATCCTTGAGAAAGTGGTATTTAATATCAATGTGTTTGGTCTTGGAATGCATGATGGGGTTGTTGGAGACAGCAATGGTAGATGTATTGTCACAATAGATTGGACAATTTTCTTCTTTGATTCCGTAGTCAACCAATTGTTGCTTCATCCACAGCATTTGGCAACAGCAGCTTCCAGCAGCTATATATTCAGCTTCTGTGGTAGATACAGAGACTGAGGCTTGTTTCTTGCTTGCCCATGAAACTAGTCGATTTCCAAGGAAATGACAAGTTCCACTCGTGCTTTTCCTGTCGATGGTACATGCTGCATAATCTGCATCTGAGTAACCTATAAGATCAAAAGTTGAATCTTTGGAGTACCAAAGTCCAAGGTTAATAGTCCCAGATAGATATCGAATAATACGTTTAACAGCAATAAGATGTGCTTCTCTAGGATCAGCTTGATAACGAGCACAAACGCAAACACTAAACATGATATCTGGTCTACTAGCAGTTAAGTATAAAAGAGAGCCAATCATACCTCGATGTAAGGTTTGATCAACTTTCTTACCTTTCAAGTCTTTATCTAGCTTGTTACCAGTAGCCATAGGAGTGTCGTATGCCTTTGCATTTTCAAGTCCAAATTTCTTGATGAGATCTCTTGTGTACTTAGCTTGGTTGAGGAAGATGCCTTCAGCACATTGTTTAATTTGTAGCCCAAGGAAGAATGTTAATTCTCCCATCATGCTCATCTCAAATTTGCTTTTCATGAGTTTCTCAAAACGCTTACACAACAATTCATTAGTAGAACCAAAAATAATATCATCTACATATATTTGAACAAGTAAAGTATGATCATTATATTTAGCAATAAATAAAGTTGTGTCAATCTTACCACGCTTGAATCCCTTTTCAAGGAGAAATTTAGATAGAGTATCATACCATGCTAGTGGAGCTTGTTTGAGTCCATACAAAGCTTTACGGAGTTTGTAGACATGATTTGGAAATTTGGGATCTTCAAATCCGGGCGGTTGAGCAACAAAGACTGTTTCTTGAAGTTCACCGTTGAGGAATGCACTCTTCACATCCATTTGATATAGCTTGAATCTTTTGTAAGAGGCATAAGCCAAGAATATTCTTATAGCTTTGAGTCTCGCAACGGGGGCAAATGTTTCGTCGTAATCAATGCCTTCTTCTTGTCTATAGCCTTGTGCCACCAATCTAGCTTTGTTTCTTGTGATGCTTCCATTCTCATCCATCTTGTTTCGGAACACCCACTTTGTACCAATCACTCCTTGATCTTGTGGCCTTGGAACTAAGGTCCAAACTTTACATCTTTCAAATTGGTTGAGCTCTTCTTGCATAGCAACAACCCAACTTGAGTCTTGGAGTGCTTCATCAACTTTCTTGGGTTCAACTTGAGATATGAATGCGATAAGTGCATCATAGTTTGATCTTCTTGTTCTAACACCAGAATGCAAATCACCAATGATATTCTGAATTGGGTGATCTCTGACCTCACGAACTTCTTGAGGTATGTATGGTTGAGTTGATGGTGGTTGTAAATCTTCTAGTGGTACATCATTTTAGCCATCCCAATCATAAGTGATTTGAGGGATAGGTTCTTCAACATTTATGGGTGTTTCTTTAACTCCATTTGAGGTAGCTGTTGGGTTTCGATGTAACATGCGCAGCGGAATTTAGCATTTAAAATTTTGAAACCCAAAGCCCATAGATCCGTTCATATGATTAAATCAAGTACAACAATATGAATAGAGGAAAAAAACTAACCCTTGATGACTTTGAATTCTAGCTTTGATCTTGGTGGAGATTTGAAGCTTGATCACGAAGAAAGTAAGAACACGAACTTTGAAGATGATGAGCTTCACCCTCTAGCGGTATCCACACCACGAACGAATATCAAGGAGCTTCTTGATCTTGGTTGCTAGACCAACAATTATGAAACACACTTTCACAATTGATAATGACTATATGGAATTTTAATTGTGTATTATTTTGTTCTTCAATCAAAAGATATCTTGGAACAAAATAAACTCTCTCAAACTCTTTGGAGACTCACAAAATCATTAGAGAAGAGTGCTGGCCGAATTTGGTCTTTTATACACAAGTAGGACCTATTCCAAATAGGAAACTTGTGTCAAAATCCGTCCAAAATTCGTTTCCTAATCAAATTAGGAATCAGCCTCTCGACAGCACCGTGCGGCCGCCCAAAGAAGGCTGTGCGGTCGCCTAACTTTGGGCGGTCGCCCGGTTCATCTTGGGCGGTCGCCCGCCTAGCCAGAAACTCTGAAAAATTCCAATTTTGTCCTTTTAAAGATTCGTTCTATTGTGTGTGACCCTCTAGGATTATACTAAGTTGGCAATGGGTTCAAACATGAAACCATAAGATATGATTAGGTTCTAGCAAACCGTCATACCTACCCAAATAGTATAACTAGATACAAGTTCGCATTCCTTTAGAATATGTCATAATCCCTTTGTCCACGATGTCTTTGAACACAAGTCATGGTCAAACAGTCAACTTGTTTTGTTCAATACTTTCTCGATTCCGAATATGTTGATAATCCAAATGACATTGATCCGATCAATTCATTTGAGTCCGGCCGAACATTTCATCAACATCATTCCTACGAGAGGCCCAAGCTTGACATCTCTCCGAAGAGGGACAAATCCATTTAGCTTATTACTCTTCCCTACGTGAATCCGATTACGCCAATCATACCCTTTATAACTACCCGGTTAAAGGCAGCGTTTGAATATGTCAAACATAATGTTCATCAAGTGGAATACTATAATAACTTCATGTCTAAGGATTCGAATGACATAACTAATATGAGATATATGTTCGACATAGACCATGACATAAATCTCATACAGCGTGTCATGTCCAGTACCTTGTTCCAAACAAGTACCCATAAATCTAACATGATCATCCCATGATCATTTAGCCTTTATACTAGTGCTTAACAAGTACTAGGGACGGAGATTATTATAAGTAAACATGAACAATAATAATAATCAAAACATCTCTTTATTGATATGAAATAAATGATAACAATTACAACGTTTATTAAACGTGCCTAGGGCACCACTACCAACAATCTCCCACTTGCCCTAGGCCCAATCTCCCATGTATCTAATACCCATGGACCTAACATGACCATCATGTTTAGTTTGTGGAAGTCCCTTTGTTAGCGGGTCTGCAACATTGTCATCAGTAGGTGCTCTGCATATATTCACGTTTCCCCTATCAACGATCTTTCGAATGATATGAAAACGCCTAAGTATGTGTTTGGATTTCTGATGTGCTCTTGGTTCCTTTGCTTGAGCAATAGCACCATTATTATCGCAATAAAGGTCTATTGGATTAGCAATACTAGGAACCACTTAAAGTTCAGTGATGAACTTCTTAATCCAAACAGCTTCCTTTGCAGCATCCGATGCAGCAATATACTCAGCTTTTGTTGTAGAATCAGTGGTTGTACTTTGCTTGGAACTCTTCCAGCTTACAGCTCCACCATTTAACATAAACACAAAACCCGATTGCGATCGGCTATCATCTTTGTCGGTTTGGAAGCTTGCATCCGTGTAAGCATTTACAACGAGATCATCTTCCATTCCTCCATAGACCAAAAACGAGTCTTTAGTTCTTCTCAAGAACTTAAGAATCGCTTTTACAGCTACCCAGTGATTTTCGCCAGGGTCGGATTGGTATCTACTTGTCATGCTCAAAGCATAAGATACATCCGGCCTAGTACAAATCATGGCATACATGATGGACCCAATTGCCGAAGCATATGGAACATCATTCATTTGCTCACGCTCATCGTTTGTCTTAGGACATTGAGTCTTGCTTAGAGAAACTCCATGTAATACCGGCAAGGTGCCTCTCTTAGAATTTTCCATACGGAATCTTCTAATGACCTTGTCAATGTATGTACTTTGGCTTAAACAAAGTAGCCTCCTTGATCTATCTTTATAGATCTTAATGCCAAGTATATATGCGGCTTCACCCATATCTTTCATTGCAAAACACTTTCCTACCAAGTCTTCACAGACTGAAGTGTAGGAATGTCGTTTCCAATGAGCAATATGTCATCCACGTATAAAACAAGGAAAAGCACTATGCTCCCACTAATCTTCTTGTATACACAAGGCTCATCTTCGTTCTTGATGAAACCAAACTCTTTGACCGATTCATCAAAACGGAGATTCCAACTCCTTGAAGCTTGCTTCAATCCATAGATGGATCTTTGCAATTTGCATACTTTAGAATTCTGTTCAAAACCTTCTGGTTCTGTCATATACACATCCTCTTGAAGTTTTCCATTTAGGAAAGCGGTTTTGACATCCATTTGCCATATTTCATAGTCATGATATGCGGCAATGGCAAGCAGAATTCTTATAGACTTGATCATTGCTACGGGTGAAAAGGTTTCATCATAGTCAATACCATGAACTTGCCTATAACCTTTTGCTACAAGTCTAGCTTTGTAAGTATGCACCTTCCCATCCATGTCAGTCTTCTTCTTGAAGACCCATTTGCATCCTATGGTTTTTACACCTTCGGGTACATCAATCAAATTCCAAACTTGATTGTCTTGCATGGATTGCAATTTGGATTCCATGGCTCCAAGCCACTTATCCGAATCAGGAGAAGACATCACCTCTTGGTAGGTTGACGGTTCATCATTCTCAATGATTTCTACCTCATTACTATCTGTTACGAGAAATCCATATCTCTCGGGCTCGGATCGTAACCTACTAGATCTGCGAGTTACTTGTGTATTTTGAACAGGTTCCACAACTCCTTGTGGTTCTTGTTCTTGTTCCACTATTGGTTCAATGTTATTTTCTGGGTCTCAAATTTCTTCAAGATTTATTTTACTCCCACTGATTTCTTTAGAGAGAAACTCTTTCTCTAGAAAGACACCAGTTCGGGCAACAAACACTTTGTTGTCCGTTTTGTTGTAAAAGTAATATCCTTTAGTTTCTTTAGGATATCCCACGAAAATACATTTATCAGATTTGTGTGCAAGTTTGTCAGAGAAAAGTCTTTTGACAAAAGCTTCACAACCCCAAATCTTCATGAAAGACAGACAAGGCTTCTTTCCGCTCCATATCTCATATAGAGTCTTTTGAACCGATTTAGTTGGAACACGATTTAGTCTGAAAGCAGCGGTTTCTAGAGCGTAACCCCAAAAGGATATTGGAAGATCAACTTGACTCATCATAGATCGAACCATGTCTAACAAAGTCCGATTTCTCCTCTCAGACACACCATTCCATTGTGGTGTTCCGGGTGGAGTCAATTGTGAAACTATTCCACAATTCTTTAGATGATCATCAAATTCTTGACTTAAGTATTCTCCACCACGATCTGATCGAAGTGCCTTAATACTTTTGCCAAGTTGTTTTTCTACTTCATTTTGAAATATTCTAAATATCTCAAATGCTTCACTTTTATGTTTCATTAGGTAAACATACCCAAATCTACTATAATCATCAGTGAAGGTTATGAAGTATTGAAATCCTCCCCTAGCATTGCTACTTAATGGTCCGCATACATCGGAATGTATCAACCCCAATAAGTCGCTTGCTCTTTCACCCAACTTGGTAAAAGGTGTCTTTGTCATTTTTCCCAGAAGACACGACTCACAAGTATCATATGAATCTAAGTCACATGAACCCAAAAGTCCGTTCCCATGGAGTTTTGAGATACGCTTCTCATTAATATGACCAAGACGGCAATGCCATAAATAGGTATGATTTACATCATTAGGTTTAGATTTCTTATTTATATGATAGAAATTGTCATTATTTTCATCCTTGACATTCAAGACATAAAGGTCATTAAATGAATTAGCAATACCATAAAGCACATCATTTAAATAAATAGAAAATTTCTTATTCTCAATAAGAAACTTAAAACCTTCATTATCCAAACAAGAAATTGAAATAATATTTCTACTTAAATCCGAAACATAATAACAATTTTTCAAAACAAGAATTAATCCGGAAAGTAAAGTGACTTCATAAGTCCCTACGGCTAATGTAGCAACTCTTGCTCCATTCCCCACGCGTAGGTCTACTTCACCCTCTTTAAGTAGTCTCCTATTCTTTAGTCCCTGCACATTTAAACAAATGTGAGAACCACATCCGGTATCCAATACCCAAGAATCATTGGTAGAAAGGAGAATATCTATCATATAGATACCTGAAGTCGACGCAGCCTTGCTGCCCTTCTTCTTCTTTTGCTCTTCCAAGAAAGCCTTGCAATTACGTTTCCAATGACCAATTTCTTGACAATGGAAACAGATTGCATCCTTTTGTGTATCAGGTTTTGCCTCAGAAGCCTTGGCAACCTTTGCCTTGCTTATCTTGGGGTTGACAACTTTTGCCTTACCCTTTCCTTTGGCACTAGCCTTCTTCCCATCATGAACCAAAAGCACGGGAGAACCTTTCTCCACAATTTTCATCTCTGCAGTTTTGAGCATCCCATGCAACTCAGAGAGATTCTTATCCATCCCATGCATGTTATAATTCATCACAAACTGATTATAACTTTTAGGCAATGAATTAAGAATGAGATCCGTGGCTAACTCCAATGGGATTGGATAGCCAAGTTTCTCAAGGTGCTCTACATAACCTTTCATTTTGAGAAAGTGAGGACTCACTTGTTGCCCTTCATTCATCTTACAAGTAGTGAATGCAACAATGGTTTTGTACCTCTCTTGCCTAGCTTGCTCTTGAAACATGGCTCTCAACTCCACGCTTATCTCATAAGCTTCCAAATGTTCCAAACTTTGTTGGAGTTTTCAGCAAGCATGAGAGAACTTACATCTCTAGAATCATTACGATGTTTCTTGTAAGCACAGGAAGTGGCCCATCGAAAATGTACAACTTGTCTTCTTGCCTAAGAACAATTCTTAGGCTACGGATCCAATCCATATAGTTGTTACCATTTTCTTCAAGATTATCCTTCTCAAGGATCGATCGCAATGACATTGATTGAGTGTTATTAGTCATTATCTACAAATATGCAAAATTTTCAAAATTTAATAAGTACCGGTTTTTCATTAAAGAAATAATTATACAACCTTCTTTATACATCCAATGTATAGTATAATTTAAATGGGTTGAGATCCCGCTTTAATCTGATTTTGAGTACGCTTTGGCGCACCGCTCAAAATCAAATCAATTAGGTAGATAACTCTTGTCAATCATATCTCATATGACTCAGTTCTTTTCATGAGATTCTTTAAGAAATTCAATTTCAAAAAGCATGTTAAATCTCATCTTTGCCTTAAGCCCAAAACTATTTTGACGCTTAATTAAGTCCAACCATTTTAAACGCAAAGGAAACTCTTATTCACTCATCTTGCTCATATATGAATAAAATCAACGCACCTCGCTTTGGCGAGACCACATAAAATTACTCATGTATAAACAAGTGTTTTAATCATGGCATGGCAAAAAGACTTAAAATTTTCTTGAAGGTTCATTACATATAGCATATAACACATTTATGAGCACATAATATAAACATGTTACGCATCAAGTTTAGCCACTAAATTAATCTCCATTAATTCAAGCATGATATTTATGTGTCATTAGTTTCTCTATAATTATGAGGATGAGACTATTTCACCGGGGCTCTGATACCACTGTTGGGTTTCGATGTAACATGCGCAGCGGAATTTAGCATTTAAAATTTTGAAACCCAAAGCCCATAGATCCGTTCATATGATTAAATTAAGTACAACAATATGAATAGAGGAAAAAAAACTAACCCTTGATGACTTTGAATTCTAGCTTTGATCTTGGTGGAGATTTGAAGCTTGATCACGAAGAAAGTAAGAACACGAACTTTGAAGATGATGAGCTTCACCCTCTAGCGGTATCCACACCACGAACGAATATCAAGGAGCTTCTTGATCTTGGTTGCTAGACCAACAATTATGAAACACACTTTCACAATTGATAATGACTATATGGAATTTTAATTGTGTATTATTTTGTTCTTCAATCAAAAGATATCTTGGAACAAAATAAACTCTCTCAAACTCTTTGGAGACTCACAAAATTATTAGGGAATAGTGCTGGCCGAATTTGGTCTTTTATACACAAGTAGGACCTATTCCAAATAGGAAACTTGTGTCAAAATCCGTCCAAAATTCGTTTCCTAATCAAATTAGGAATCAGCCTCCCGACAGCACCGTGCGGCCGCCCAAAGAAGGCTGTGCGGTCGCCCAACTTTGGGCGGTCGCCCGGTTCATCTTGGGCGGTCGCCCGCCTAGCCAGAAACTCTGAAAAATTCCAATTTTGTCCTTTTAAAGATTCGTTCTATTGTGTGTGACCCTCTAGGATTATACTAAGTTGGCAATGGGTTTAAACATGAAACCATAAGATATGATTAGGTTCTAGCAAACCGTCATACCTACCCAAATAGTATAACTAGATACAAGTTCGCATTCCTTTAGAATATGTCATAATCCCTTTGTCCACGATGTCATTGAACACAAGTCATGGTCAAACAGTCAACTTGTTTTGTTCAATACTTTCTCGATTCCGAATATGTTGATAATCCAAATGACATTGATCCGATCAATTCATTTGAGTCCGGCCGAACATTTCAACAACATCATTCCTATGAGAGGCCCAAGCTTGACATCTCTCCGAAGAGGGACAAATCCATTTTGCTTATTACTCTTCCCTACATGAATCCGATTACGCCAATCATACCCTTTATAACTACCCGGTTAAAGGTAGCGTTTGAATATGTCAAACATAATGTTCATCAAGTGGAAGACTATAATAACTTCATGTCTAAGGATTCGAATGACATAACTAATATGAGATATATGTTCGACATAGACCATGACATAAATCTCATACAGCGGGTCATGTCCAGTACCTTGTTCCAAACAAGTACCCATAAATCTAACATGATCATCCCATGATCATTTAGCCTTTATACTAGTGCTTAACAAGTACTAGGGACGGAGATTATTATAAGTAAACATGAACAACAATAATAATCAAAACATCTCTTTATTGATATGAAATAAATGATGACAATTACAACATTTATTAAACGTGCCTAGGGCACCACTACCAACAGTAGCTACAGATGAGGTAGCTTCTGGTGCTTCATATGAGGTAGATGGAGGTGCAGTTGAGGTATATGGGTTTCATTGAGTTGATTGATTTTGCGGTTGAGTTGTACCTGTCTCATTTATCTCAACAAAATCATCAGCAACATTTGGAGCCATAAGTGGCTCAAGGAGAGAATGTTCATCAAAAGTAACATGGACATATTCTACTATCTTAAGAGTGGTTTTATTAAATACACGAAAAGCTTTTGAGTGTTTAGCATACCCAATAAATATACCTTCATCGGCCTTAGGAGCAAATTTACCTCGATGTTCTTTACCATTGTAGAGTATGAAGCATTTGCATCCAAATATCTTGAAGTATGCTATGTTGGGGGTTCTTCCTCTCCAAAGTTCATAGGGAGTTTTGTTGTAGGTCTTGTTGATGAGGGATCTATTCTGAGTGAAGCATGCTGTGTTGACGGCTTCAGCCCAAAAATATTGAGGTAGCTTTGCTTCAGCAATCATTGTCTTTCCAGCCTCTATCAACGTTCTATTCTTTCTTTCCACTACACCGTTTTGTTGTGGAACTCCGGCAGTAGAGAAGTTGTGGTCAATACCATGATCATCACAGTACTGAGCAACACCGTTGTTCTTGAATTCTGTACCATTGTCGGATCGAACACTAACGATGTCATCTTCTTTTTGTGTTTGGAGCTGTCTAAAGAGTGCGGTCAAAATGTCATAACAATCATCTTTGGAGCTCATCATCTCGACCCACGTATATCTTGAGTAGTCATCTACCACAACTAAGGTATATCTATTTCCTCCAATACTTGCGGTAGTAACAGGTCCAAACAAGTCCATATGTAGTAGTTGCAAACGTCTAGAAGTTGAAGGTGTCGTCTTGCTGGAGAAAGACGCTTTTGGTTGTTTGCCTAGTTGACATGCTGTGCACTTCTCATCGTGGTGATCAGCTACTTTGGGTAGACCACGAACTAGATTTTCTCTACCAATCTTGGAAAGATACTTGAAGTTTAAGTGACTTAGTCTTTTATGCCACAGCCAACTATTCTCACTAACATTCTTTGCTACAAAACAGAGATTAGAAGAAATTCAAGATGAATTAAAATCAACAACATAAACATTTTTCTTACGAATCCCTTTGAGCAAAGTGACGCCGGATTATGCCATCCTTGATGAGACAGAAATTTGAGGTAAAGTGGCATTGCAATCCTTTGTCGCAGAACTGAGATATTGAGAGTAGATTGTGTTGTAGTCCAATAACTAGAGAGACTTCTTGGATGGTGATTTTTCCTTTACGAATAACTCCATATCCTACAGTCTTTCCTTTGTTATTATCTCCGAAGGTTACTGATGGACCTTTCTCTTCACGGACATCTTCCAATAACTTGATATCTCCGGTCATGTGCCTTGAACAGCCACTATCGAGATACCATAAACTTGATCTATCCTTGGAGAGTCTAGCCATTAAGCAGAGAACCTATAAAATAAACATTTAAGAACAAGGTCCCCTTTTATTCTTTTGGGTCCAAAGGGTTAGCAACTTTTAACAGCCCACACTTGCCTCACAGAAGGGGGTTTAAGCCTTCTGGGATTTGGTGTGAATCTTAAAAGACATTCAGCAGCCTTGTGACCATAATCATCACACACGGAACAATGGTGGAAGCCACCCAACTGAGGGTTAACAAACTTCGTTGAGGTCTTAAGCACAACATCATTTACTGGTATGGATGAGGTCTCCTTAACAAAGTTCATCCTCTTGAATTTTGCTGCCTTACCCCCACTTGCGGTCGATGGCTTCCATGCGGTCGCCATCTTCCTTGGTGCGGTCGATTGACCTCGCGGCAAAATCACGCGGTAGGGAGCACCATCTACCTTGCTAGAGGAAGCCTCTGCGGTAGGTTCATCCATGGCAATACCTTTCAACTTTGCCTTGCCAGTTTGTTTCTTAGGGTAGACATAGTTGAACTCTAGTTTCTTCATTGGTTCTTGTCCTACACCCTTTGAAACATGATGTTTAGCCTTCGATCCTTCCAAAGTTTGCTGGGTAAATTTCTCATCTCTTTCATAACAAGATGCACATTTAAAGTTGTCACTAGTTTGAAATCCTAAGCCTTCCTTATCACCACTAGGCTTTGAGGATTCTAAGATTTGTTCCATAGTGACACGAGAATTGGTCCACTCATTAGTAATCCTTTTAAGATCATTTATCTCAGCAACCAATTCATCATTTTTAACTTTAAATATAGCATTTTGTTATTCTAAGAAACGGTTTCGATCAGTAAGAGGAGTCATTCTCTTGATCTGCTCCTTAAGGAGGGTGAGTTCAGATCTTAGTAGAGATTTCTCCGTCTTAAGCTGGGAAATTTCTTCAGTTGAAAGTGCTAAAGCTTCCTTCATGCTAGAAAACTTACTAATTACCTGTTCATCTTTCATGAACATCTTTTCTTGTTCATCAGGGGAAATGTCAAACTTGACTTGAGGTGTGGTAGACAGAACTTCCTTCACTTTGGGATTTAGTAGAGCTTTCTTTGCTGCACTCACATCACATCTTGAAAATAGAAGATCACCATTCTTTTGAATTGAACCGGAGTTAGGAATCCTTTTTCAGCAAGTTCATCGGCCGTATAACTTATCCGTTTAGGTTTTGCATTTGGTGAGCGACGATTTTTATTATCATCCTCATCATCGGACTGAACGACCAAACAGATGTGACCTTCTTCAGAATCCTCATCGCTTTCATCAGAGTCTGACTCTATCCAAGTAGCTAACTCTTTTGAGGTGGAGTCTTCTTCAGCCATCATTCCCTTTTGCTTTGAATACCTTGAATTAAAGTTACTTTTCTTCTTCATATACTCGTACTTGGGAATTGGACATTCTGATGCGAAGTGACCTGGTTTCCTGCAATTAAAACAAACAAGATCTTCTTTCTTCTTAGAGAAGTTGAAGTTCTCTTTCTTCTTTGAAGGGCTGCTCCTTGAAAACCTTGTTGGAGCTTTGCTTGTTGATCCGGGTCTTGCTATCTTTCTGAACTTTTGGAATCTTTTCACGAACATAGCAAAATCATCATCATCCATATCAAGCAATTCTGATGTGGAGATTTTTGGATCTTTTTCCTCGATCACTTCTTCCTTTTGAGAGACCAACGATAGACTCTTAGTTTTTCCTTCCATTTCTTCAATGTTATGGAGCTTGATATCAAAAACTTTGAGGTTGGCATAGAGGCTTCTGAGTGACATATCATCTAGAAGCTTGGTATCTTCAAGAGTGTTTCCTTTGTGAAGATATTGAGAACCAAGAGCAGCGAGAAAATTAACATTGATTTCTTTCTTGGTAAGCTTCTTTCCGAGTGCTGTATAAGTACTCACGATCTCACAATAACGATCATAAGTGGCTCTTAGTGATTCACCGGGGATCTTAGCAAAGTTTTTGAATCTTCTTTGAATTGCAAACTTTTTGCTTTCCTTGCAAGCTTGATCTCCTTCGATGTAATCTTCAATTGCATCCCAAAGTTCTTTTGCAGTAGAACATTCCATGATCTGTCGACGCTGTGACGAGTATGCTTTTTGCTTTCACATCCATTCCAACCAATCTCTTTTCTTCATCGGTCCATTCATCTTTTGGTTTCTTGAGAGTCGGATTTGCACCATTGGTTTCTGGATCCGGATTAGCTTTCATTGGGAAGTATGGTCCAATGGTAAGACAATCACCAAGTTGCTCGTCCATGGAGTAGAACTGAGTTAGAATGCTGTGCTTCCATACGTCAAAATTAACTTCGTCGAACGCTGGAACGTGAGTGAAGTTAACCGTTGCCATAGTTTTCTGACTTGCCATTTTGAATCGGCACCCAAGCTGTTAAGCTTGAAAAACAGAAGTTTTATAAAGGTGTTTGCTCTGATACCACTTGTTAGTCCCAGAGACACAACAAGGGTATGAAAAGAGGCTAGAGGGGGGGGGTGTGAATAGCCTATTTAAAATTTCAACCATTTTTCAAAATTTAACCTTTATGCTTACACTTGAATTTTGCGGTAGATAATAAACCACGCGGTCAAGTGTAAAATGCACAGCGGAAGTTTTCGTTGAAACAAGTTAGAGTTGATTTTGATAAGTTAAATGCGGTAGGTTATAAGTGCGGTAGGTATATGCGGTAGGTTGGAGTGCGGTAGGCAAGGGTGAGGTAGGTTGAGAGATTGAAAACTTGTGTCTTAGAGATTTTTGGCAAATGATAAGTTAGTCAGATTTTAAATTAGGTAATGAGGTAGACAAACAAACACAATTCACAATTGTTCTTAAATCTGAAAGATCAAACACTAAAAAGGACAAACAAGATTAATATGAACAAGTGAAGAACAATAGGAACAAGATGAACAAGACTTAAAGTAAATTTGCAGAAAGGTAAAGTGCAGTAAGTAAAGAACACAATGATTTGGAAAGGTTCGATCTGTTAAAAGATCTACGTCATTTACCAAGATGGTCAGTCTTGGATTTTGAATGAGGTATATATTTTATTCGATTGAGTACAGATTACAGAGATGAAGTATTTGAATCAACACCTATTTCTATGAAGAACAATCCTAGACTTAGACCAGTGTATCCCTAATGATTCAATCTATGTGATTGATCAATCGGGGTGAGTGTGTGTGTAAGAATCAAAAGCTCTTTGGAATCTATATGATTTTAGAGCCTAATGAAACTTGTGTGATGAGGCTTGAGATTTGATCTTGAAGGTTGCTGGAGATTTTTTGAAGACTTGAAGGTTTAGTTCTTGAAGATTCGAAGGATTCTGGAAATCTTGAATATGATCTTCAATCACCAAGGATTTCAACAACAATTTCTCTCTTAGAATCTCAGCGTAAGTTCAATGAAGAACACAAGGACTATTTATATCCTTGAAGGAGAAACTAGCCGTTGGAAATACTTGGGGTCCAAGTTGAAGGACAATGAGCTGTTGAATTCTAATTGGAGCTCAGTCTGAGTTGTCCTTTTGTTGCAGTCATGGTGGTCCAACTGTATTATGATGACAGTTGTATTCAAATTTGAAATTTGAATTTGCAACGTTCTAAACTAACCAAGGTAAGGACACAAGTGTGACCATGGTTAAGTTTGAACCAACTTGAGTTTCTTCAACCATGGTTCCATGCGGTAGAGATTCACGCGGTAGGTTGATACTATGCGGCAAGGTTATCTGCGGCAAGCATAGTCATGCGGCACCCTGGTTATGCGGTAGGCTTCATGCGGTAGGCAAGGGCCTTACCTCATATCTCCAGACTTGGAAAAATTGAGGGTCCTAATCTGCTAAGCCTATCAAACTAGAAAGTGGACTATTCTAAATGAAGTACAAGTACTTCTTACAATATATCCTAAAGTCCACAAAGAGTAAAATAAGGTTATGGGATCAATCAAATTAAGGTAATAGGAGTGGTTTATAATAAGCATACCCAACATTGCCTCTTCTTTAAAAAAAATAGCGCGAAACTAATATTCAATACGTTTACATACATAAATATAACAGGAAAACGATAAAATAATTCACCAAAACTTGTGATATTTGTATATATTTCAAAAAATATTGTAATAATAGTAAAAAGAAAATCGATATTACTACTAAGTAGAGCCGTCAATTTGGGATCGTCTCGTCGGGATGTCCCGTCCCGTCATATAAATGGGACGGGATGGGATAGTATATTCTAATCCCGTATAAAAGCGGGCTTATTTGGGACATTCCGTTTGGGACGCGGGACAAAGCGGAACGGGACGGGATGGGACGTCCCGCATTCTTTTAATTTTAATTTTAATGTTAATTTTTTAACCTCAAAGATATTTTCACTTAATTTTTAGTTTTTTCTTTCAACTATCCATTGTCTTTTTTTGTTGATTAAGCTATTTTATGAAATAAGAAGTTTTGATCTTGTTGGATTGTAAATGATTAATATTATGTTTTAAATTTATTGTTTTGGTATCATCTTAGTTAGTGTAGACACCCCGCCTTGGACCGATCACCCCGATTGCATACATAGTATTTTTATTTAACTTATTTTCGTTGATTTATGTTACTTCAGTTAAGTTCCTAACTGATTTTGTTAGTTCTGGACTAAATTGCATAACAGAGTTAACTTTTAGGGTCATTCTGTCATTGTGTCATTTTTAGGCTCGAGCGCCTCCCGTAATGGTCATGGGGTGCGCGCGCGTTTGGTCCAATAGGCCGGACTCGCGCGCTTCCCACTTTGGCAGTTACGGACTGCACCAAGTTTCCCTCCATTTCTAGAGTAAAAAACAACCTATTCACCACATGTTTTATTCTAGCATTAAATCCATTTTATTTTATAACTCCCAATCCCATTATTCTAGCCATTGCTTTAAAACAAAATATTTCTTTTTATTATTATTTGATTTTCTTCTTATTATTTTATTTCTCTCTATTTTCTTATTGGTTGAAAAGCCATTTTTTCCTCTCTTTTCTACCTATAAAAACCCTCTCATTTTACCTTAGAAAGGGACTTCAACCTTCTCTACACTTTTACTATACACAAATTCTCCCAATAAGAGTTTTAGCAACAAAACTCTACACAAATTTCTACACAACAATTTCTCTACAACAACTCCATCTCCAAGTTAATGTTTGAAGTTCCTTTTCTTCTAAAGGTACTTTATTCTTCTTCTTCTTCTTCTTCTTCTATTTATTTGTCTTAGTAATGTATGCAATACTCATCAATTGGGACATGACTAAATGACCACTTTACTACATTAAAGTTGATTAAGGTTATCTCTCTACATTTCAATCTTTACTTCAATTTACTATTCTTCTCTTAATGTAATCTTTAGCATGAATTACTATAATAAAGCAATTCTCTTTTATTTCCTTTTGCAATTCCCTTTTTCTTTACATTATAATTGTTACCACATTCTTAATATCAATAAAATAAGGACTTTTTAGCATTAGAACATCTTTAGTAGCAAGACCCGCGTAAGTGGGGCGGAGTGGGTGTTTAAGTACTTCCCACTCCGTCACCTAACCCCCGAACCCTTCTCTTCCCGAATCTTTGGTTTCGTAACATAAAATAGGCTATCCTTTAGGTTTTTCTTATGTTCCATTAAAAACATAGGTGGCGACTCTACAATCTAAAATCAGTTAGACATCCTAGGATTCTTCCACCGCTCTAGCCAAGTCGTGGTTCTCCAGGGGTATCTACAGTTAGATTTTGGTTTTATAATATTAGCGTCTTCTTGTCCCGTATTTGTCCCGAATTGTCCCGTATCCCGAGGTATGATGGGACGGGACGAGGATTTTCCGTCCCGCGAAGAATTTGGACGTCCCGTCCCGTAATATTGCGGGATTTCATAGTTTCGTCCCGTTCTGTTTTCCCGAATTGACGGCTCTACTACTAAGCTAATAAGAATAAGAGAGAAATCTTGTTACTAATCAAGCTCATAATATTGAGAGAGAAAAATTCAAATTAGGCTAATTAAGTTTTAATAAATGGGAAAAGCCACGTTTAAAAGAATGAGAGGAAAGCAAAGAATAATATTAGCGTCTTCTTGTCCCGCATTTGTCCTGAATTGTCCCGCGTCCCGAGGTAGGATGGGACGGGACGAGGATTTTTCGTCCCGCGAAGAATTTGGGACGTCCCGTCCCGTAATATTGCGGGATTTCATAGTTTCGTCCCGTCCCGTTTTCCCGAATTGACGGCTCTGCTACTAAGCCAATAAGAATAAGAGAAAAATCTTGTTACTAAACAAGCTCATAATATTGAGAGAGAAAAATTCAAATTAGGCTAATTAAGTTTAATAAATGGGAAAAGCCGCGTTTAAAAGAATGAGAGGAAAGCAAGGAGTGTAGAGAAAAGAAAAAAAAAATGTCTACTAAAGGGGTTTGAACCGAGACACCCTTGAATTCTTGGACGAACAACTTAACCACTATACCACACAAATTGTATTGTTCAAATCTAAGGCTCTTTATTTAAAAACAACGTTATTTTGCAAAAAAAAAAAAAAAAAAAAAAAAAAAAATTGGCATTGCCTGGGCAACACCATGCACACTGGTGGGTCCGCCCCTGGTTGTGAGTGTTGATAGTTGGGTAGGAGGAAGAAAGTGAGGTAGAAAAGAGTTAGTGGATAATTATTGTGAGTATGGCATGTATGTCCACTTTCCATTTTAGGATTTTAACTCTTAAAAAGGACACCATTAAAAAAAAAATTACTCTTAAAATGAGGCAAAGGGAGTATAGTATAACTTTTTGATCTCTTGTTGTACTTAAAAGCGGTACAAGAAAATTTTGTCTCTCGTCTGGTGAATTATTAGATTCATACATCTTTTCTATTAAATTTAACACAATAATAAATATTTTAAAATTTCTCTTAAATAAAAAAATAAATTTTTATTTTTCAGATTGAAAATACAAGAATTTGATTTTTTTTTTTTTTTTTTTTTATATGCTGCTAATGACAGTTTTAGTCACCATATATCAATAAGGATTAAAGAGTTTGGGTGGGTGCGTAGGTGGGTAGGTAGGTAGCATGGTGGTTGTAAGAGTGTTGTGTTAATTTATTAACCATTAATAAGCGTCACCCTCTGCCATCCACCACGCCATTCTACACATAGTACTATGCTAGACTGGTCCCTTCCCCTTCCTTCTTGCCTAGTACGACAATTATATCCCATTCACTAAATTATTGTCACTTTCTTGAGAAATTAACTTTTTAGTAGCAACTGTCACTGCGATAATCCTTCTGTTCAAAATAACTGTTATTTTTTGTCAAACAGCTATAAATTTGACTAATAAATTTAAATAAAAAATAATGATCCTAATAAAATAAATTAAAAATTATTATTAAAATTATTATTAATTATAGTACAATGACAAATTTTAGATTTTTATTAGCATCATAATTTTTTATTTAAATTATTGGTCAAAGTTACATATGATTGACCAAAAGCGACAGTTCTTTTGTATCAGAGGGAGTACTAGTGTGACACTTGCACTAACAAATAAATTTAATAATGTTTTTAAATAATTATAAAAACAAATAATAATTTAATATTTTTTTAAAAAAAAATACTTATTTTTTAAAAAAATTATATCATCGCATTAATCTCATACACGATGTTTCTAGTTTCATTTGTATGCTTTTCTCCTCTGTCGTATAATAGTATTTCGTATGTCAGTGCAAATTGTTATACTAAGCGCAACTTGTGTCCAATAATTAATGACAAATTCTTAGGTACATCCGCCGCACCATGTGCGGCAACCTTGATTTGTTCCGCTGCTTCGTGCGGTTGGCTGGTACGCTACATCCGACTGTCCAGATTAAAGTCTCCTTCTCCTAGATTTTGACACGTGTCCCACCTTTAAAAACCCAAAAACTTTAAAATGCTATATCTTGAGATTTATAACTCAGAAAAATAAAAAACAAAAACGTTGTGTTCGTCTCGACGAGACGAAGAAAACTACATAGGCCATGATATGGTTTGATTTTTTTTTTTTAAAACATACTTTTTAAGACACAAAAAAATTGATGTGCTTGTCAGCTGAAATGTAACACTCTGTTCTGATAAAAGTAACACTTTCATCTTCAAAAAGTAACACGAAAACTGTTAAATGTGTTGGATATTATGCCCTAGGCCCTTGAGAAAGGCCTATGCGTTATATCATAGCTTCATTGTTAAAGAGATAACAAACCCGATTATTATATCTTTTGCATGTTTATTATAATAATCATTGTCCCTAGCACTTATGAAGGGCTAGCATGAGTTTGATGGATAATCATATGATGATTATAGCGCATAGGATGCGGATTAAACTTGTGGGTACATGTTGGAGAACAAGTACTGGATAGACCCGTTATGAGATTTATGTCATGGTCAAATGTCATAATTAAATCTCATAATAGTTATATCATTTATCCTTAGACCTGAGATTATCATAGTCTTCCACATGATGAACATTATGTTTGACGTACTCAAACGCTACCCCTAACCGGGTGGTTATAAAGGCTACGATTGGCATAATCGGATTCTTATAGGGAAGAATGATAAGTCAAGATGGGATTTGTCCCTCTCTCAAGAGAGATGTCTGCTTGCCACTCGATGAGTGAGATTGATAATAGTGTACGGCCGTACCCAAATGAATTGAAGCATTCAATGTTATTTGCTCATATCAATCTACTCGGGATCGAGAAAGCATTGGACAACATAAGTTGACGTGGACCATGACTTATGTCCAATATGATATCGTGTGACAAAGGGATTGTGATACGTTCTTTAAGGTTACTTTGGGCTTTCAAAGTTATACTAATTGGGTAGTCATAATGGCTTGCTAGAATCCGCTTATGATTTACGAAGTCTTCGGACTCGTTGCCAACATAGTATAATCCTATTGGGTCACACACGCAGAACGGATATTACTTGGCACGAAAAACGAGAAAAAACTGAAAAGTGGAAAAACCAGCCGTACGGATGGTTTGAACTAGCCGTACGGATAGTTTGTCCGCTGACGAGTTTTTGTCAGATTTCTTTCTGGGAAAGGAATCCTTTAACCTAATGAAATTAGGTTTCTCCCAGTATATATTCTGTGTTCTCTTCAGCCGGGAAAAAGTCTTAGGCATTGATTTTGGAAATCAACAAGAGTTTCTTGGAGAGAGAAAAACACATATTATACTAAGGTTATTAGGGTTTGATTTTTGTTCATCATCAAACCATAATAATCAAAGGGAGATTGAAGAATGGTTCTTCAATCATGTTTTTCAAGCCAAAGGATCTAGCAGTCAAATCAAGAAGCGTTCTTGAGTCCGTTCGATGTGTGGATACTGATAGAGGGTGTTTGCGTTAGCACCTTAAAGTCCGTGTTCATGGATTCGATCTTCAAGGGTATGTTTCTTTCATCTTGTATTTAATTTAATCAACATGCACGGATCCGGGCTCTTGGGTGTTTGATTTTATCTGTTAATTCCGCTGCGCATGATGCATCAAAACCCAACAGTGGTATCAGAGCCCCGTTCGTTGTTGATTATTTTAGTATATCATGTTGAAATTGTTTAATTCGATTATATGATATCTACATGATAATAAGATGAATGTGTGATTTGAGTTTTATATGAGATATAAAATTTATGAGCATGAATATGGGGATTATGTAATTATTATATTGATTTGATCTATATGAATAATTGCATGTTGGGATTATCAATAAATAATTGGATTATGTGTATTGATAACTTAGATCTAATTTATATATATATATATATAATAAATTGTTTATTCATGATATTGATTAGATCTAATTAAATTCGTAGTCTGTAAATTCATGTTTCTGTAATCTGATTATGTACAAACATGATATTGGATTTGGTCGAATTTCTGAAATTCTGAAAAACTTGGAAATCTGGGATCCTACCAATAGATCCGTACGGATGGTTTGGGTGATGCCAAACTGATCCGTACGGCTAGTTTGGAAATTCTCAGATTTGATTTTGTTTTCTGGTGTTCAGATTATTTTGTAAATTGTTTACAGAATTCGAATCTGGAAACTGGAAACTGCTTTCAGACGGCTGGTTTCCGAAACCGTGTTTCCTGAAACAGTTTTCGGCCGAAGAATTCAGAAAGGATGCAGAAATCAGAATTTTAAATAGTTTAGAATTGCTGTAATCTGTGAGATTAAGAGACAATGAAAGGGTCTTGGGATATGTGACCAATCTATACGGGAATGTGGATGCCTTTTGGCTTAGTTTCGACCGTATAGAGAAGTTACTTGGTTCCTTGATCTTAGTACGGAAATGTGGATCCCTTTTGGCTTAGTTTCGGCCGTACGGTTTGTGCCTCTCAATTTCAAGATGCTCTGCGGATACAGTTTCAGAATTCTGAAGAGTTCAGAGTTTATGTAACCTGTATGAAAGAACTGTACGGATAATTCTGGATGCTTCCAGAAACATCCGTACGGATGGTGTGGACATTACTGATTCTGATCTGTTTCAGACGGCAGGTTTTGGAAACCGTGTTTCATGAAACAGATTTCAGTTCATAAGTCCAGACAGTTACTGAGATCATAATCTTAAAGGAGTTTAAGGTTAGTGTAATCTCAAAGTTTCAGAATTACCCCTATACAAAGTGCAAATAGTTTGCAGAGAAGGAAACTATATTTGGATTAATTCATTGCATGGACCAATGGCAGGCTTACGCCTTGTTTCTGGGAATGCGAATGAAATATCCAATCTGTAAATTGTTTACAGATAATTTAGATTCCATCCCCATTGTGTTGCTTCATAATTAAATCACAAGATTTTGCTTCTATTAATTAATTGGATTAGTTAACATCAGTCATGCAAAGACTATATTATATTATGTTTGACATAATTAAATATATGATGCATGTCTCTATGTTAAATGAACCTTCTTTAAAACTTAAGTCAAGTGCCAATCCATTATTAAAACACATGTGAGTACACCGGGCATTTTTATGCGGGCTCTAACCATCGCGAACCGCATTAATTCTATCAGTGTATGAGCATGATGAGTGAAAGAGTGGTTCCTATACGTTTAACGTGGTTTGACTTAATTAGGCTATCATAAGAGTTATGGGCCTAAGGCACAAGATGAGATTAAAACATGTTAGACATAAGATGTCTAAAATCTCATAAAGGATCTAAGAGTCACATGTGATGTGATTGATAAGGAGTTATCTACCTAAATAGCTTGGTCTTATGCATCTTGCCCTCGCGGACGTAAGATCAAGTGAAATATGGATCTTAGCCCACTTAAAATTATATTATACAAGAGTTGTATTTGAAGGTGTATAATTTAGTGGGAGTATTTATGAAATACATTAAATGTCTCTAAATGATAATGGTATGAAATATATGTGTGTATATTTATTTGCATATTTCGTAGAATGTCTTAAACTATAATCATGTATGATTACTGCGATTGACCACACTTTAAGAAGAATAAGATTAACTTCCATGACCTAGTCATGAGCTTAAGAATTGTTCTAAAGCAAGATTGAAAGTTATGAATTCCTAATAAATCCTATTTCTAAGAAACCTAATGCTTAAGGATGGACATAGACATTGATTAGAAACATGTGGATGATTCTATAGATGTCAATGGTCTTACGACTTGCTATCATATGATCGGAACTTTAGAAGTATCTGAAACATATGAATGCTTATGCGATAAGCAATTATGTAGGAAGCGTTCCTACAAGCAAGAAAGGCAAATGAAGTTTGAGATTGATTAAGAGCCTAACATTCATGTGATGAATAAAAGATATATTAATAAGTTCTCATGTTTTGAACATGGAGAGACATATTAATTACCTTGATATGGCTTGATAATCAAGTTAGTTTGGAACTAACAAACGGATTTGGTATTAATTCATAAGCGACATTCGATGTTTAAAATGCTATGACTTAATATCAAATTAAAACCCTCTCAAACTCTAAAGGTTAATAAGGACAAGGATTTAAAATAAAGGCAAGACAAGAGTTGTCAAGCCTAAGAGGAAACATTTGTGGCAAAACTTAAAATCCAAAGAATGTAATTTGTACCTTGGCAATAGGATTGACCATTGGTGAAATTACAATTTGAATTAAAAGATCAAAAGGAAGGGTAGTTGGACTACCAGTTCAAGTATTTATGTTAAAATTATACTTAAAGAAGGTAAAGATTAACCTATGTGGCAATAATGATGCAATGGTTGCAACATTAATCATAGGAACTTGCGAAGTGTCTTTACCTAATAAGTTCATATTTGTTTTGAACAAATGGTGCTATGTTCTTACTTTAAGTAGAAATATTATTTTGGTTTCTTCATTAAAAGATTATGGATATTTCTTATTTCGAATAAGAAAGTGTTCCATTAAATATGATTTGCCTTATTGTATTGCTAATCATATAATGGGACTTAATATCCTTATCTTGGAAGAACAAAATAATGAGCATAACGTAAATAATGGAAATCTGAATATAATGATGTAATTGTTACATTCTTAAAAAGCATTAATGTCTATATCAAATGATAAGAAACACATATCTAAAATTCCATGGGACGGACTTTTAAATTCATATGATTTCGAATCATGTGATAGATGTGAATCTTAGAAATTAATCAAGACATCTTTTACTAATAGTAGTAAGAGGAAGTACTCTTTTGAACTTATACATTTTGATGTATGTAGTTTATTAAAGTAACAATGCTAGAAATGATTTCAACACCCTCATGGAAAAAGTATTGATGTACTCTGATTAGATCAAAGTGATGAATATTTAAGCCTTGGACTCGATGAGAATTCTGCAAAAAGTCTGCAATTTAAGAAAAACAGAATCTGGAAACAGCAGCCGTACGGATGATGTTCCAGAAGTTTACATATTGTCTGTAAAACACAGTTTTTCATCTCATAATAAGTCAAACTGATCTTTAATTATTCTTCTGGATTTTGTTGCTGAAAACAGCTGCGATTACACTAAATTGAGATTCGTCTAAGGAGGTTCGTTATACCATATAAGATATGGAATGAAAGAAAACTTGGTTTGTCTTTCATAAAGATTTGTGATGTGATACTTTTGAGAAAAGTTTTGTCTTGGACAAAATCACACCTAAATCTAATAAATGTATTTTATGGGATATCTTAATGATATTAATTTTACACCCTTTAGAGTACAAATCGTTTGTCACTCTAAATAGCACTTTTTAGATAAATCGTTTATCTCTAAAGAACTAGTGGGAGTAAAATGTATCTCGAAGAGTTCGAGACCCAAAAAATGACATGGAACCTAAGATGGAGATTGAACAAAGTTTCACAAGGAGTTGTAGAAATTCGTTCAAATATACACAATAAATTTGCATAACTGATAGGATACTATCTATAACAAGAAATATTGATTTCTCGTAATAGAAAGTAATAGGGAAGATATCATTGCAAATGATTGACCTATTACCTATCAAGATGCAAAGACCGCTCCGAATTTAGATCAATGACTTGGAATCATAAAATCTAAAAGGGTATATTGATTAAGCAAGACTAATTGAGAAAAGTTAATTCATAATGTTGTTTATGATGAAACTTTATCACCCGTAGTCATGCTTAATATTATTAGAATTCTTATTGTCATGACTTCATATTTTGAATATGTAATATGACAGATGGATGTCAAAACTATATTCCTTAACAGAAACTTACATTAGGATGTGTTTGATACAACCTAAAAGTTTTGATTGATCCATAAGATTCTAATAAAATATGCAAGTTGCAAAAATTCATGAGATGGATTGAAGCAAACTACTTGGAGTGAAATTTCATTTTGATGAAATATTCAAAGAGTTTGAATTCATTAAAATGAGACTTGTGATTACAATAAATTTAGTGGGAGCGTAATATTATTCCTAGTCATATATATGTGGTTGACATATAATTCACTCTGAAAGAGTTTCTAAAGGAAAGACTTAGATAAAGCCACCTATATCGTTGGAATTTAGATTTATGGAGATAAATCTAAAACGTTGTTTGGTTAAAGTCAAAGTACTAGTAAAGACAAGATAGTGAAAAGTTCACTATGCAAGACTCTTGGAGAGGTTACTTGTGAAAGTCCAATAAGCAAGAGTACATGATTAGGATTCCATATGCTTCGGCAATTGGATCTATCATGTAAGCCATGTTAATGTACTAAGATCGGATGTCTCATATACTTGGAGTATGATGAGATAATACAAATCGGATCCCAGTGAGAGTCACTAGTTAAGAAACACTCTTATGTTCTCTAAAAGGAACTAAAGGATGCGTTCTTGATCTTTGATGGAATAAAAGATGACTTGTAATAGTTACATAGATGCATTCTTACAAACCAACAAAGATAAATATTGCAGTATAAATACATGTTTACGTCTAATAATGGTGTTAGAAGAGTTCTAAATGGACCATTACTATTCTACAAAAGGTTGAGTATCTAGTGGCATGAGATGCAACTAGAAAAATGTTAAGATTAAGATTCTAATTAGTAAACTAGAAATCGTTTCTAGTGTCACTAATTTAATGTACCTTCATTGTGTCAATAATCGTTATTACACAAGTCAAGGGACTAATATCTTATCTAGACATATACTCAGACATTTCTATCTTACTCGAGAAATCGTCAAAGATGGGAGATGTCAAAATATGCAAAATACCTTATGATAATAACAAGGATAATTATCCTCCATAAGCTCGTTTGCAATTATGATGGAGATCAAAACTAAGCTCAATGGGTATTGGATACACGTTGATTGGGCCTAGTGCAAGTGAGAGATTGTTGGATATTATGCCCTAAGCCCTTGAGAAAGGCCTATGCGTTATATCATAGCTTCATTGTTAAAGAGATAATAAACCCGATTATTATATCTTTTGCATGTTTATTATAATAATCATTGTCCCTAGCACTTATGAAGGGCTAGCATGAGTTTGATGGATAATCATATGATGATTATAGCGCATAGGATGCGGATTAAACTTGTGGGTACATGTTGGAGAACAAGTACTGGATAGACCCGTTATGAGATTTATGTCATGGTCAAATGTCATAATTAAATCTCATAATAGTTATATCATTTATCCTTAGACCTGAGATTATCATAGTCTTCCACATGATGAACATTATGTTTGACGTACTCAAACGCTACCCCTAACCGGGTGGTTATAAAGGATACGATTGGCATAATCGGATTCTTATAGGGAAGAATGATAAGTCAAGATGGGATTTGTCCCTCTCTCAAGAGAGATGTCTGCTTGGCCACTCGATGAGTGAGATTGATAATAGTGTACGGCCGTACCCAAATGAATTGAAGCGTTCAATGTTATTTGCTCATATCAATCTACTCGGGATCGAGAAAGCATTGGACAACATAAGTTGACGTGGACCATGACTTATGTCCAATATGATATCGTGTGACAAAGGGATTGTGATATGTTCTATAAGGTTACTTTGGGCTTTCAAAGTTATACTAATTGGGTAGTCATAATGGCTTGCTAGAGTTCGCTTATGATTTACGAGGTCTTCGGACTCGTTGCCAACATAGTATAATCCTATTGGGTCACACACGCAGAACGGATATTACTTGGCACGAAAAACGAGAAAAAACTGAAAAGTGGAAAAACCAGCCGTACGGATGGTTTGGACTAGCCGTACGGATAGTTTGTCCGCTGACGAGTTTTTGTCAGATTTCTTTCTGGGAAAGGAATCCTTTAACCTAATGAAATTAGGTTTCTCCCAGTATATATTCTTTGTTCTCTTCAGCTGGGAAAAAGTCTTAGGCATTGATTTTGGAAATCAACAAGAGTTTCTTGGAGAGAGAAAAACACATATTATACTAAGGTTATTAGGGTTTGATTTTTGTTCATCATCAAACCATAATAATCAAAGGGAGATTGAAGAATGGTTCTTCAATCATGTTTTTCAAGCGTAAGGATCTAGCAGTGAAATCAAGAAGCGTTCTTGAGTCCGTTCGATGTGTGGATACTGATAGAGGGTGTTTGCGTTAGCACCTTAAAGTCCGTGTTCATGGATTCGATCTTCAAGGGTATGTTTCTTTCATCTTGTATTTAATTTAATCAACATGCACGGATCCGGGCTCTTGGGTGTTTGATTTTATCTGTTAATTCCGCTGCGCATGATGCATCAAAACCCAACAAAATGTAACAGCAGTTTTTTACAACAAAAAAATGGGTTTGCATTCCAATTTGTTACTTTCTCAATAAAAAATTGTTACATTTCATATATAATGTTACATTTAAGAATATAAACTGTTACAATTGGGAAAAAAATGTTACATTCAATTTTTATAAAATGTAACATTAGTTTAGTTGTCAATCATATGTTAATTTTGAGGAGAAAAAAAGTGTTACATTTAAAAAACAGAGTGTTACAATCCTTTATAAAAAATGTTACACAAATTTAGTTGTCAATCTTTATGTTATTTTTAATTTATTGCAGCAAAATTGTGGTACTTTTTTGAAAAAAAAAAATGTTACAATTGAAGAAAAAAAAGTGTTACATTTCGTTATAAGAAGTGTTACTTTTGTTGGGAGGAAAAAAATTTAGAGGCAAAAAAAAATAAAAAAAATTGGCGGCTCGGCTCGGCTCCGTTGTACGCCGTACAACGGATGTACAGGAGACCGCCTCATAATTAATTCAAAAACTCCCACACACTGCCACCCGTGAAGGGATTAAAGGGCTCCGACCAAATAATTTGCATTGGAGCCCAAGTTCTAGAGAATCGGCCCTGGTAAACGATATATTTTGAATTGAAAAAAATAGTACTTATAAAATATTTTGTATAATGTTACTATTGAACATGATAAAACATATATAAAAAATAAGTTATATTTGTTAATTCATCGTTCAGTTGTGGATTAAAAAAATCATATATAGGCAATTTAATTTTAATAAGATAATAACATTTTTTTAAAGATTAAAAAATTAAAGTTTAATCCCTAGTAGCAGAATTCTTTTATGTATAAAATTATATTATATTTTGTTATTATCCATTTTTTTTGTTAAATATATTATTTTTCATATTTTGTATCATCTCCCTTATTTACTTTTGGACAAAAAAAAACTTTCTATAATAATTATCATTTTCAAGTTGAAATATTAAAATTCTACTTATATATATATATATATATATATATATATATATATATAGAGAGAGAGAGAGAGAGAGAGAGAGAGAGAGAGGGGTCGCGCTTCAATGAGAGAATAAAATAAGAACCATATGAACCAATTACAGCCGTTAGATTAGAAAATAATATATGACTGAGATTAGACATTCATTAAAGCATGTGGCGGTGGCTTTGTTGTAATTATTTGTTCGTCTTTGTAAACATGGAGGGTACTAATGTAAAATAGGTGCGGTAGCATTTTTTGTAATTAACGTCGTCAATGAGCGCCTTGGAACGTGCTGTAACTGAGCGCCGTAAACATAGTACTAAATCCATGTGCATTCAGTACTGAACTCATGTGTGTTTCAACATTGAACATGAATTTAGTGGATACTCATCTACTAAATCTAACATTGCAGTTGGATTTAGTAGACAAATATCTACTAAATCTATCTACTAAACCTAGGTATGTTTCAGCATTGAACTTGGATTCAGTGGTTACTTATCTACTGAATCTAATATTCCAGTTGGATTCAGTAGATAATTATCTACTAAATCTATCTACTGAACCCATGTGTGTTTCAGCATTGAACTTGGATTCAGTGGATACTCATCTATTGAATCTAACATTGCAGTTGGATTCAGTAGACAATTATCTACTGAATATACTGAACTCAGGTGTGTTTCAGCATTGAACTTGGATTCAACAGATAATTATTCTACTGAATCCAAGTGTATACGAGTGTATTTTGAGAATTTCACTTTTGTTCATCATTTCTTTTTTCAAACCCTACCTTCTGGGATGTCATTCGATTCGTCTCGTCAATACGAAAAAATCAGTGTTCTCGAATTTTCTTTTTGACTTATATATATTGCGATATTTAATTTTGAGGGAAATTTAGAGGATGACGTGGCAGGTGCTGGAAAGGGGAGGTCAAATGACGCTCTAACCGCATAGTTCGTGGAAATTGCAAAACTGCCACCGCGTCCGTTTGTGTTAAAGCCTAATCTGCACCGTCCTTTGTTTTCTAATCCAAAGGCTGCTGTTGGTTCTTATTTCTACTCATTTGAGCACCTTCCTATATATATACTCCCTCCGTCCCCGCACTTTTGAGACTTATTTCCATATTAGTACGTCCCAGCTAGGGATGGCAACGGGTCGAATACGGTTCGGATATTGCAAAACCCGTATCCGACTCGAGGCTACCGATCCCATATCCGAACCCGTCCGTATACTATGGGCGAATCCGTATCCGCCCCGTATCTGTTGGGTTTTGATGCATCATGCGCAGCGGAATAAACAGATAAAATCAAACACCCATGAGCCCGGATCCGTGCATGTTGATTAAATTAAATACAAGATGAAAGAAACATACCCTTGAAAATCGAATCCATGAACACGGACTTTAAGGTGCTAACGCAAACACCCTCTATCAGTATCCACACATCGAACAGACTCAAGAACGCTTCTTGATTTGATTGCTAGATCCTTAGGCTTGAAAAACATGATTGAAGAACCATTCTTCAATCTCCCTTTGATTATTATGGTTTGATGATGAGCAAAAATCAAACCCCAATAACCTAAGTATATTATGTGTTTTTCTCTCTCCAAAAACTCTTGTTGATTTCCAAACTTTCTTCTCGTACTTTCTCTCTGTTTCATAATAGGGAGTTCAGTTTTACCCTATTCTCGACTCATCGAGCTTAATTGTCCCTCTGTTCGTGATTCCGGTCCCGGATAAATATTCGTGGCTTTGAATAGAGCGTTTCCTGCCGAACAAAATTAATTTGGGTCAACTTGATTTCGGACTAGGTAACTTATTAGCTCCCCTTTACTGGTAATAACATGCATATATGTTATTCCCGATACTTGTTCTTGTTAAAATTGGGTTTTGAGCAATTTTTGTGATACTTGTAATTTTGGGACGAAGGGAGTATAAATATTATGCGTACAAAAGAAAATTGGAAAAATTGGTTCAAATTGGTTAACCTCCTGGGTTTGCAAATTGTTAAATTGTACTCCTATTCGTGAGACGGTAAAATAGTAACTTGATTTAAATATTATTAAAAAAATTGTACCATTATTTGTGGTACGGGGAAATGAATGGAAGTATCCCTAAATAGATATAGTAGTATAATATAAAGTTGTACTTATACTTTTGGGGTCGGTGAAATATTTAATTGAAATAAAAGGAAATTGTCCTATTATTTATGGGACGATAAAAGAAATGAATTGAGCTTGAAAATAGGTGTTAAGAAAATGTTTGTATACTCCTGGGTGTATTAAAATGTTAATAGAAAGTTACTCCTACGTTTGGGACGGAGATTTCTTAACCTGGGAAAGAAATGAAAATTTCGCATTTTGGTACCTTGTGCGACCGCACAAAAACCCTTGGGCGACCGCCCATCTTTCTGAAAGGTTTTTCAAAGGAATTGACCTGCTTGTGTGCGACCGCACAGGCCATTTTAGGCGACGGCACAGTTACCTGAAGAACAAAATGTTGTTTAAAGTTTGTATAAGTTGGAAGTAACTCTAGTTAAGGTATATCACCTTAGTATAAGATGTCCTAGCAAGTGTTGTGACACCTTAGGGGCATCAGAACTTGGTCTTAAACATGAATACTCATTTAATTAAAATGAGAATTTAGTCTTGTACATGAACACTTATAGAACTCAAATGAGAACTTGAGTATAAAAGGAAGAACTCTTTTATGTGTCTTGAAAGTGCTATGAACAAGCACTTATGTGTTATGCTTGTCTTGGAACCTATGTTTGTGCACCTTGAGAGCACCAAATTAGTGTCTTGAGCTCGAATATCCTATGTAGGGGATTATGAAATTGTAAGTATGAGTTGTATAGCTCATTTACTTAATTTGAACTCGAAGTATTCTTGGTCTAGGTTTAGGGTACTACCCTAGATGGCCTAGATGAGTGTTGTAGAACACTCTAGTACTGAAAATAGTCCTTTTGTGAACAAATGAAATGTGGACTTGAATCATAATTAAATGATAACTTGGATATAAGAGTAGTAACTCTTTTATGTGTCTTGAAGTTAATGGTTGTGTACCTTAGGGGCACCAACTAATGTCTTGAGCTTGAATGTCCTAAGAAAAGGATTGGAAAATAATATGTGAAAGATGTACAATTCATCTTCCTAGCTTGAACTTGAAGTATAAGATAATTAACTCTTGTACATGTTTAACCAATCCAAAGAAATGGATTGAGAACTTGGATATAAGGTGATAAAATCTTGTAAATGTATTAAATGTCTTGAATGTGCTGAATGTCTTGAATGTCCTGAATGTCTTGAATGTCTTAAGTTGAGACAGTAACTTGAAGTATAAGACAATAAAACCTTGTACATGACTTGAACATCCAAATAATTGGATTAAGACTTGAATATAAGATTATAAAATCTTGTACGTGCCTTGACACCAATATATGTGTATGGTAATAAACTTGAAAGAGTCCTGATGTGTATATGCAAATCTTGCATATATTTACTTGATAGAATGTGGCTTCTTGATTGATTGGTACATGGTATGAATAACCAAAGAATTGGGTTATGGAACTAGATAGAGAATGATTAACTCTATTACATACTTGAACTTGATACGTGTATATTGGAAGTGCTATAAATAAGCACTAAAGTGTAAATGATTTAGTTTTTAATCGTGTATATACTCAATGAAGTATATAAAATATAAAGAAGATATCTGGTCTTGAAATGAGTTTTGTAAAGAAAATAAGGACTAGTGTAATATGAATATCATTCATATAATCGTGAATACTACGATTTAAATTTATAAGAATGGTTATAGAAAATGTATTCGATTATTAACGATACATATACGTGAGATATGACTATGACTAGGTATGATGTGACCTATTCTATTACGTGTTTAGGGTCTAAGGTATTGGGCTCTATTTGATAGTAAGGGTATCGTGATAGACACTTTAATGTGTTAAACGTGATATGAATATGTACGTGCAAACTTGGCATGTGACAAAGTGATATACCCTACTACTTGACTGAAGTCTGTTATAAATGGACTCTTACTTGGATTGATCGTGTTACATGGACACCTTATGTGCCATTGTTATCTTGGTTTGTATTCGCAATAATTGCGTACGTGTACTTATATTCTCCTGAGCACATGATACATGACTACATGGTGCATATTCTCGTGAGCACGTGCATAAAGACTGGTCCACTAATATGGGACTTAGTTCTATTCTCGTAGTTCAAGTAAACACCTACTTGTGCATTCTTGTGTGAGTCCAGGTGGTTTTCCTTGCTTGTTCGAAAATATATAGGTTAACGCTTGTCGCGAGAGCTGGGGCTTAAGTGACAATCGGGTCCCTATGTATTTCCGCCTGACCCTTTACTACCGGCCATAGTAAGGGCATAGCTTCCTTGGTTGGAGCAATAAGCCTGACCTAAGTGAATGCTAAACTCCTGTCTTGAAAACCACGTGGATCTTGTTCTTGTGGATGACACTGGTTACCAGGTCTTCTTATATACTGCACATCAGTTTCTTGTTCTTGTTCTTGGTTGTCCTCAGCTAGAAAAGCATCGACAACAAATGGTATTCTTGGGATAAATAAGGAAGGATTCAGGTAAAAATGCGTGATAGGCCTATGTGCATCTTGGTGAGCTGGTCTAGCCTCTCACACTACTTGACTACTTGTTACCTGATCATATCTTGAGCTTGATTACTTGTTGAGTTGGCTTAGCCTCTCCTATACTTGTTACTTGATGATACTTGATATATGTTTAGTTGAGTATCTACTTGTATTGCATGATAACATGACATATAGTTGCATGTTAATAGCTTACTGAGATTTATCTCACCCTTTATTTGTTTAATTGTTTCCCCCCCCCAGGAAAGCAGGGGATAGTACGCAGTGAGGCTCGACTTAGCTGGGAACTTACTCAGCAGGATATTCTTGTTCGAAGTTAGTGTCCTTTTATATTTTGGTAATGACGATCTTGTATGAGTTAATAAACTCTGGCTTGTATTGGGGTAGTATTTGTTGTCCCTAGACAGTTCTTGATGCCAGCTTATTTGCTAGGCATGTCTTCCGCTGTATGTAACCTTGTTTGGTTTTAATTTTCTTGGTCTAGAACTCGTTGTGAGCTATCTTAGCTCCTTATTCTTGAGTAGATATAGCATGTCAGTTTGTTTCTAATAGGAATTGTTCCTGTTTCCCGTTAGTTTCTTGTTTCTTGTTAGTACGCGCACCAGGTTCAAGGTTCTATTAGGGGATCCCGGGACTTGGGGCGTGTCAGTTTGGTATCAGAGCTATGGTTTAGCTCTAAGCCTGGATAGGGTCTATGGCCTAGGTTGGGTTAGTCTTGGGTGTGTTTTCGACGCCGAGTGCTTCGTTACTTGTTGTTATACCAGGCATAGGACTGGTATTAATAGTGTTGATCCAATTGGATTAGATGGTTTGAGAATCGAGAGCGCGAGTCTTTAAAGACTTAGGCGTATTTATCTTGTCTTGTGGACATTGTTTCGTGCTATATATGCATGCTTGTCCTTATCTCGTGAATTACGTGGAAGTGTATTCTCTAGTAAGAGACTACATGCTTGATATCGTTATGTATAAGAGCTTGATAGAAGCGTGGGTGATAACACCCTATACGTTCTATGTTAATTTGGTCATGTTACCTAGATGGGACATTGATGTGATACGTGTTATGATTTGGCTTTCTATACGTTATGCCATTCTTGTTTGCCACAATAGATGGTAATTATTTCTATGCTAGTATGCTTGACTATATATGTGAGCATGATAGATTTATGCATAACCTTTATGTTCTGCATTGAAAGTCTAGAAAGGGTTCTTGAGATTGTACTGGGTATTTAACCTATGTGATTGACAGTGGAGTTTCTACACCAAACCAGATGGATGTATCCATTCTTGATGAGAAACTTGGGTTATCTTGAGTTGTTACAGTGCAAATACAGTGCTGACACCTGGATTAATGTTCTTGACCTCGATTGAGTTAAACGAGTTGAAGATTCAACTTGAGAATTTCTTGATAGAGGATATATCTACCTTGTAGTGGATGTCTGAAGTGAGTATCTGTGTTGACCTATAAGTGGAAACAACCAAGGTACGTGTGTTCTTGAGATTTCGTGGTCTTGTTAGAGATTCATGAATGAATTTCGAAGGCAGCTCCATTGTTAACTATTTGACACCGAGAGCTACATCTTTTGATGGATTGTCTTGATGGATTGATATACGTAAAGTCAGTTCTGAATATTGAAACGATGGATAACCACGACTTCAGTATTTGAGATTTCCTAGTGGATTTGACTAGTATTACAGTGATCTGGAGGATATGACCAGTTCTATTATTTTAGTGGATATGTCAAGTTTCACCAATATAGTGGATTGACTAATCGAGTCTGTTTGACTTTATGTGTTTCAATGTTATAATTGATACATCTTGATTGCATAGAATATTTGTGAGCATACGTGTAATATCCATTTGTGAGTATATGTGTATAGTCTTGATGCTCTTGAGTTTTATTTGTTGATTATATATGTTATAATCTTGATCAGTAAAATTCGAGGACGAATTTTCTTTAAGGTGGGGAGGATGTAACGCCCATCCTTAATCTCGTTAAATATTTGACTTATTTGTTAAATTCTTGACTTGCTTGTTAAATTCTTGACTAGCATATTTATATGCTATTTTATTTGAGTTAATTATTTAACTACTTTAGAAAATTAAGGTGGTTAAATGTCAAAGTTGAAAGTTTAGGGGCCTTTTTGTCAAAGATAGAACTTGAGGGGCCTAGTTGCAATTCTTGGAAAATCTTACGTATATCAAGTTGCTTTCTCCTCAGAGAAAGCATTCTCAAACTTTCTTCTCGTACTTTCTCTCTGTTTCATAATAGGGAGTTCAGTTTTACCCTATTCTCGACTCCTCGAGCTTAATTATCCCTCTGTTCGTGATTCTGGTCCCGGATAAATATTCGTGGCGTTGAATAGAGCGTTTCCTGCCGAACAGAAATTAATTTGGGTCACCTTGATTTCGGACTAGGTAAGTTATTAGCTCCCCCTTACTTGTAATAACATGCATATATGTTATTCCCGATACTTGTTCTTGTTAAAATTGTGTTTTGAGCAATTTTTGTGATACTTGTAATTTTGGGACGAAGGGAGTATAAATATTATGCGTACAAAAGAAAATTGGAAAAATTGGTTCAAATTGGTTAACCTCTTGGGTTTGCAAATTGTTAAATTGTACTCCTATTCGTGAGACGGTAAAATAGTAACTTGATTTAAATATTATTAGAAAAATTGTACCATTATTTGTGGTACGGGGAAATGAATGGAAGTATCCCTAAATGGATATAGTAGTATAATATAAAATTGTACTTATACTTTTGGGGTCGGTGAAATATTTAATTGAAATAAAAGGAAATTGTCCTATTATTTATGGGACGATAAAAGAAATGAATTGAGCTTGAAAATAGGTGTTAAGAAAATGTTTGTATACTCCTGGGTGTATTAAAATGTTAATAGAAAGTTACTCCTACGTTTGGGACGGAGATTTCTTAACCTGGGAAAGAAATGAAAATTTCGCATTTTGGTACCTTGTGCGACCGCACAAAAACCCTTGGGCGACCGCCCATCTTTCTGAAAGGTTTTTCAAAGGAATTGACCTGCTTGTGTGCGACCGCACAGGCCATTTTAGGCGACGGCACAGTTACCTGAAGAACAAAATGTTGTTTAAAGTTTGTATAAGTTGGAAGTAACTCTAGTTAAGGTATATCACCTTAGTATAAGATGTCCTAGCAAGTGTTGTGACACCTTAGGGGCATCAGAACTTGGTCTTAAACATGAATACTCATTTAATTAAAATGAGAATTTAGTCTTGTACATGAACACTTATAGAACTCAAATGAGAACTTGAGTATAAAAGGAAGAACTCTTTTATGTGTCTTGAAAGTGCTATGAACAAGCACTTATGTGTTATGCTTGTCTTGGAACCTATGTTTGTGCACCTTGAGAGCACCAAATTAGTGTCTTGAGCTCGAATATCCTATGTAGGGGATTATGAAATTGTAAGTATGAGTTGTATAGCTCATTTACTTAATTTGAACTCGAAGTATTCTTGGTCTAGGTTTAGGGTACTACCCTAGATGGCCTAGATGAGTGTTGTAGAACACTCTAGTACTGAAAATAGTCCTTTTGTGAACAAATGAAATGTGGACTTGAATCATAATTAAATGATAACTTGGATATAAGAGTAGTAACTCTTTTATGTGTCTTGAAGTTAATGGTTGTGTACCTTAGGGGCACCAACTAATGTCTTGAGCTTGAATGTCCTAAGAAAAGGATTGGAAAATAATATGTGAAAGATGTACAATTCATCTTCCTAGCTTGAACTTGAAGTATAAGATAATTAACTCTTGTACATGTTTAACCATCCAAAGAAATGGATTGAGAACTTGGATATAAGGTGATAAAATCTTGTAAATGTATTAAATGTCTTGAATGTGCTGAATGTCTTGAATGTCCTGAATGTCTTGAATGTCTTAAGTTGAGACAGTAACTTGAAGTATAAGACAATAAAACCTTGTACATGACTTGAACATCCAAATAATTGGATTAAGACTTGAATATAAGATTATAAAATCTTGTACGTGCCTTGACACCAATATATGTGTATGGTAATAAACTTGAAAGAGTCCTGATGTGTATATGCAAATCTTGCATATATTTACTTGATAGAATGTGGCTTCTTGATTGATTGGTACATGGTATGAATAACCAAAGAATTGGGTTATGGAACTAGATAGAGAATGATTAACTCTATTACATACTTGAACTTGATACGTGTATATTGGAAGTGCTATAAATAAGCACTAAAGTGTAAATGATTTAGTTTTTAATCGTGTATATACTCAATGAAGTATATAAAATATAAAGAAGATATCTGGTCTTGAAATGAGTTTTGTAAAGAAAATAAGGACTAGTGTAATATGAATATCATTCATATAATCGTGAATACTACGATTTAAATTTATAAGAATGGTTATAGAAAATGTATTCGATTATTAACGATACATATACGTGAGATATGACTATGACTAGGTATGATGTGACCTATTCTATTACGTGTTTAGGGTCTAAGGTATTGGGCTCTATTTGATAGTAAGGGTATCGTGATAGACACTTTAATGTGTTAAACGTGATATGAATATGTACGTGCAAACTTGGCATGTGACAAAGTGATATACCCTACTACTTGACTGAAGTCTGTTATAAATGGACTCTTACTTGGATTGATCGTGTTACATGGACACCTTATGTGCCATTGTTATCTTGGTTTGTATTCGCAATAATTGCGTACGTGTACTTATATTCTCCTGAGCACATGATACATGACTACATGGTGCATATTCTCGTGAGCACGTGCATAAAGACTGGTCCACTAATATGGGACTTAGTTCTATTCTCGTAGTTCAAGTAAACACCTACTTGTGCATTCTTGTGTGAGTCCAGGTGGTTTTCCTTGCTTGTTCGAAAATATATAGGTTAACGCTTGTCGCGAGAGCTGGGGCTTAAGTGACAATCGGGTCCCTATGTATTTCCGCCTGACCCTTTACTACCGGCCATAGTAAGGGCATAGCTTCCTTGGTTGGAGCAATAAGCCTGACCTAAGTGAATGCTAAACTCCTGTCTTGAAAACCACGTGGATCTTGTTCTTGTGGATGACACTGGTTACCAGGTCTTCTTATATACTGCACATCAGTTTCTTGTTCTTGTTCTTGGTTGTCCTCAGCTAGAAAAGCATCGACAACAAATGGTATTCTTGGGATAAATAAGGAAGGATTCAGGTAAAAATGCGTGATAGGCCTATGTGCATCTTGGTGAGCTGGTCTAGCCTCTCACACTACTTGACTACTTGTTACCTGATCATATCTTGAGCTTGATTACTTGTTGAGTTGGCTTAGCCTCTCCTATACTTGTTACTTGATGATACTTGATATATGTTTAGTTGAGTATCTACTTGTATTGCATGATAACATGACATATAGTTGCATGTTAATAGCTTACTGAGATTTATCTCACCCTTTATTTGTTTAATTGTTTCCCCCCCCAGGAAAGCAGGGGATAGTACGCAGTGAGGCTCGACTTAGCTGGGAACTTACTCAGCAGGATATTCTTGTTCGAAGTTAGTGTCCTTTTATATTTTGGTAATGACGATCTTGTATGAGTTAATAAACTCTGGGCTTGTATTGGGGTAGTATTTGTTGTCCCTAGACAGTTCTTGATGCCAGCTTATTTGCTAGGCATGTCTTCCGCTGTATGTAACCTTGTTTGGTTTTAATTTTCTTGGTCTAGAACTCGTTGTGAGCTATCTTAGCTCCTTATTCTTGAGTAGATATAGCATGTCAGTTTGTTTCTAATAGGAATTGTTCCTGTTTCCCGTTAGTTTCTTGTTTCTTGTTAGTACGCGCACCAGGTTCAAGGTTCTATTAGGGGATCCCGGGACTTGGGGCGTGTCAGTTTGGTATCAGAGCTATGGTTTAGCTCTAAGCCTGGATAGGGTCTATGGCCTAGGTTGGGTTAGTCTTGGGTGTGTTTTCGACGCCGAGTGCTTCGTTACTTGTTGTTATACCAGGCATAGGACTGGTATTAATAGTGTTGATCCAATTGGATTAGATGGTTTGAGAATCGAGAGCGCGAGTCTTTAAAGACTTAGGCGTATTTATCTTGTCTTGTGGACATTGTTTCGTGCTATATATGCATGCTTGTCCTTATCTCGTGAATTACGTGGAAGTGTATTCTCTAGTAAGAGACTACATGCTTGATATCGTTATGTATAAGAGCTTGATAGAAGCGTGGGTGATAACACCCTATACGTTCTATGTTAATTTGGTCATGTTACCTAGATGGGACATTGATGTGATACGTGTTATGATTTGGCTTTCTATACGTTATGCCATTCTTGTTTGCCACAATAGATGGTAATTATTTCTATGCTAGTATGCTTGACTATATATGTGAGCATGATAGATTTATGCATAACCTTTATGTTCTGCATTGAAAGTCTAGAAAGGGTTCTTGAGATTGTACTGGGTATTTAACCTATGTGATTGACAGTGGAGTTTCTACACCAAACCAGATGGATGTATCCATTCTTGATGAGAAACTTGGGTTATCTTGAGTTGTTACAGTGCAAATACAGTGCTGACACCTGGATTAATGTTCTTGACCTCGATTGAGTTAAACGAGTTGAAGATTCAACTTGAGAATTTCTTGATAGAGGATATATCTACCTTGTAGTGGATGTCTGAAGTGAGTATCTGTGTTGACCTATAAGTGGAAACAACCAAGGTACGTGTGTTCTTGAGATTTCGTGGTCTTGTTAGAGATTCATGAATGAATTTCGAAGGCAGCTCCATTGTTAACTATTTGACACCGAGAGCTACATCTTTTGATGGATTGTCTTGATGGATTGATATACGTAAAGTCAGTTCTGAATATTGAAACGATGGATAACCACGACTTCAGTATTTGAGATTTCCTAGTGGATTTGACTAGTATTACAGTGATCTGGAGGATATGACCAGTTCTATTATTTTAGTGGATATGTCAAGTTTCACCAATATAGTGGATTGACTAATCGAGTCTGTTTGACTTTATGTGTTTCAATGTTATAATTGATACATCTTGATTGCATAGAATATTTGTGAGCATACGTGTAATATCCATTTGTGAGTATATGTGTATAGTCTTGATGCTCTTGAGTTTTATTTGTTGATTATATATGTTATAATCTTGATCAGTAAAATTCGAGGACGAATTTTCTTTAAGGTGGGGAGGATGTAACGCCCATCCTTAATCTCGTTAAATATTTGACTTATTTGTTAAATTCTTGACTTGCTTGTTAAATTCTTGACTAGCATATTTATATGCTATTTTATTTGAGTTAATTATTTAACTACTTTAGAAAATTAAGGTGGTTAAATGTCAAAGTTGAAAGTTTAGGGGCCTTTTTGTCAAAGATAGAACTTGAGGGGCCTAGTTGCAATTCTTGGAAAATCTTACGTATATCAAGTTGCTTTCTCCTCAGAGAAAGCATTCTCAAACTTTCTTCTCGTACTTTCTCTCTGTTTCATAATAGGGAGTTCAGTTTTACCCTATTCTCGACTCCTCGAGCTTAATTATCCCTCTGTTCGTGATTCTGGTCCCGGATAAATATTCGTGGCGTTGAATAGAGCGTTTCTGCCGAACAGAAATTAATTTGGGTCACCTTGATTTCGGACTAGGTAAGTTATTAGCTCCCCCTTACTTGTAATAACATGCATATATGTTATTCCCGATACTTGTTCTTGTTAAAATTGTGTTTTGAGCAATTTTTGTGATACTTGTAATTTTGGGACGAAGGGAGTATAAATATTATGCGTACAAAAGAAAATTGGAAAAATTGGTTCAAATTGGTTAACCTCTTGGGTTTGCAAATTGTTAAATTGTACTCCTATTCGTGAGACGGTAAAATAGTAACTTGATTTAAATATTATTAGAAAAATTGTACCATTATTTGTGGTACGGGGAAATGAATGGAAGTATCCCTAAATGGATATAGTAGTATAATATAAAATTGTACTTATACTTTTGGGGTCGGTGAAATATTTAATTGAAATAAAAGGAAATTGTCCTATTATTTATGGGACGATAAAAGAAATGAATTGAGCTTGAAAATAGGTGTTAAGAAAATGTTTGTATACTCCTGGGTGTATTAAAATGTTAATATAAAGTTACTCCTACGTTTGGGACGGAGATTTCTTAACCTGGGAAAGAAATGAAAATTTCGCATTTTGGTACCTTGTGCGACCGCACAAAAACCCTTGGGCGACCGCCCATCTTTCTGAAAGGTTTTTCAAAGGAATTGACCTGCTTGTGTGCGACCGCACAGGCCATTTTAGGCGACGGCACAGTTACCTGAAGAACAAAATGTTGTTTAAAGTTTGTATAAGTTGGAAGTAACTCTAGTTAAGGTATATCACCTTAGTATAAGATGTCCTAGCAAGTGTTGTGACACCTTAGGGGCATCAGAACTTGGTCTTAAACATGAATACTCATTTAATTAAAATGAGAATTTAGTCTTGTACATGAACACTTATAGAACTCAAATGAGAACTTGAGTATAAAAGGAAGAACTCTTTTATGTGTCTTGAAAGTGCTATGAAAAAGCACTTATGTGTTATGCTTGTCTTGGAACCTGTGTTTGTGCACCTTGAGAGCACCAAATTAGTGTCTTGAGCTCGAATATCCTATGTAGGGGATTATGAAATTGTAAGTATGAGTTGTATAGCTCATTTACTTAATTTGAACTCGAAGTATTCTTGGTCTAGGTTTAGGGTACTACCCTAGATGGCCTAGATGAGTGTTGTTGAACACTCTAGTACTGAAAATAGTCTTTTTGTGAACAAATGAAATGTGGACTTGAATCATAATTAAATGATAACTTTGATATAAGAGTAGTAACTCTTTTATGTGTCTTGAAGTTAATGGTTGTGTACCTTAGGGGCACCAACTAATGTCATGAGCTTGAATGTCCTAAGAAAAGGATTGGAAAATAATATGTGAAAGATGTACAATTCATCTTCCTAGCTTGAACTTGAAGTATAAGATAATTAACTCTTGTACATGTTTAACCATCCAAAGAAATGGATTGAGAACTTGGATATAAGGTGATAAAATCTTGTAAATGTATTAAATGTCTTGAATGTCCTGAATGTCTTGAATGTCCTGAATGTCTTGAATGTCTTAAGTTGAGACAGTAACTTGAAGTATAAGACAATAAAACCTTGTACATGACTTGAACATCCAAATAATTGGATTAAGACTTGAATATAAGATTATAAAATCTTGTACGTGCCTTGACACCAATATATGTGTATGGTAATAAACTTGAAAGAGTCCTGATGTGTATATGCAAATCTTGCATATATTTACTTGATAGAGTGTGGCTTCTTGATTGATTGGTACATGGTATGAATAACCAAAGAATTGGGTTATGAAACTAGATAGAGAATGATTAACTCTATTAAATACTTGAACTTGATACGTGTATATTGGAAGTGCTATAAATAAGCACTAAAGTGTAAATGATTTAGTTTTTAATCGTGTATATACTCAATGAAGTATATAAAATATAAAGAAGATATCTGGTCTTGAAATGAGTTTCGTAAAGAAAATAAGGACTAGTGTAATATCAATATCATTCATATAATCGTGAATACTACGATTTAAATTTATAAGAATGGTTATAGAAAATGTATTCGATTATTAACGATACATATACGTGAGATATGACGATGACTAGGTATGATGTGACCTATTCTATTACGTGTTTAGGGTCTAAGGTATTGGGCTCTATTTGATAGTAAGGGTATCGTGATAGACACTTTAATGTGTTAAACGTGATATGACTATGTACGTGCAAACTTGGCATGTGACAAAGTGATATACCCTACTACTTGACTGAAGTCTGTTATAAATGGACTCTTACTTGGATTGATCGTGTTACATGGACACCTTATGTGCCATTGTTATCTTGGTTTGTATTCGCAATAATTGCGTACGTGTACTTATATTCTTGTGAGCACATGATACATGACTACATGGTGCATATTCTCGTGAGCACATGATACATGATTACATGGTGCATAAATACTGGTCCACTAATATGGGACTTAGTTCTATTCTCGTAGTTCAAGTAAACACCTACTTGTGCATTCTTGTATGAGTCCAGCTGGTTCTCCTTGCTTGTTCGAAAATATATAGGTTCACGCTTGTCGCGAGAGCTGGGGCTTAAGTGACAATCGGGTCCCTATGTATTTCCGCCTGACCCCTTACTACCGGCCATAGTAAGGGCATAGCTTCCTTGGTTGGAGCAATAAGCCTGACCTAAGTGAATGCTAAACTCCTGTCTTGAACACCACGTGGATCTTGTTCTTCTGGATGACACTGGTTACCAGGTCTTCTTATATACTGCACAGCAGTTTCTTGTTCTTGTTCTTGGTTGTCCTCAGCTAGAAAAGCATCGACAACAAATGGTATTCTTGGGAGAAATAAGGAAGGATTCAGGTAAAAATGCGTGATAGGCCTATGTGCATCTTGGTGAGCTGGTCTAGCCTCTCACACTACTTGACTACTTGTTACCTGATCATATCTTGAGCTTGATTACTTGTTGAGTTGGCTTAGCCTCTCCTATACTTGTTACTTGATGATACTTGATATATGTTTAGTTGAGTATCTACTTGTATTGCATGATAACATGACATATAGTTGCATGTTAATAGCTTACTGAGATTTATCTCACCCTTTATTTGTTTAATTGTTCCCCCCCCCAGGAAAGCAGGGGATAGCACGCAGTGAGGCTCGACTTAGCTGGGAACTTACTCAGCAGGATATTCTAGTTCGAAGTTAGTGTCCTTTTATATTTTGGTAAGGACGATCTTGTATGAGTTAATAAACTCTGGGCTTGTATTGGGGTAGTATTTGTTGTCCCTAGACAGTTCTTGATGCCAGCTTATTTGCTAGGCATGTCTTCCGCTGTATGTAACCTTGTTTGGTTTTAATTTTCTTGGTCTAGAACTCGTTGTTAGCTATCTTAGCTCCTTATTCTTGAGTAGATATAGCATGTCAGTTTGTTTCTAATAGGTATTGTTCCTGTTTCCCGTTAGTTTCTTGTTTCTTGTTAGTACGCGCACCAGGTTCGAGGTTCTATTAGGGGATCCCGGGACTTGGGGCGTGTCAATTATCATAAGGTATTTTGCTTATTTTGACATCTCCCATCTTTGACGATATCTCGAGTAAGATAGAAATGTCTGAGTATATGTCTAGATAAGATATTAGTCCCTTGACTTGTGTAATAACGATTATTGACACAATGAAGGTACATTAAATTAGTGACACTAGAAACGATTTCTAGTTTACTAATTAGAATCTTAATCTTAACATTTTCTAGTTGCATCTCATGCCACTAGATACTCAACCTTTTGTAGAATAGTAATGGTCCATTTAAAACTCTTCTAACACCATTATTAGACGTAAACATGTATTTGTACTGCAATATTTATCTTTGTTGGTTTGTAAGAATGCATCTATGTAACTATTACAAGTCATTTTTTATTCCATCAAAGATCAAGAACGCATCCTTTAGTTCCTTTTAGAGAACATAAGAGTGTTTCTTAACTAGTGACTCTCACTGGGATCCGATTGGTATTATCTCATCATACTCCAAGTATATGAGACATCCGGTCTTAGTAGATTAAAATGACTTACATGATAGATCCAATTGCCGAAGCATATGGAATCCTAATCATGTACTCTTGCTTATTGGACTTTCACAAGTAACCTCTCCAAGAGTCTTGCATAGTGAACTTTTCACTATCTTGTCTTTACTAGTACTTTGACTTTAACCAAACAACGTTTTAGATTTATCTCCATAAATCTAAATTCCAATGATATAGGTGGCTTTATCCAAGTCTTTCATTTAGAAACTCTTTCAGAGTGAATTATATGTCAACCACATATATATGACTAGGAATAATATTACGCTCCCACTAAATTTATTGTAATCACAAGTCTCATTTTTAATGAATTCAAACTCTTTGAATACTTCATCAAAATGAAATTTCACTCCAAGTAGTTTGCTTCAATCCATCTCATGAATTTCTGCAACTTGCATATTTTATTAGAATCTTATGGATCAATCAAACTTTTAGGTTGTATCAAACACATCCTAATGTAAGTTCCTGTTAAGGAATATAGTTTTGACATCCATCTGTCATATTACATATTCAAAATATGAAGTCATGACAATAAGAATTCTAATAATATTAAGCATGACTACGGGTGATAAAGTTTCATCATAAATGACATTATGAATTAACTTTTCTCAATTAGTCTTGCTTAATCAATATACATTTTTAGATTTTATGACTCCAAGTCATTGATCTAAATCCGGAGCGGACTTTGCATTTTGATAGGTAATAGGTCAATCATTCGCAATGATATCTTCCCTATTACTTTCTATTACGAGAAATCAATATTTCTTGTTATAGATAGTATCCTATCAGTTATGCAAATTTCTTGTGTATACTTGAACAAATTTCCACAACTCCTTGTGAAACATTATTCAACTTCCATCTTAGGTTCCATGTCATTTTCTGGGTCTCGAACTCTTCGAGATACATTTTACTCCCACTAGTTCTTTAGAGATAAACGATTTATCTGGAAAGTGCTATTCATTGTAACAAACGATTTGTACTCTTTAAAGGGTGTAAAATTAATACCATTAAGATATCCCATAAAATACATTTATTAGATTTAGGTGTGATTTTGTCCAAGACAAAACTTTTCTCAAAAGTATTACATCACAAATCTTTATGAAAGACAAACCAAGTTTTCTTTCATTCCATATATTATATGGTATAACGAACCTCTTTAGACGAATCTCAATTTAGTGTAAGCGCAGCTGTTTCCAGCACATAATCCAGAGGGTTAATTAAAGATCAGTTTGACTTATCATGAGGCGAAAAACTGTGTTTTACAGACAATATGTAAACTTCTGGAACATCATCCGTACGGCTGCTGTTTCCAGATTCTGTTTTTCTTAAATTGCAGACTTTCTGCAGAATTCTCATCGAGTCCAAGGCTTAAATATTCATTACTTTGATCTAATCAGAGTACATCAATACTTTTGCCATGAGGGTGTTGAAATCCTTTCTAGCATTGTTACTTTAATAAACTACATACATCAAAATGTATAAGTTCAAAAGAGTACTTCCTCTTACTACTATTAGTAAAAGATGTCTTGATCAATTTCTAAGATTCACATCTATCACATGATTCGAAATCATATGAATTTAAAAGTCCGTCCCATGGAATTTTAGATATGTGTTTCTTATCATTTGATATAGACATTAATGCTTTTTAAGAATGTAACAATTACATCCTTATATTCAGATTTCCATTATTTACGTTATGCTCATTATTTTGTTCTTCCAAGATAAGGATATTAAGTCCCATTATATGATTAGCAATACAATAAGGCAAATTATATTTAATGGAACACTTTCTTATTCGAAATAAGAAGTATCCATAATCTTCTAATGAAGAAACCAAAATAATATTTCTACTTAAAATAAGAACATAGCACCATTTGTTCAAAACAAATATGAACTTATTAGGTAAAGACACTTCGCAAGTTCCTATGATTAATGTTGCAACCATTGCATCATTATTGCCACATAGGTTAATCTTTACCTTCTTTAAGTATAATTTTAACATAAATACTTGAACTGGTAGTCCAACTACCCTTCCTTTTGATCTTTTAATTCAAATTGTAATTTCACCAATGGTCAATCCTATTGCCAAGGTACAAATTACATTCTTTGGATTTTAGGTTTTTTGCCACAAATGTTTCCTTTTAGGCTTGACAACTCTTGTCTTGCCTTTATTTTAAATCCTTGTCCTTATTAACCTTTAGAGTTTGGGAGGGTTTTAATTTGATATTAAGACATATCATTTTAAACATCGAATGTCGCTTATGAATTAATACCAAATCCGTTGTTAGTTCTAAACTAACTTGATTATCAAGCCATCCAAGGTAATTAATATGTCTCTCTATGTTCGAAACATGAGAACTTATTAACATACCTTTCATTCATCAAATGAATGTTAGACTCTAATCAATCTCAAACTTTTCTTGCCTTTCTTGCTTGTAGGAACGCTTCCCACGTGATTGCTTATCAAATAAGCATCCATGTGTTTCAGATACTTCTAAAGTTCTATACATATGGTAGCAGGTCATAAGACCATTGACATCTATAGAATCATCCACATGTTTCTAATCAATGTCTATGTCCATCCTTAAGCATTAGGTTTCTTAGAAATAGGATTTATTAGGAATTCATAACTTCCGATCTTGCTTTAGAACAATTCTTAAGCTTATGACTAGGTCATGGAAGTTAATCTTATTCTTCTTAAAGTGGGGTCAATCGCAGTAATTATACATGATTATAGTTTAAGACATTCTACGAAATATGCAAATAAATATACACACATATATTTCATACCATTATCATTTAGAGACATTTAATGTATTTCATAAATACTCTCACTAAATTATACACCTTCAAATACAACTCTTGTATAATATAATTTTAAGTGGGCTAAGATCCATATTTCACTTGATCTTACGTCCGCGAGTGCAAGATGCATAAGACCAAGCTATTTAGGTAGATAACTCCTTATCAATCACATCACATGTGACTCTTAGATCATTTATGAGATTTTAGACATCTTATGTCTAACATGTTTTAATCTCATCTTGTGCCTTAGGCCCATAACTCTTATGATAGCCTAATTAAGTCAAACCACGTTAAACGTATAGGAACCACTCTTTCACTCATCATGCTCATACACTGATAGAATTAATGCGCCTCGCGATGGTTAGAGCCTGCATAAAAATACCCGGTGTACTCACATGTGTTTTAATAATGGATTGGCACTTGACTTAAGTTTTAAGAAGGTTTATTTGCTTAGAGATATGCATCATATATTTAATTATGTCCAACATAATATAATATAGTCTTTGCATAATTTATGTTAACTAATCGAATTAATTAACAGAAGCAAAATCTTGTGATTTAATTATGAAGCAACTTAATGGGGACAGAATCTAAATTATCTGTAAACAATTTACAGATTGGATATTTTATTCGCATTCCCAGAAACAAGGCGTAAGCCTGCCATTGGTCCATGCAATGAATTAGTCCAAATTTCGTTTCCTTCCTTTTGCAAACGGTTTGCACTTTGTATAGGGTAATTCTGAAACTTTGAGATTACACCAATCTTAAACTCCTTTAAGATTCTGATCTCATTAACAGCTTGTACTTCTGAACTTAAATCTGTTTCAGGAAACACGGTTTCCAAAACTAGCCATCTGAAAAAGATTATAATCAGAATGCCCAAAACATCCGTACGGATGTTTCTGGAAGCATCCAGATTTATCCGTACAGCTCTTTCATACAGGTCACATAAACTCTGAACTCTTCAGAATTCTGAAACTGTATCCGCAGAGCATCTTAAAATTGAAAGCACAAACCGCACGGCCGAAACTATGCCAAAAGGCATCCACATTTCCGTGCTAAGATCAAGAAACCAAACAACTTCTCTATACGGTCGAAACTAAGCCAAAAGGCATCCACATTCCCGTATAGATTGGATACTTGTTTCAAGATCTTTCATTGTCTCTTAATCTCACAGATTACAGCAGTTCTAAACACTTTAGAACTCTGATTTCTGCAATTCCTTTTGAATTCTTCGGCCGGAAACTGTTTCAAGAAACACGGTTTCGAAAACCAGCCGTCTGAAAGCAGTTTCCAGTTTTCAGATTCGAATTCTGTAAACAATTTACAGAATAATCTGAACACCAGAAAACAAATTCAAGTCTGAGAATTTCCAAACTAGTCGTACGGATCATTTTGGCATCATCCAAACCATCCGTACGGATCCATTGGCAGGATCCCAGATTTTGAGGTTTTTTCAGAATTTCAGAAATTCGACCAAATCCAATATCATGTTTGTACATAATCAGATTACAGAAACATGAATTTACAGATTACGAATTTAATTAGATCTAATCAATATCATGAATAAACAACTTATTATATATATATAAATTAGATCTAAGTTATCAATACACGTAATCCAATTATTTATTGATAATCCCAACATGCAATTATTCATATAGATCAAATCAATATAATAATTACATAATCCCCATATTCATGCTCATAAATTTCATATCTCATATAAAACTCAAATCACATATTCATCTTATTATCATGCAAATTATATAATCGGATTAAACAATTTCAACATGATATACTAAAATAATCAACAATGAACGGGGCTCTGATACCACTGTTGGGTTTTGATGCATCATGCGCAGCGGAATAAACAGATAAAATCAAACACCCATGAGCCCGGATCCGTACATGTTGATTAAATTAAATACAAGATGAAAGAAACATACCCTTGAAGATCGAATCCATGAACACGGACTTTAAGGTGCTAACGCAAACACCCTTTATCAGTATCCACACATCGAACGGACTCAAGAACGCTTCTTGATTTGACTGCTAGATCCTTAGGCTTGAAAAACATGATTGAAGAACCATTCTTCAATCTCCCTTTGATTATTATGGTTTGATGATGAGCAAAAATCAAACCCCAATAACCTAAGTATATTATGTGTTTTTCTCTCTCCAAAAACTCTTGTTGATTTCCAAAATCAATGCCTAAGGCTTAGTTTTCGACTGAAGAGAACACATAATATATACTGGGAGAAACCTAATTCCATTAGGTTAAAGGATTCCTTTCCCAGAAAGAAATCTGACAAAAACTCGCCAGCGGGCAAACTATCCGTACGGCTGGTTTTTCCACTTCCCAGTTTTTCTCGTTTTTCGTGCCAAGTAAGATCCGTTCTGCGTGTGTGACCCAATAGGATTATACTATGTTGGCAACGAGTCCGAAGACCTCGTAAATCATAAGCGGACTCTAGCAAGCCATTATGACTACCCAAATAGTATAACTTTGAAAGCCCAAAGTAACCTTATAGAACATATCACAATCCCTTTGTCACACGATATCATATTGGACATAAGTCATGGTCCACGTCAACTTATGTTGTCAAATGCTTTCTTGATCCCGAGTAGATTGATATGAGCAAATAACATTCAACGCTTCAATTCATTTGGGTACGGCCGTACACTATTATCAATCTCACTCATCGAGTGGCCAAGCAGATATCTCTCTTGAGAGAGGGACAAATCCCATCTTGACTTATCATTTTTACCTACAGGAATCCGATTATGCCAATCGTAGCCTTTATAACCACCCGGTTAGGGGTAGCGTTTGAGTACGTCAAACATAATGTTCATCATGTGGAAGACTATGATAATCTCAGGTCTAAGGATAAATGATATAACTATTATGAGATTTAATTATGACATTTGACCATGACATAAATCTCATAACGGGTCTATCCAGTACTTGTTCTTCAACATGTACCCACAAGTTTAATCCGCATCCTATGCGCTATAATCATCATATGATTATCCATCAAACTCATGCTAGCCCTTCATAAGTGCTAGGGACAATGATTATTATAATAAACATGCAAAAGATATAATAATCGGGTTTGTTATCTCTATAACAATGAAGCTATGATATAACGCATAGGCCTTTCTCAAGGGCCTAGGGCATAATATCCAACAGTATCCGCCCGTAAGATCCGCCCAAAATCAAAATCCAAAATCAAAATCCACAGCTATCCGCCCAAAATCATTTTTGGGGACGGAGGGAGTTAACTTTTCGTCAAAAATAACCAAAATCAAGAACAAGCTATCCGCCCAAAATCAAAATCCACAGCTAACATTCATACTTTCAAATTCAAATTTGAACAGAAAGTAAGGAAATTAACGGTACCTTCAATGGCTTATCGAAGGGTCTTCAAATTCGACGCTGGAAGGAAGGCGTATTAGTGTGACTGGAAGCGGAGGGCTTCTTCAAGATCTTGGCGAAAGTGTCAGCGGCGCGAACTAGTTTGCCGCCTTGACTGGGATTCATCTCGATGTTGTGGATAATTGTGCCGATTCGGAAGAAGATGAGGAGGAGCTGAAGAGGCGAATTAGGAGTTGGGACTGATGGTGGGTGGTGATGGAGATGTTGGTGTTGGAGCCCTAGGCACATTTAATAAATGTTGTAATTGTTATCATTTATTTCATATTAATAAAGAGATGTTTTGATTATTATTGTTGTTCATGTTTACTTATAATAATCTCCGTCCCTAGTGCTTGTTAAATCACTAGTATAAAGGCTAAATGATCATGAGGTGATCATGATAGATTTATGGGTACTTGTTTGAAACAAGGTACTGGACTTGACCCGCTGTATGAGATTTATGTCATGGTCTATGTCATACATATATCTCATATTAGTTATGTCATTTGAATCCTTAGACATGAAGTTATTATAGTCTTCCACTTGATGAACATTATGTTTGACATATTCAAACGCTACCTTTAACCGGGAAGTTATAAAGGGTATGATTGGCATAATCGAATTCATGTAGGGAAGAATAATAAGCTAAATGGATTTTTCCCTCTTCGGAGAGATTTCAAGCTTAGGCCTCTCGTAGGAATGATGTTGATGAAAATGTTCGGCCGGACTCAAATGAATTGATTGGATCATTATCTTTTGGATTATCAACATATTCGGAATCGAGAAAGTATTGAACAATACAAGTTGACTGTTTGACCATGACTTGTGTTCAATGACATCGTGGACAAAAAGGATTGTGACATATTCTAAAGGAATGCGAACTTGTATCTAGTTACACTATTTGGGTAGGTATGACGGTTTGCTAAAACCTAATCATATCTTATGGTTTCATGTTTGAACCCATTGCCAACTTAGTGTAATCCTAGAGGGTCACACACAAATAGAACGAATCATAAAGGACTATAATGGAATATTGGGTCGAAGGACCATTCGGGGATTTAAGGAAATTAGAAGGAGAAAAATGGAAAAAAGGTAGGTCCGGGTGGACCAGGTTCAAGACCCGGTCGGACCATGCTGAGTCCGGGCGGACCTTGTTCTGTACCCGGTCGGACCAGTCGGTTTCGGCAGGAACTTTCATTAATCCGTTTTCTTGCGGGTTTAGACAATTGTTACCTATTTGGAATAGGTCTAACAAGTATTTAAACAGACCTAATTCGCCCAAAATCAGTACATAAGTTTTGTGTAAGCCTCCAAAGAGTTTTAGAGAGTTATTTCTTGTTCTAAGAAATCCCTCGATTGAAGAACAAGAACAAACACAATAATATTCCATATAGTCAAAATACAATTGAGAAAACGTGTTTCTCGATTTGGTCTAGCAATCAAGATCAAGTGCTCTTGATATTCGTTCGAGGTATGGATACCGCTAGAGGGTGAAGCTCATCATCTTCAAAGTTCGTGTTCTTACTTGTTCGCGATCAAGCTTCGAATTCTCCACCAAGATCAAAGACTAAAATTCACAGACATCAAGGGTTAGTATTCTAGTATTCATATTGCTTGTATTTGATATAATCATATGAACGGATCTATGGCTTTGGGTTTCTATAAAATTTTAAATGCTTAATTCCGCTGCGCATGTTACTACGAAACCCAACAGTGGTATCAGAGCCCCGTTCATGTTGATTATTTTAATACTAGATCATGTTGTGTGTATGTAAATTGTTTGTTTATGTGCCTAGCATGATATGAATATTGGATTATGATGTTTATGTGTTATATGCGTTTATGTGGTTTACTGTTTTATAAACTTTAATCGCACTATTCAATCGCAATAAAATTATGGTGGATTTAAAATTGTTTGGGTTATCAATTGTGATTGGATCAAAGTTTTGATAATCTAAGGATTCATGAATTGTTAGTTCAAGGTTTTGATGATCATGGTGATTGGATCACTAAGAACACCAAACCCTAATTGAATCGGGAAAAACAATTTTGAGACAAAATTTGGTACTTTAAAAATTTTGGATTTTTCGGCGTAGGTCCGACCGGACTAGAGCAGGCACCCGGCCGGATCATCTGGTCTGGAGCGGGGGTCAGGCGTTTGGTTTTGGGTTCGAACTTAAAAATTCTGGGTTTTTCAGAGGTGGGTCCGACCAGACCAGTGACAATACCTGGCCGGACCTTCTGGTCTGGAGCGGGGATTGGGTAGTTGGTTTTGGGTGTGGATCTCGGGGTTTAATTTTCCTATTTATTTTGATCTTGTGATTCTGAGATTGGATCCGAGTTTGGATGGCTAATCTACGTTCATCGAGATTTTGTTTCCCAAACTTGATCGCATTCAAAGTTTGAAAGATAAAACGAAGTTAGATTTATGAAGAGTTCATAATTGCTAAAATTAAGAAACAAAGTTCTTGATTCAAAGATTGGAGATCCATGTGGAATTGTGGATACAATTGTCCTACGTTCATCGAGACCATCTATTGCTTAGTTTCGGCCACATAGACTACTTTCTTGGTTTCTTGAATTAGTGCGGAATTGTGGTTGACTTATGGCTTAGTTCGGCCGCACTTCTTGTTGTCTTGATTTGGAGATGATAACCAAAGTTCAAAGAGTCTCATCCTCATAATTATAGAGAAACTAATGATACATAAATATTATGCTTAAATTAATGATGATTAATTTAGTGGCTAAACTTGATGTGTAACATGTTTATATTATGTGCTCATAAATATGTTATATGATATATGTAATTAAACCATCAAAGAATGTTTTAAGTCCTTTATTGCCATGCCATGATTAAAACACTTGTTAGTACATGGGTGATTAATGTAGATTCATCCTAGCGAGGTGCATTAATTTTATTTATGTATGATCAAGATAGATAATGTGGGCACGCCCTAGCGAGGCACATTAATTATACGTTTAAAATGGTTGGACTTAAGTAGGCGTCAAAACAGTTTTGGGCCTAGGCAAAGATGAGATTAAACATGCTTTTTGAAATTGAATTTCTTAAAGAATCTCAGAAAAGGATCTAAGAATCATATGGGATATGATTGAAATGATTGTCTACCTAATTAATTTGATTTTGTGTAATCCGCCTTAGCGATCTTGAAATTAAATTAAAGTTAGATCTTAGCCCATTTAAATTATATTATACATTGGATGTATAAGAAGGTTGTAAAATTTAGTGGGAGTATTTTTTGAAAAAAAAATACATAGTTTATTTCTTTAATGAAATTGGTACTTATTAATTTTTTTTTAATTTTTTTATTTTTTGCATAATTGTAGATAATGACTATCCACACTCAATCAATTTCATTGCGATCTATCATTGAAAAGGATAAGCTCCAAGAGAATGTTACGAACTTTATGGATTGGATCCGTAGCCTAATAATAGTTCTTAGGCAAGAAGATAAGTTGTACATTCTCGATGGGCCTCTTCCCGTTGAACCCGAAGCCACTGCCCCTAGGGCAGAAAGAGACAATTACAAAAAACATCGTAATGATTCTAGAGATGTAAGTTGTCTCATGCTTGCTTCTATGTGCTCAAAACTCCAACAAAGTTTGGAACATTTGGAAGCCTATGAGATAGGCGTGGAGTTAAAAGTCATGTTTCAAGAGCAAGCTAGGCAAGAGAGGTACAAGACCATTGTTGCATTCACTTCTTGCAAAATGAGTGAAGGGCAACAAGTGAGTCCTCGCATACTTAAAATGAAAGGCTATGTAGAGCATCTTGAGAAACTTGGCCATCCAATCTAATTGGAGCTAGCCACGGGTTTCATTCTTAATTCATTGCCTAAATGTTATAATCAGTTTGTGATGAATTATAACATACATGGAATGGATAAGAATCTCTCCGAGTTGCATGGTATGCTTAAAACTGCGGAGATGAAGATTGTGGAGAAAGGTTATCCTGTGCTTATGGTTCATAATGGGAAGAAGGCTAGTGCCAAAAGAAAGGGTAAGAAAGTGGTCAAACCCAAGATAAGAAGAAGAGCAGTGGGACTGCGTCAACTTCAGGTATTTATATGATAGATATTATCCTTTCTACCACTGATTCTTGGGTATTGGATACCGTATGTGGTTCTCACATTTGTTTAAATGTGCAGGGACTAAAGAATAAGAGACTGCTTAAAGAGGGTGAAGTGGACCTACGAGTGGGGAATGGAGCAAGAGTTGCTGCATTAGCCGTAGGGACTTATGAAGTCACTTTACCTTCCGGTTTAATACTTGTTTTGAACAATTGCTATTATGTACCGGATTTAAGTAGAAATATTATTTCAATTTCTTGTTTGGATAATGAAGGTTTTAAGTTTTTTTATTGAAAGTAAGATATTTTCTATTTATTTAAATGATGTGCTTTATGGTATTGCAAATTCATTTAATGGCCTTTATGTCTTGGATGTCAAGAATGAAAATAATGACAATGTCTATCATGTAAATAAGAAATCTAAACCTAATGATGTAAATCAAACTTATTTGTGGTATTGCCGTCTTGGTCACATTAATGAGAAACATATCTCAAAACTCCATGGAGACGGTCTTTTAGGTTCATGTGTTCTTGAGTCATATGATACTTGCGAGTCGTGTCTTCTTGGAAAAATTACTAAGACACATTTTACCAAGCTAGGTGAAAGGGCGAGTGACTTATTGGGGTTGATACATTCTGATGTATGCGGACCATTAAGTAGCAATGTGATGTATGTGATTTTACTCATCCAAATCATATACTTATATGACTTATTAGATGCTTAACCTTAGGTGTTTTTATGGTTTTTTGAGTGTTTATGAGTATAGAAAAGGAGCAAAGGAATGTATGGATTCATGAGCGTTAAAGCGCGAAAAGGAATGATAAAGAACAGATCAGAACATAAAGATAAAGAGATGTGACCACTGATTAATAAATTCCATTGGATATTACTCTAAAAGAGCTTTCCAACGATAGTTTACACGTCCAAATCGGAGATTGTATGAAGAAGTTATGGCCTACGGAAGTTTACGCGTACAATGTACAAGCCGCAATGCAGAAGGTGCGACCGCACACCGTAGAAATGCGCGACCGCACACACACCGGAGCAAACCCCAGAACAGGCTGACCAAGTGTGCGGTCACACACTTCCATACCGGGCGACCGCCCACTCGAGGGACTTCAGGGGAATTTTCCAGGGACTTTTAGGGAATTTTGCAAAATATGTTGGGCTTTTCAGTAATTTCCAAAATCCCAAGGGCTTTTCTAGAATTTTTGGAGGACCTTTGGGGAATTTTCGGAGGAATTTTCTGGAAAGTCAAAAATACCAGGGGCTCTTAGGGAATTTCGGCCACCAGCACTTTATTTCTCATTTTTCAACAAGGAATCCTAGGGGTTTTCCTATTTTTACACCTCCTTAGCCCTAGTATAAATATAACACTTGTTTTGGTAGAAAAAACAATAGAGTATGATCTTAGTTGAAATCAAAAATAAAGGAGGGACGATTGGAATTAAAACAAAAGAATTGATAAGTTGCACAAAGATGTAACGAGGAAAGCCCTAGAGACAATAATCTCGCCGGCACAAAACCTCGGGAGGTGATTAAGAGCACCTTCCTTCCCAAACGTTTGTATTGATCTTTTATGTTTTTGAGCTATGGAGGTTTACAGAAGGTGAGTGCGTGTGTGTTTATGTACCTCCAAGACTCTATTTATACAAGAAATAAGATAACAAGAGTCCTAAACAAATTGAGATAACAAACTATCCTAAAAACCCAGAATCTATCTCTTTGACTTGGTCTTCTTGTTGAGAACTCTGCCAGAGGTGAAGACGTCTGCATCTTGATCAAGATGTCGCCATCTTGAAGATATACCAATAACTAACTCTCCTATAATCTCGGGTTCTATCTTCAAGGAGAGGAGACGTGGTCAATGATGCCATTGAGGGTTGTTGAGTAACTTATCCACATGTGCTATATGATATTGAACACCTGCAAATATTAATTAATTAAATAGGATATAATTAATAATTTTAAATATACCTGTTGCTCAAGATATCACAATCTTGAAGGAGAACGAAGATGGAGACAACTTGAATTTTCACCCACAACAATTGCCCCCAAACTTGTCTTAGTAATATAAGGAGAAGATAAGTTTCTGAAAAGACGTGCTGTGATGGGACAGTTAATTAACCGGCAATTCCGACCCAATGCATCGTTCAATTGTGTCTTGGGAGAAGAGGGGTCTAGAATCCTAAGGACTCTTAGGATCATAAAATCCCACTAAACTACCTCCCTCCTACTCATAATCTTCAGACGGTGGAATCAAGGTATTTCTTTTCTTCCTTTCTTCTTCTCAACTTTTCCTTTTCTGCAAAAATCTCTCAATCGAAAAAATGAAGAGGACATTAAAATCTTCTCACATTGGTAGTTCGAAAATCCTTCCTGACGATCCTAATGTCTTTGTCTCTGAGGGTTTACTTGCTAGACCTGATGACGAGATATGTATTTTCAACAATATTTTGATTTCAGCCCTGCAAGCTCGCAAATGTTTCCCTAATCAAACTGTTTTCTGACCTTTTGATGTGTCTCTAAGAGCCGATTCTGTTTCTGAGTCTTGGATTTGCTTTTACGAGTATCCCTTTGCTCTAGGGTTTGCCTTTCCCTTTCCCTCTTTGGTTTCTGAGTTTTTTGAAAAAAACTCAACTGGCATTTGTTCAAATGATGCCCATGACTTGGAGAGTTTTTGATGTTATCTTGAGAGTGAACCGAGAGAAAGGTTTAAATATAGGTTTGAGTGAAATGGCTATTTGCTATGACCTACAATCTTTTGGGTCAAAAAGGTTTGTTTTTAAGAAAAAGCCAAAAAAGGGTTTAATGGTCCCCAAAGCATCTGTGAGTGATAGAGGGTGGAAAGGAAAATTATTCTTTGTTGAGAGGGCTTCACTAGAAGGTGGTGAAAATTTGGTCAAAGAGTGGAACAGGGGAGGTAAATTTTGTAAAATATTTGTCTTTTGAGTTTGTTGCATCTTCATACTTGTTGATTTTTCCATTTATTGCAGATATCAAGTGGGAAGAACTTTTTCCTCCTAGGGTTGATTCGGAATCCAAGATTGCTTCGTTTTTCCGCCTTTCCGAGGAGGATAGGAGTTTCAAGAACAGAGAAATCATTGGCCCTACTGAGGAGGATAACATGTCTACAGGTATAAATTAAAAATCTCAATTTAAACTTCTGTCTTGCATATGTTTACGAATTTCTACTTTTGTTGTGTAGTTTCAAAGCCAACTATGGAAATTTCTTTTGACGACCTGGATAACTTCCTTGGAGATCTCTCAAGCAATCCAGTGGATAAGCCTCCCGTTGTTCCAAAGACGGAGATCCAAGATGTTGCTACTGTCAGTTCAAGACTAAAGAAGAGGAAAGCAATTGATGAGGTGAAGGAGATTGTTGAAATTGAAGCTTTTGGTAATTTGTCTGTGGATGGGGTCAAGAAGAAGTTCTTGGCTCTAGCTTCAATGTAAGTATAGGTATATTTTTGTTTTTTGAGTCATAAGCTTTTATCAGTACAACTTTAACTTATCTTTTGTACTTATGCAGGCTTTTGGGACTGTAGAAACACAAGTTGAGGCTTTGGGAGATGCCAACAAGAAATTAAAGAGTGAACTATCTCGTGTGAAAAGAGAAGCTAAAGAAGATAAGGAGAGTTGGGAGAAAGAGAAAAAAGTTTATGAGAATAAAATGGCTGACCTTTCCGGAGAAATTGCTGATCTGAAGCAAGGAATCTCATCGATTCAGGATGCTAATATTCTTGAAGTTGAAGAGATAAAAAGTGCTCTTACCAAGTCTGCAGCTAAGAGAATGGTAGAAATCAAGATCAGAATGATCCAAGAATTCCATGAAGGTAAACATGAGGCTTGGGACTTGGAAAAAGAGAAGACCATCCTGAAGAGGCTTAATGGTGAGGCAGTTGAAGTTGGTGAGGTTTCTTCCAGTGCTGCAGTTCCAGTGATAGAAGGTAAGGAAGATGGTCAAGATAAGGTGAATGCCTGAAGGTAAGTTTGAACAATGTTTGGTTTTCTAAACAATGGTTGTTTTTGAACAATGGGTTTTGATGGGCTGCGTCCCGAAAAGTTGTAAGACAATTTCTGTTTTTCTGAACTTCTTTGGTATTTTGGATGTAATGGCCCATAAGGGTCAAGGACAAGTAGTTTTAGGTTTTCAGATGTTGGGTTGGACCAATATGATGCAAGTTTAGGAAGATGGTTGGTAATCAATCTCTGACTAGGTAGGGTAGTTTTCTTTTTGTTGATAGGTACGTTAGTACTATGTAGTTCAAGTTGTAACAATCTTGCGTAAGGTGTTACGACCTTTATAATATTATGTTTGATATGAAAATATCAAAAAACCTTTTGACTTTTAGATGACATGAACATGCCATAACCATTTGAAAATATCTTAAGTTCAATATTTAATTAAGTGGAAATGGGGGGTGCGTACATATAAACATACGTGCCCATTCCTCACCTTAATTACTATCGAAATCTTGCGCTCCAGGCGAAGGTGTATCAACCTTAATTTAAAACGAAAGAAAGTTAATTTCTTTAAACCTTTTGAAGGGATTAAGTACCTCGAACTGAAGATGAGATGGCCAGTCTCATGTTTGTTGTTTTATTAAAATTTCCGAAAATAGATGTTACTTTCTTGCAAAACCTAAATATGTTAATCACCCAACATCTCTGAATTATATTGTTTCCGTTAATAAGAGTAAACTTTGTATACATAATTTTGAAGTAAATAATAAGGGAATTAATTTAAGGTAAAAAACATACCTGAGTCATTACCTTAAGATGTTAACAGCTTGAGAAGATGCTGACATCTTTGTCATTAAGTGGTACGTATATCAGAGTGGTTGTCCTAAGTTTCCTTGCAAGACAGAAACATGTTAGGATTGGGTGTTAGCTTAGCTAACACCCCTCCGATGCCTAAGTCAGTAATAGTTTGATAAATATAAATTAAAAGGAAATAATTGAAATGACTTTGTATTAAAAGCGTACCTGTCTTCCTGAATTTGAATGATAATTTGAAACTTACATGAAGTATGCTTTAAGGTGGATAGCATTCCAAGATCTTGGGATCCTTATACCTTCCAAGGTTGACAACCAATATGCCCCCTTTCCTGCGTCTGCATCTATTAAATAAGGTCCTTCCCATTTTGGTGCCAACTTGCCAGCATTGAGCTCCCTTGTATTCTGATGGACCTTTCTTAGCACCAAGTCACCAACCTGGAACTTTCTTAATCTGACATTCTTGTTGTAAGATCTAGAAACCCTTTGCTGGTATGCCGCCATCCTGATTCTCGCCATATCTCTTATTTCATCAATGGTGTCAAGATCTTGGGCCAAGATAATGCTATTTTGCTCAGGAGTTAATAATCCATATCTTGCCGAGGGGACGACGACTTCAGCAGGAATGACCGCTTCTGATCCGAAAACTAGAGAGTAAGGAGTCTGGCCCGTTGCATTCTTGGGTGTTGTTCTATCAGCCCATAGGACAAAAGGCAATTCTTCAACCCATTTTCCCTTCTTTTGATTCAATCTCTTCTTTAGGTTGGAAATAATGATCTTGTTGCTAGATTCAGCCTGTCCGTTTGCTTGGGGATGCACCGGTGAAGATGTGACCATCTTGACTCCCCACCTTGTGAGAAAATCTTGGGTCTTCTTGCTAATAAATTGAGAACCATTATCACATATTATCTCGGAAGGTATACCAAACCTGCTGAAGATATTCTTCTTTATGAATGATATGACCTCCTTATCACGAACTTGAACGTAAGCTTCAGCTTCAATCCACTTTGAAAAATAATCTGTCATTGCTAACAAAAACACCTTTCCTCCAGGGGCTTTAGGTAGTTTCCCAACAATGTCCATTCCCCAAGTCATGAAGGTCCAAGGGGATAGAATAGGATGCATCATTTCAGCTGGCTGATGCAAGATATCGCCATGTCTTTGACAAGAATCACACTTCTTAGAATAGTCTGCCGCATCTTGACGCATGGTAGGCCAAAAATATCCCATCCTGAGTGCTTTGGTGTATTTCCACACAAGCCTTCATGAAGTTCTTTTAATATTGATGCAGCTTGATCAGGTTCGAGACATCTTAGATACGGCCCTGCAAAAGATTTTCTGAACAAAACATTATCTATTAACAAGTATCTTGCATTTCTCACCCTGAATGCTTTTGCATTCTTCTCCTGTGGTGGAATGGTACCATCTTGAAGATATTTGATTATTGGTGAGATCCAAGATGGTTCGACCTGAGTTTCCTGTATGTCATCATCTACACAGAATAATTCCAATCTTTCTATGGCAGGAATGTTGACATGGACAATAGGTATATTGGTCTGAGTCAAGATTTTGAAGGCGGACCCAAGGTTAGCTAGAGCATCTGCTTGAGAATTTTCTTCCCGGGGAATCTGGTCAATCTTGAAAACTTGAAATTTGCTGGTTAAGATCTTACAACTCCCAAATATGATGTCATCTTTGCATTCTTTGCTGCATAAGATCCGTTAAAATGATTGACTAACAATAAAGAATCACAATATACCTGGATGACTTTGATGTTAAGATCTAGTGCCACAGTTAATCCCACGATGAGAGCTTCATATTCTGCCTCATTATTGGTAGCTTTGAAATCACAACTAATAGCCTGAGGTATAATGTCCCCTTGTGGCGATTTCAGTACAATTCCAAGACCTGTTCCTCTCATGTTTGATGCTCCATCAGTGTACAGCGTCCATTCTGCCAAGGTGTCACCATCTTGAAGCTGTTGAACTTCTATTTCCACTTCTGGTTGCATGTTTGGACTGAAATCTGCCACAAAATCTGCAAGGGCTTGTGATTTTATCGCCGTCCTTGGTTCGTACTTGATATCATAAGTGCTGAGTTGGACTGACCATTTCGCCATCCTACCTGACATCTCTGGTTTTCTCATAACATTCTTGATAGGATAGTTAGTACGAATATATATAACATGAGTCTCAAAATAATGTCTTAACTTGACTGAAGCAGTAATTAAAGCTAAAATTAACTTTTCAAGATGGGAGTACCTCGTTTCCGCATCGAGAAGAGTTTTACTTACATAATAAATGGGATGCTGATTACCATCTTGCTCTCTGACTAAGACTGCACTAACTGCTGTTTCTGAAACGGCCAAGTATGCAATTAGTGGTTCTCCTTCTTCAGGTTTGACCAGTAATGGAGGTGTGGATAGGTACTGTTTAAGATCTTGGAAAGCTTTCCCATGCTGCTGTGTCCATTCAAACCTGCTATTCTTCTTCAAGATGTCGTAAAATGGCTTGCATCTTTCAGAGGACTTGGAAATGAATCTGTTGAGTGCTTCCACCTTTCCGGTTAATCTCTGAACATCTTTAACGCTTTGTGGTGACGCCAAGTTGATTATGGCTTTGATTTGTTCCGGGCTAGCTTCTATGCCTCTTTGTGTCACCATATATCCCAGAAACTTTCCAGACTTCATACCAAAATTGCACTTTGTTGGATTCAGCTTCATGTTGAATGCATCCAAGATGTCAAAGGCTTGAGTAAGATCTCGAACATGGTTCTCGGCTTTACTTGACTTGACTACCATATCATCGATGTATACCTCCATGGTGTGTCCAATTTGATTTTTAAACATCATGTTGACCAACTTCTGATATGTTGCACCTGCATTTCTTAGTCCAAAAGGCATAGCAATATAACAATATATACCTGAAGGTGTTATGAAGGCGGTATCTTCTTGGTCAGATGGTTCCATCTGGATCTGCTGGAATCCGGAAGATGCGTCCATGAACATTAATATCTCGTGCCCCGATGTAGAGTCAACCAAGGTGTCGATGTGTGGTAGGGGGAGGGGTCTTTAGGACACGCCTTGTTCAGGTCCGTGAAGTTGACACAAACTCTCCATTTGCCACCTCTTTTTTCCACCACCACTACATTAGCTAACCACTTTGGATATTCTGCTTCCTTAATCATCTTAGCTTTCAATAGCCTGTCAACTTCATCTTTGATGATCTGGTTCCTCTCTTGAGCAAACTTCCTCCTTTTCTGATGAACTGGTTTGAAGGATGGATCGATGTTGAGCTTATGAGTTATAACATCTTTGCTTATCCCTGTGATGTCTTCATGTTTCCAAGCAAAACTCTTGATTCTGTCCTTTAAGAGTTTCATCAAATCTTGTTCAAGTTCAGCCGGTATATCTTGGCCAATCAGCACCTTCAAATCTGGGCTAGAAGGGTCCAATAATACTTCTTTCACATCATGCTCCCTTGCTTCCAAGACTTGAGTGCCTTCTTCTGTAATTGCTATGCTTGCCTCGGAGATGTCGACGCCTTCATGGATGTCATATAGCAATTCTTTGCCATTTGCTGATCACTGAAGATTGTAATAACTCCCCAAGGTGTAGGCATCTTCACACACTGATGATAAGTTGATGGTACTGCCTTCATAGCATGGATCCAAGGCCTACCCAGAATCACATTATAGCTCGTTGCACAGTCGATCACACAAAACCGCTCCATAGAATTTACACCTTCAATATATACTGGAAGCATGATTTCTCCCAGAGTATCTTTCGTTTCTCCACTGAAGCCCACAAGAACTGAAGTTCTTTTAACTATATTCTCCATTGGGATGTTCATCTCTTTCAAAGCGTCAACTGTAAGGAGATTCACTGAACTGCCCCCATCTACTAGTATCCGCCTTACCTTACAATTTGCAATCTGGAGAGCAATGACCAATGCATCATGATGAGGATCTAGAACATTCTCCCGGTCTTCTTCTTCGAAGGTGATGACATCTTGAGAGGTTGACTTTGCAATCTTCTTTTGATTTCCAGGCCTTTCATCCTTGGAGCCCTTGGCATGTCGCTTAGCTGCAGAATAAGAAGTACCACAAATATCAGAACCACCACTAATCATATTGATTACCTTAGTTACTAGTGGAGGAGAAGGTGGTTTCTCAGGGACAGCTTCCTTGTTTTCTGCTTTGTTCTTCATGTGACTGAGGATTTGTTTAAGATAGCCTTTGGAAAGCAGGTAGCTCAGCTCCTTCCTCAAGGCGATGCAATCTTCAGTAAGATGTCCAAAGTCTTCATGGTAAGCACACCACTTAGACTTATCCTTCCATCCTGAAGGTTTGTCGTTCTTCCTGGGCCATCTTGCTTTGTCCCCAAGATTGTTCATTGCACACAAGATTCCTGCAACATCAACAGAAAAACAATAATCAGTTATTTTAGGACATAGAGTATCATCTTGATCTTCATCTTCCACAGAATTGATCTTATCAGAATCATTTCTGTGATAGGGTCTGGATCTGTGCTGCCTCTAGTGAGATGACTCAATCTTCCTGTCGGGATGGTCATAAGTTGAAGCTTTCCCGGAGATCTTTGACTGTTGCACCTTGTCCTCTTCAAGTCTGATGAATCTTAAAGCCCTGTTGCGCACATCTTCCATCTTCTTGCAGGGATTCATCACCAACTCCTCGTAGAACGGGGAATCTTTCTTCAGACCCATTCTAAATGCTTCCGTTGCCGTGGCCATATCAAGACTGGGTATCTCCAAGACTTCCTTGTTGAAGCGGTTGACATAATCTTTCAAGGCCTCATTGGGTTGTTGAACGATGCGGTAAAGATCACTAATGAGCTTCTCGAATTGTCTGCTACAGGAGAACTGATTGTTGAACATGTTGACAAGTTGGGCAAACAAACCAATAGATCCTGGCGGTTGACGGATCAGCCACTTCAATGCAGGTCCAACCAATGTTGAGCCAAACCCTTTGCAAAGGCAAGCTTCCCTATACTGCAAAGGTACTCTGACGATCTCCATCTTCTCCTGATAATGGGCAATGTGCTCTTCAGGATCGTTGTTTCCATCATACAACTTCATACTTGGGATGTTGAAGCCTTTAGGGATGTCAATTTGAGCAATAGCTGGGATGAAGTGTGACTGATTGTAACATGTTGGAGAGACTTGCTGAATAGGCGGAGTGACACCAGGTACATTCATTACCAAGTCTCTCAGTTCTTGGAGCTGACTTGCTATGTAATTACCTGCAAAAGGATTAGTGGTACGAGCAATATTATCAAAAGAATTCGCAAAATTAAAGTTACCAAACGGTTGAGTATTGCCGGCTGAAGATGTAACGATCGTGCTGCTAGTGAAGATGGGTACATCTTGAGATGCACTTGACACATTGAGCGTAGGGGACGTGTAAGTGTTTCCCTCTCCTGTAAGATCAAAGATTGTAGGAGCTACAGATGTTGGCATCATAGAAGATGTGACTCCCATTGAAGATGTGGCCTTCGTGTTCGCTGTTGAACTCATTGGTATAAATTCATTGAATACCGAGGAACCAGCGCCAAAATCAAGGATCCTGGGACGAATGGGAGATACTGAATCCACCCTCTCAGATAATTCCTGCTGCTCCTTTTGCATCTTCACCACAGCTTTGGCTATCAAAGATGTGCTTTTGCCCTGCTGATCTAGCTGGTGCTTCATCTGGATCAACATGCTTTTGAGCTCAGGATCTGTGCTAGGAGATGGTTGCTTCTTGCCTGATCCCAAAGGTGGAAGAGGTGGCAATCCGCCGGGAAGAACGGCTGAAGCTGAAGTCTTTGGAATATTGCCCCCAGATGAGGTGTGAACGCCGGTAACGGGACTGGTTGACTTACCAATGCTGGAGATCATAGGTTGAGTAGCCATTTCGAATTAATAACAATTCAATAGATTTACAAAACCAAGGGCCCCTCGGTGGGCGCCAAACTGTTTTGGTAGAAAAAACAATAGAGTATGATCTTAGTTGAAATCAAAAATAAAGGAGGGACGATTGGAATTAAAACTAAAGAATTGATAAGTTGCACAAAGATGTAACGAGGAAAGCCCTTGAGACAATAATCTCGCCGGCACAAAACCTCGGGAGGTGATTAAGAGCACCTTCCTTCCCAAACGTTTGTATTGATCTTTTATGTTTTTGAGCTATGGAGGTTTACAGAAGGTGAGTGCGTGTGTGTTTATGTACCTCCAAGACTCTATTTATACAAGAAATAAGATAACAAGAGTCCTAAACAAATTGAGATAACAAACTATCCTAAAAACCCGGAATCTATCTCTTTGACTTGGTCTTCTTGTTGAGAACTCTGCCAGAGGTGAAGACGTCTGAATCTTGATCAAGATGTCGCCATCTTGAAGATATACCAATAACTAACTCTCCTATAATCTCAGGTTCTATCTTCAAGGAGAGGAGACGTGGTCAATGATGCCATTGAGGGTTGTTGAGTAACTTATCCACATGTGCTATATGATATTGAACACCTGCAAATATTAATTAATTAAATAGGATATAATTAATAATTTTAAATATACCTGTTGCTCAAGATATCACAATCTTGAAGGAGAACGAAGATGGAGACAACTTGAATTTTCACCCACAACAACACTCCATCCAATTTATTGGATTCATACTTTGTACATGCTTTATTCTTAGGTTTTACTTAGTTTCAAAGGTGTAAATGAGATTGAATTATTTTCTTTTCAAGATTCAAGATCCAGGTTTTATGTTCTTAATTTTATTACTTGTGTTCGTTATGTTGAATATGAGTAGCTAAGTTCTTAATTCATGGGTTGGATGTAAAACACTATCTAGTTCTATGTTATAAACGTTTTTATCCATATTGATTTCATTCTAGTTGTTCAAAGTATTTTAATCAAGTTTTTAGGGTTTCAATAATTGAACTAGTCATTAGTGGCCTTTTTAACAATTTAGGGTTTTAACTCTGCCATTGATTTGGGTATTAAAACGTAGACCAATGCTTTGAGTAATATATCTATTTGATGCCGTGATAGAAATCAAGTGGGTGTAGTTTTATATGTTCTTTAGAACGTAATGACTCTTTAAATAATTACATGGACTTGATTTACGAAGTGTGATTAGCTAGAGAGAAACAGATTGCAATCCGGCCGCCTCACCGTCCCAATCTTTACAAGAAGTGAACGAACCCTGGAATGGAATTAGTAACTTTATTTCAAAATAACATAGAATGATGACAGTGTGAAATCCAACCCGTGAATCTCTTTAATATATTTACATCGTTGCTAGTTGATCATTGTTTTGTTAATTTAGTATTTAATTTCAGTCTTTAGTTAATAAAATCAAATCAAAAACCCCCTGGATACTTTTACATTAATTAAATCAACTTGTTTATCCACAAGTCTCTGTGGTTCGACCCTTACTTTTGTATACTGCTGCTTCGGCACTTGTACACTTGCAAGGTTTTTATTACACGAGGATTTTATCCATCAAGTTTTTGGCGCTGTTGCCGGGGACTTGTTGTGATTTACTCCCTCCGTTTCATGAGAACTGAGACTAAAAAAAAAGTACAAGAACTAAGGAATACTAATAAAATAAGGAAAATGTGTGGTAAAAAATGAAGAGAGAGAATTAGTGGGGTAAATAGTAGTGTTGGTTGAATAAAATGAGTGGTGGAGAATGAAGAGAGAGAATGAAGAGAGAGAATGAGTGGTGGGGTTGGGTGAATATAAAATATTAAAAAATTTGCCATTTTAGGCAGTCTCAATTGAGGTGAAACGGACGAAAAGGGAAATAAGTCTCAGTTCTCATGAAACGGAGGGAGTACAAGTTAATTTATTCGGTGTAAATAATTTATTTATTTTTTCTTAATTTTTTTTAGTTAGATTTTTTTTTATTATTATATTTCTTTATTGTATATAAATTTTATGTGTAGACTCAAAGACGCATAGTATGTATGAGTCGTGTCTAAATTGTGGATCGTGTCTAAATTGTGGATCTTATTCTCATGCTACTAATCATTGTCCATCTAGGACATATTTTTCTGAGTATTATCCACAAGTTCAAACAAGAAATTATATCGAGTCATGGCAACCCCAATATGATCCTCCCACATACTCTTATAGTCAAGTGTGGGAAAATCATTCAAACATGACTTGGAATAATCAAGAGCCAACATACTATGTCCCAATACCTCCACAACCTCCAAAACAAGCATGGGAGGAGACTATGGAAAGGATGGAGGAACTCATGATCATAATGTTAGAGATGTTGAGGAACCGTGAGCCGGATACTACTCCTATACAGACTCAAACGGAAGAGCAACCTTCAACCCTGGTTTAGTATCTAAATGCTGACGGGGAAGAGTGTGTCTATGACTCATTTTTTGAGCCATATTTTAAACCACCACCACAAGATGGAAAGCAAACCGTGGACGACGCAAAGGAGAATTTTGTCTATGAAATATCTAATGTTTCCTCTATGGATGAGTCACTCGAAGAGAAACCTTTGGAAGATACAAAAGAGAATTTTGTCTATGAAATCTCCAATGTTGACTCTAAAGAGGTTTACTCTTTTGATAATGCGAGTGGTTTTACAGAGGATGTGGAGGAAACAAAAAGGGTGGAGAAAACATGGCATGAGATAGCCATTGAGGAGCTTGAGTTTGCTTTATATGGTGATGAGAAGAGGGATAGTGAGGAGGTTCATGATGCGAATGAGACTACCCGTAGTGATCCCAATGAAAACTTGATCATCCTTATGGTACCCCTTCCTTCTTGTGATAGTGGAAAAGGTGGTGAGAGGCCACAAGTGGAAGAGCCCAAGAAACGACAATGCCAAAAATTCCCTTTAGTGCTAAACGACAAAAGAAAAAGGGGATTATACATGGGGCTCGCGCCGAAGATAAGGACCCGCGAGAATGCAAGGTGGGCCAAAGGAATGAAAGTGAAGTCCAAACGGGGAGACGGTCGGGCTAACGACCTTAACCAAATGCGCTTATTGGGAGGCAACCCAACTAGGTAACATTTATTTTGCTTTCATTTTATTTTTTTGTTGTGTCATGCCATCCTTTGAACCCAAAGCATGTCTTAGTTCCTTTTGCTATGAGGACATAACATGTTTTGAGTTTGGGGGTAGGCATCTCTCCGAGTTTGTGGGTTTATAGGGGAGTGTATATAGTTGTCACCCTCCAAAAAAATAGAAAAATTTAAATATTTGTTCTCTTTATATTTTGGGATGTTGGCCATGGTCGGTGATGATTCGAGGGTTTGTTTTTATTAGCCATCATGGGTGCCATTGTTTAATCTAGAGTTGTGACTGCATTAACACTACTAAAGGCATGATTGCACCACCTCTCACTTACATTATTTTCATGATCATGTTACCAACTTAGGAATAATTTATGGGATTACTTGGTGTATGCTCGGGGACCCTAGAACATCGTTGAATGGTTGTCAATAACAAGTCAATAGGTTATTCGGTATTTATGGCATTTCTTTCTCAACCCTTTTGTTGGCCTTATTTTGTCTATCTAGTCACTAAATAAAATCATCGCTAGAACACCCGTTTGAACCTAGTAATGAATGAAAGAATGGCACATTAAAGACCGCCGTTCACCTTATTTTGATACACGATTTCCTACCCTTTTGCACTAAGAATAGGTTACACCCACCTTGACGAGGAAGTGGACTAGGGAATGATGGGAATTTATGGTTAGAAATTGGGAGAATGATTTGGGGAATTATAGTTTATGGCCAAAGATATGAAATAGGTGTATGTAATGAAAAGAAGGGGCAAGCACACAAAAATATTGTGATAATTGAGGAGTGTGCAAAGTGATTATATAAGCACACATTTGTCTTGTGTAAGTATAAAAAAAAAAAAAAAAAAAAAAAACTTGTCCCCGTAATATATTGAAGTGATGATTTGGAAAAGTCCGCAAGAAATAGGGAATTACGTCTCACCCCATGTAATTATATAAAAGTTCAAGTTTGGGGGTGAGATAGTGTGGGATTTGGGTGAGCGGAGAGTTTAACATATTGTGAGGATGTACACATTGGAGAAGACTTCTTAGTCCACTTTCTTAACTTCGTATGTCCTTACCTTCATTTGTAACCGTGAACCTAGCCTCGCACATTTGTGTGCTTAAAACTCTATGCCATATGTTCTTTCAATATCGATAACCGGGTTGACAACTGTGTATACATGATTATGAGTGTCCTTGATTGGGTTACTGTTAGTACCCGATCCTGAAAATGAGTTTATTAGGGTTTTCCCAAATTACGAGGACTTTATAGTAATTAAAAAACCTTACAAAGACTTGTCCCGGATTCTCAAAAATAGCTCAATGTTCTAGAAAACATTAAATATGGACATTTAGGGTTGCCTTGTATGAACAGTAAACCCTAGCTTGAATTTCACGTCAGCGCGCAACGATGGCCACGCGGCCACTTTCGTACCTAGCCATCTTGGCCACGCGGCCACTTTCGTACCTAGCCATCTTGGCCACGCGGCCAACCTCGCTCCTTCAGATCTCAGCCGTTGGATCTCCCCCTTTGTTTACTATATAAACCAATCTCAGCCTATTGGTTTAGGATCCGAATTTTAGAGCTTCCAAGTGACGATTTTGCTCCCAAATCAAGTCATTCAAGCCTCCAAGAACACTCTCAAGAATCCCAAGAAGATCCAAGGTTATTTCTTGTCAACAAAGGTAAGTTTTCTAACTTTTTCTTCATGTTCTTGCCATATTATTAATTTAGATCCATAATATTCATATTCTTAATATGTTTATTCATATTTTCTTCATGACATTCATATGTTCATAATATGTTCTTCATGTGTTCATCATGTTTTTAGATTAAAACCTTATTTATGCCATATTTAGGGTAGCGATCTTCATGTTAACATGTCATTTCCTAGCCGATGATGATCTAGGGTTCATCAACCCAAGGATGATCTAGGAACTATTTCTAAACCCTAAACTTTAGGTTATTACTCTCATGTTCAATAATCCTCCCATGATGAATGTGATGAATGTTCATTGAGATCTCATTGATGGCATAGTCATTATTCTAGGATGTGATCATCCTGCATGTTTCTTTCTCCTCCCTCTTCATTATGAATGATCCCTATTCTCTCTCCACATTTTAATTATGTGCGAACTACGCTGACCTGAGCTTCTCACATTGAGAGGAACGTAGGCAATCTTCGGATCCGGTCTAAATCACTAACACACTACATACACCGCATCATGATAGAAAGACCGATTAATTCGGGTAATAGGAGTGATAACGTGAATATTCTTCTCTTGTTGTAATTTGACCCCCGAACCCGTTAACATGCTTTTCTCAATGTTTTGGCTATAATTAAAACGGCGTGGCGACTCTCATAATTTTAATGTTGCTATGAATATCCCAAATTCAAACACACGTATTCACAGTGGCGACTCTGCTGGGGACTGCTTTGAAACTTTTTCAAACTTAGTGGGTCTAACTTTCGTTTACATCATGATGTTTGCCATGTTTGCACATGCACCTCACACTTTGCCATGTTTACACATACACCTCACACTTTGCCATGTTTGCACATGCACCTCACACTTTGCCATGTTTGCACATGCACCTCACACTTTGCCATGTTTACACATGTACCTCACACTTTTCCATGTTTGCACATGCACCTTGTATTTTTGCCATGTTAATATGTGTACCTTGTATTTTTTCAATACATGTATTTTTTGTACTTTCCCTATAGTACTAAGGTCAAACGAGACTTTGCTATGCTCCCTTGTACATTCTTATCCTCTCCCTCTTCTCTCTCTCTTGCATTGCATTGCATCATTCAAGCATTCAAAAACTTCTCTCTTTTCTCCCTAAAAAGAATTAGTTTCTTGCCACATACTACCACTAGTCCGTGTCAGCACTGCACAGGTCCCCATTACCCAGAGTATTCGATGTGCAGGAATTTGTGCGCTACTGTCGCACTCTTTTCGAGTCACTCGTCTACTCCACTCACCGTGTACGTTCCACGAGCGGTGGGAACCTTTATCCTACCCGTGTCAACCCACACATAGAGATTAGGACACTCCTTGGACCAACCATGTAGGATGTAAATAAATGCAAAACTTTTCGCAAAATAAAATGTGCATTGCATCTAGGCGACCTCTAAGGTCCATCGCTCACCCCTTGGGCTATCTATCAAAATTCCTCATCTTGGCCTATCTAGGTTACCTACCCATCATTGCGATCCATTTGGGTCTACCCTTCATCTCGACCCGCTTTGGCCAAAATCCCACCATCCTTTGGCCTCTTAGGACAATCTTATCTACCTTTGACATCCTAGGTCAACCTTTGACCGCCTAGGTCAACCTTCCCGACCTTTGACCTCCTAGGTCAACCTTATCTACCTTTGACCTCCTAGGTCAACCTTTGACCCCCTAGGTCAGCCTTACCACCCTTTGACCTCTTAGGGCAACTTTGACCCCATAGGTCAACCTTTGACCTCTTAGGTCAACCTTATTCGCCTTTGACCTCCTAGGTCAACCTTTGACCCCCTAGGTCAACCTTATCTACCTTTGACCTCCTAGGTCTACCCTTGACCTCATAGGTCAACCTTACCACCTTTGCCCCCTAGGTCAACTTTATCGTCTTTGACCTCTTAGGTCTACCCTTGACCGCCTAGGTCAACTTTATCCGCCTTTGACCTCTTAGGTCTACCCTTGACCTCCTAGGTCAACCCTATCACCTTCGACCTCTTAGGTCACCCCTCGACCTCTTAGGTCAATCTTTGACCCCATAGGTCAACCTCATCCACCTTTGACCTCTTAGGTTAACCCTTGACCGCCTAGGTCAACCTCATCCACCTTTGACCTCTTAGGTCAACCCTTGACTGCCTAGGTCAACCTCATCTGCCTTTGACCTCTTGGGTCTACCCTTGACCGCCTAGGTCAACTTTATCCGCCTTTGACCTCTTAGGTCTACCCTTTTTTTTTTTTTTTTTTTTTTTGAGAAACCAGGGCGGCACCTGGGAGGATTTTATTAATGATAAAATAAAGATACAAGAGGGGGACAACCACCCGACTTATTGCCGGATATGGAGCCAAACCTCAAAGACCAAATAATAAAATAAAGCCTAACAAAATAAAACCAAAGAAGGAATAAAATCCAAAAGAAATTAAACCATAAAATAATCCAAATAAAACCACAAATGTCCCAACCTTGAGTCTTCAAAAACTTCAGCCCAATCTCCAAATTAATCACCCAATGATCCACAATATAGGTCCAAAGGCCAATCCAGAAAGTTGCCCAACAATGAAGCCAACCAGCATTAACAAGCCCAAAAACCCAAGAACCCGACCGGTCCATCCCGAGGACCCGGGCGGACTCGACCAACCAGCTCGGCCGCTCCAAATTGATGACCCGGCCGATCAGAAGCTGCTTCAAACCCAAAACCTTCTGATGTCCTCCCTCGGCCGTGTCAAGGATTCTGCTCGGTCGAGCAGAAAAGCCATGCTCGGTCGAGTCACCAAAACTGCTCGGCCGATCCCCAATTGCCGAGAGCTCGACATTATGTGCACGGCCGATCCAAAATGAAAGCACGACCGTGCTGCTCGGCCGAGTGCCCAGATATGCTCGGCCGCTCCTTGGCTGTAAAACCCACTCCGCAGAATTGCAAAAAAAATACCCCTAAATCAATCCAAAGAATGCCAATCAACAACAAAAACATCAAATTACCTTCGTTCGACATAACAACCATTATCATCAAAGTTCAAGGCCTGCAACACGTCTCTAGGAAGATCTCGAGCCATGTTGTACACCCTTTCCTCCCTATGCATATGAGCCTCCGCAGCCAATCTGTCTGCCACGCCATTAGCTTGACGAAGGACGTGTTCTAACCCATACCCGCGCACCAACTCAGCACACTTCCGGAGCTCATAGGTGTATTGCCACGGACCTTGAAAGATCCATTTCAGAATGTTTACAGCCACTAATGAATCAGAACGAACCATGACTGATTGTAATCCCCAATCCCTGCACATGCTCAAACCATCTCGCAGGGCAAAAATCTCCGCTTGCATATTGGTGCCCATACCATAATAACGAGAGAAAGCAAAAACAAAGGCACCCCTACAATCTCTGACTATCCCTCCCCCGGTACAAGTCCCATTAACTGCAGAACCATCAGTATTAAGGGTGTAAAAGTGAGACTTACCAGGTTCCCATCTCAAGTATCGTCTGTGTCTAGTCTTGTGCAAAGCCACCTTGAGTCCAATCCTCTCCAAAACAAGACGGTCCTCCCTCCTTGGAGCCCCTTTCGGGATTAAGGAAGAACACATCTCAATCAAAGAATGCTTGACCCCATCAATCATCTTTGCACTATCCATAATGACCCCATCAAAAACTGTCTTACACCTCTCTTTCCATATCTCCCAACAAGAGAACATCAAAATACCCAATCGTACCAAACCCATTTGCCTACGTTTCGACTGTCCTCTGCACCAAATATCCCACAACTGCTGCAAATCAGTATAAATATATGGCAATGGGAAGAAACCTGCCCAATGCCGCCAAACTGACTGAGCCATCTCCGAATGCAACAGTAAATGAGGTAAAGTCTCTCTATTGCCTCTACCCGTGCAACAAACGCAACGAGAGGGGAGTTTGAAACCACGAGCTTCCAATTTTGCATCAACCGATAAACCATCGTTCATAACCCTCCACCAAAAACCACTGACCTTTGTTGGGATGTTAGGATGCCAAATCTTAGCACCCCATTCCACCAAAGGACTACGAATACGAATGTGCTCCCACCAGACAGCAGTCTCAAAATTCCCCGTTTTTGAAAGCGTGAAAACCGGACGATCTTCACTATGCTCATCAATGTAGACCCTACGAACATTTTCGTGCAGCTCATGTGGAATCAAAGGAATCAACTCCTCCACAACCTGAATACCATCTCTAACAGTCAAAAAATGATCTTCGGGAATAGGGCCTCCAAGCCGAACACCACACCAATTGTCCGCCCAGAATTTAATGTCCCCTCTGCCGACGACCCAACGGGAACATTCATCCAATTGAGGCAATAAAGAAGCTGCAGCTTGCCACACATGCGAACTAGAAGCTGCAGGTTGACAATTATATTTACTACGAATAAACTGTGACCACAAAGAATTACCTCTAGTAGCCACCCATGCCAGTTTTGCCAACATGGATTTATTCATATCCTCCAAACGACGAATACCCAAACCACCTTCCTGTATAGGTTTACAAACCTTGTCCCAAGAGACCCAATGAGCTCTCTTCTCTCCACCACTACTCCACAAAAAGTTAGCCATAATGCTTTCTAGTTTATGAATCACCACCTTTGGAACCTTAAGCACCCCCAAAGAATAAATTGGAATACTAGATAACACAGATTTAATGAGAGTTACCTTGCCACCAAACGAGAGTAACCGCGCTTTCCAACCATCAACCCGCTTCAACATCTTGGTTTCCAGCTCGGCAAAATGAACCCGTTTGACACGCCCTTTGAATAACGGGATCCCCAGATACTTGAGAGGGAACTGCTGGTGCGTACAACTCGACCATCTTCTTATATTCTCAATTTCGAACTGTCTCCTCTTCGAACCAACATAAAAACCACTCTTCTCCAAATTAATCAATTGTCCCGATGACCTTTCGTACATGATAAGAACCTCTCGAAGACCTTCAATAGACCTCTGACGGCCATTACAGAAAAGGAGCATATCATCCGCGTAAAGCAAATGGGTCAGAGGAAAATTCCCCCTACCATGCTCATAAGGCCGAAAACCACCCTCCTGATTGGCTCTGTGCAAAGCTCGAGACAAAATCTCCTGCGCAATAATGAACAGCAGTGGAGATAAAGGATCACCCTGTTTCACCTCGCGAGATGAAGGGAAGTAACCATGGGATACACCCCCATCCGGACAGAATACCAGTTGCCCCGAACTAGTCTCGAAATCAGGCTGCAGCAGATAGCATCAAACCTAAACGCCTCCAAAGCTCGAAAAAGAAAATCCCACTCTAATCGATCATACGCTTTAGACATGTCGAGCTTAAAAAGAACGTTACCTCCCACTACCTTCTGATCAATCCTATGCACCATTTCATGAGCCAACGCAATATTCTCCTGAATTCCACGCCCCCTAATGAAGCCCGTCTGTTCTGGAGAAATAATCTTTGGCAAGACACTAGCCAATCTCAAAGTAAGGATTTTCGAAATAACCTTATTCATGAAAGTTGACAAGCTAATAGGCCGCAGATCCTTAAACCCGGATGGTTTATCAACCTTTGGTAAAAGCACCAATACATTAGAAGATAGACCTTTGGGGGAGTTCCTCACCTCTATAGAATGACTGAACAACATCCACCACATCCGTCTTAATAATTTGCCAACATCCCCGAAAGAACTGACCAGTAAAACCATCCGCTCCCGGAGCACTGTCTGCATTCAGAGATTTAATGGCCTCCCAAATCTCCGCCTCATCAGGAACTAACGAAAGCATCTCATTATCCGCTGCAGTTACCCCTGCCAAAATATTTTCATCATCGCACCAAGAACCATTGGGAAGTTGCAGCTTCAGAGTATTCTGCCTTCTCCGCTCTCTAATGGAAGCATGAAAGAAGGCTGAATTTCTATCTCCATCCTGAACCCATAACTGGCGCGACTGCTCCTGCTTCATATCTACTTCCCATCTGCGGACCTGCGCCAATTCCTCCATTTTTTTCCTCTGTTCTGCACCCACTGAATCAACGCAATTCTGCTGCAACTGGAAGTCGAGTCTGGTAAGATCATCCTGTAACTGATCGATTTTGCGGTAAATATTACCGAAAACCTCCCAGTTCCATTTTCTGATTTCTCCGCGCAAAACATGAAGCTTCCGATGCAGTCGGAACAACGGAGTGCCCCAGCAACCTCTACTCCACACATCCCGCACAAAACTCTGAAAACTCGGGTGATCCAACCACATCTTGTGAAACTTGAACGGACACTTAGGTTTGGCTATAGCAGCGATCTTAATCTGCAGCGGAGAGTGATCAGAAACATCTCGCGGTAAATGCACAACAGTGATACTGCCGTGTTTTGCAGCAAAAGATCCATTCACCAACACTCTATCCAACCTCTGCCAAATCCGAAGAGTCCCCGGAAACCCATTACACCAAGTGTAAATACTACCTTCATACCCAGCGTCTGAAACCCCAGCACTAACCATGAAATTACAGAAGTCATCCATACTAGGGAAATCCCATCCATTACCCCCCAATTTCTCCGACGGGTCTGCAATGATATTAAAATCACCACCCACCAACCACGGATCATCAGACTGAGAGGATAAGTGAAGAAGCTCTCCCCATAACGACTGCCTCTCCAACCGATCACAACTGGCATAAACAAATGAAAAAACCCCATACTGTTCCCCGAAAGCCGTCACCCGAACAGAAATATGTTGCTTATCAACTAAAGCAACGTCCATGTCAATACCAGTTTTCCATAATAACCAAATATGCTTGTTCACAGGCTCACCATGCATGAAATGAGGAAAACCCAGTTGTTTAGCAATATTCTGAAGCCTAATACCGTAGATTTTAGGCTCCAAAATTGCTAAACACCAAGGCTTATGCTGCTGCACTAACAATTTCAACGCATCCATAGTCTTAACATTACCAACACCTCTAGCATTCCATATAATGAACGACATTATAAAACTATTTAGAGATAGAGGTTACCCCAACAGTCTTGCTTCGGGTCTGCGGAGGCGAACCCAACTGCGATGACTTATTACCCCTGTTCCTCCTGCGCCTTGACTTCTGCCCACTGGAAACCTCATTAAATGATGAATCCTTAGACTCTTCAGTACTCTCAGGAGCACTAGTCTCAACATCAGTGGCGCCCTCAGAAGATTCTGACACCCTATCTTCCTCTGACCCTGGAGTATTACCTGTACCTTCACCCAATCCTGCCCCATCTGCCATAGGCGTAGACTGCCCTTCTGTCCCAACAGTCGCCTTGTCCGTAACATACTGTTCCTGAGTAGTCTCATCAGGTGCAACTACAGGTGACTGTGTCTCAGAGACATGATCAATAGACTCTTTAACCGAAGAACCCTCCGTACTGGAACTCAAAACAGTCTTCGTATTCAACACACACAACGGTAATTTCTCTACTGGCTTTATTGCTGCCCCTTCCTCATCCAACTCATCTAAAACAGCAAAAGTGTTACCACTGGTTGGAATCTGCTGCTGCTGCTGCTGCTGAGCCTTTTCAAGCTCTTCTCTTTCTGCTTTATCCTGATCTGGAGAAATCTCCTCAACCAATATCCCAGAGCTGGTTTTACCACCTGACTTGGGAGCAGTAATTCCCCATCTTCCTTACCAGTACCCTTGTCATCCACCTTATTCATCCATACATCATGGTTACCCAAAATATGAACTGTACCATACTCTAAACGGGAATGAACATTGCCTTTCGCCTGATTCTGCCCGCTAGAACCTGCAGTATTTTTGCCCTTTTCAACAGCTGGAACCATATGAGTACCTCTCTTTCCCACTGTTTGCCACTCCTAGGTCAACCTTATCACCTCGACCTCTTAGGTCACCCCTCGACCTCTTAGGTCAACCCTTGACCGCCTAGGTCAACTTTATCCGCCTCCGACCTCTTAGGTCAACCCTTGACCTCCTAGGTCAACCTTATCACCTCCGACCTCTTAGGTCAACCCTTGACCACCTAGGTCAACCTTATCACCTCCGACCCCTTAGGTCAACCTTATCGAGGTCAAACTTATCTACCTTCGACCTCTTAGGTCAACCCTTGACCTCCTAGGACAACCTTATCACATTTAACCCCCTAGGTAAACTTTATCATCTTTGACCTCTTAGGTCTACCCTTGACCCCCTAGGTCAACCTCATCCGCCTTCGACCTCTTAGGTCAACCTTTGACCCCCTAGGTCAACTTAATCATCTTTGACCTCTTAGGTCAACCTCATCCTCCTAGGTCAACCTTATCACCTTTGACCTCTTAGGTCAACCTTTGACCCCCTCGGTCAACATTATAACCCGTTGACCTCTTAGGTCAACCTTTGACCTCCTAGGTCAACCCAATCACCTTCGACCTCTTAGGTCAAACTTGGACTCCTAGGTCAACCTTATCCGTTTTCGACCTCTTAGGTCAATCTTTGATTCCATAGGTGAACCCAATTACCTTTGGTCCTAACCCGCTTAGGTCAAACCGTCATCTTGACCCACCTAGGTCATTATTTGACCCACCGTCGTCCAGACCAACCTAGGTTAACCCGTTTAGGTCCACACACCATCCTTGACCCATTTAGGTCAACTTGTCCGTCTTAGGTTAAAACTACCCCTTCACCTTTGACCCGTCAAGGTCACCCCGTGACCCGCTTAGGTCGACTTACCTATCTTGGATCCATCTAGGTCAATCTCCAACCTTCCTTAGTCCACCAACCCGAATAGGTCAACCTATCCTTTACCCATCTAGGTCAACCCACCATTATCGTCGCATCCTAGCTTGAACCATTTCTTGTCTCAAACCTTAGGTCAAATTTAGGTCAAACCTTAAGTCAAACCTTACCCGATTCCTATAGGTCTTCGTCACCCATGCTTGACTACAGACCGAGTCATCTCCCTCTTTTTGACCCCTATGGTCATCTCTCACCTCTTTTAGAAAGTCTAACTTGACTCGAACTACGGCGACCTGAGCCTCCTATTGTGTGGGACCTCTCCCTCATGGTAAGGGGAACGTAGGCAACTTCGGCCCGGTCAAACTTTCAAATTTTTGTCAAAAATGCATTTCAAAACGTGGAGACAGACTCTTTTCCAAAAGCGATTGTATAACGATGCCTTATCATTAAATATGAATCTAATTTAAATTCAACGACCTAATTCATCTACAACCATTAAAGAATCCTGCATCATGTCGGCTGCAAGGAACATCGAAGTTGCAACTGAAGCTGCTACCCAAGATCCCGAGACAATCCTCTACACCGGTACTGCTCTCAGTAAGCAAGCATCCCACTTCGAAGCCATCCTCGATGAACAAGCAATCCACTTTAAGGCCATTCTCAACGAGCAAGCAACACACTTTCAGAAGGAGATGCATAAGACCCTAAGAAATATCGAGAGGCGCCATTTGTCTGACATTCGTGGCGTTTATGATTACCTCAGCCGAGTTCTCCCTCTTGCTAAATGTCGACACCCGTACGCTCCTCAAATGTACGGGCCGCCACAGACTTTCCCCGTCGGGATGCCTCCTATGACTACTCATCAACAAGGGGTACCGGTACCTAAATCACCCTCAAAGACAGTTCGTGAAAGGAAGGATGAGCGCGAATTCGACGACTTAGGTATGCCGTTAGCCAAATTCTTCAAAGGTTTGGTTCGAGCCGGAAAGTTGGCTCCTCTACTCAACTATGAACCAAACAGGGTAAGACCAGACTTGGATCCCTCCAAATACTGCAAATACCACCAGTACATTGGGTATGACACTGAAGGTTGCCTCCAATTGAAAAGGAAGATCCAAAGCCTCATTGATAGCGGAGCCATCACCCGCGATAGGAATTCATGGGCGTGAGCAAAGTCCAAACAAGAAAGAGCAAACTGGGGCTACCTATTTTAAATAATAAATAAAAAGGGTCATTCAGTCTTCATAGGTTCTAGAGTGTCTTTAGTCAAAAGTCCACCTTGGACTATTTTTGTTTCTTTAGTAAAAGTCCACCCCGGATTAGTCGTTTTTCTTTCAAATAATAAAAGAGTCTTTATTTCTTTTCTCTCTAGACTTGAGACATAATCTTGCATAAATCAATTCCATGAAAATTGTCTTATTCACCATCTTCACTTGATTGCTATATCTTTATATGATGAATTAATCTTAATCTTACTCATTAATGATGAATCATTAAAAGGTAAATGGACCCATAAACCATTCACATAACTAAATACACAATTAGTCTCAAGATAACAAATGCTTTGACCAATTAGGATGAACGAATCACTTTCTCTTCTCTCTACATTCTACCCCCATGCACTCTCTCTATACACTCACCCCTTGTACACACTTCATGTACACTCTCTATATACACTATCCTCATACGCCTCTCATCCCACCATTAGACCCCTTTTCCATACGGTCATGACAAAGAAATGGACTGCGGTTGCTCATCATCAAATAGACATCCATGCTGCCACAATTTAAGGGGTTGTTTGTTCCCTTCATAAGTACTACATGCCGATACACCGGGGCTGTCCGTATTCCATCGCAAATATAAAAGAAATGCACGAAGTTGTTCATGCCATTAATAGGTGCCACGTGATAATACGATGGAGCTCTACCGTTATAAATCAAGGGGCTAGGATGCCCGCCGCCAGCAAAAGGCCGCTTGAACTATAAAGAGGCTACCTCGCAATCGAGAGAGGCGAAAGCAAACTAGGGGCTCGTCTTGCCCAATGTTTCATGTACAAATATATAAAAAAGGCTCGCTAGGTTGAAACCCAAAAGGTCAACCTATGCAAAAGTTAGAGCATTGCACCAAAAAGAAGCCCGCTAGGTTGAAAACCCGAAAGGGCGGCCTAGGCAAAAAAAAAGGGTGTGCACAAAGAGATAAAATAAAAAAAATAAAAAAAAAATAGAAGGGGCTATCACCATAGAAAAGTAAAAGTCCCATTTTATTTTCGCTTCAAATGTTCTATTTTTCTTTCTTTCCCTATAAAGAAGATTAACACGGTAGCAGCAGCCATGACAACTACAATGAAGCAATCCAAAGCAAAAACTACAACGGAGCAACCTATCGCGACAAATGAACCTCACTCCACCATCAGCCAGGATACCCCCGAACTACGCGGACCTAAGCTTCTCACATTGAAAGGAACGTAGGCAACCTTAGGGTCCGGTCCAAAATATACACAACCCACCTCGTAGACAATTTTCATTCTCTTCTCTCTTGCCCCATATTTCTACTCCTGACTTCTTCACTCACAATTGATCAAAACATTTATTATTTCGAGACTACTTGTCTAAAACATAATCATAAGATGCATAACTAATCAACGAGGTCCATTCTCGAGCAATCAAATGAGAATCTTGAATAAAACAATTTTCAAATGTCTCGACAAATCTTCCGTTCTACAATCTAGGAAAGAGCTAAACACTTACTTTCTGTCAAGCAGGGGCTTCCTCCCTTTTGTACATATATACACTCAGTTGCCCAAAGAGTCAAAATGTGAGTACTATCTCTTTCTCTCTTACTCTCCCCAAAATGCCCCCGCATGTTTTCAAACAATTCTTTTTTCCTTTTTTGAGTCGACTGAATGATTTCAAAAATGTGAGTACTATCTCTCTCTCTCTTACTCTCCCCAAAATTCCCCCGCATGTTTTTAAACAATTCTTTTTTCCTTTTTTGAGTCGACTGAATGATTTCAAAAAAAAAAAAAAAATGATGACGCAAAAGAGATGCCCGCTAGATTGAAAACCCGCAAGGGCGGTCTAGGCAGAAAAAAGGGTGCGTCTTAAAGGAGGTAGGATACCCCGCTCTACACCCTTATCGAACTAGGGCTTCCCCAACAGAATAGGTCGACTATGTGGTTTCTCGTAGAATATCGAGGCTTCGACAAGCACATACTTAGAAGAAGAGCATCCCTCATCATCAAGCTCGACGTAGAATTTCTCAAAGGAGGAAGGGTGCCCGCTCACCAAATTAGATAATCCCCAACAGAATAGGTCGACTATGTGGTTTCCCAAAGAATACCGAGGCTTCAACAAGGATGTACCCCTCATCGTCAAACTCTGCACATGACGAACACTTTGAATTTGTTAGAATCATAACTAATTATAAGGAATCTTTATAAAATCATAACACTTTCAAAAGTATTCTCTTCCCTGACACTTTGTTTATAAACCCGCACTCTCGGTCTCCACAAAATTGTAAAAACATCCTTGATCCATCTGAGACCCATCTCTGTGATTCTTGAGTTGACTCGGTCCTTTACCCTATCTCCTACACTTTAGGGAGCCCCTAGGCCTAAACCCTCAACTCTCTACGTCCTAATCTGACTTGATTCAAAACCTTAGGTCCCGCACCTACCCGGTCAGTCTTACATAGGTTACACCATAACCCCTTAGCTCGACCCTCCACAAGTTAGTAGCGTGACTCCTAAAGCCTTAAACCAGTCTACCGAATCCAAATCCTTAGAATGACCCATTAGGTCCCGAACCTACCGGTCTCGAGTCTACCTGATCTCTTAGATCCCAAACCTACCAATATATATTCACCCATACCATGTCTAAAACCATGGCTCTCTTATCCTCTTAGGTCCAACCTCTTAGGTCTACATAGTCTAACCTGTGGAGCAATCCCTGAGATCCCAAGACCATTCGAGTCTACCAAACACCTACATTTTAGGTCTCTAGAATATTTGATCCATACCTTAGGCCTCAACCCCTAAACCTTTAGGTCACAAGACTTTATACCCTTTAGGTCTCTCACCTTACATCTCCACCCTTTGGACTCTTTAATTACCAAGCCTACTTGGTCCGACTAAAAGCGACACATCTACGTCTCCCGACTCCCGTCATGACCCTACCACTCTTAAACCTACCAAGTACCAACCTAGTGTCACCCATTAGCCTCAAAAGACTTCCTAGTCTGACCTTCAACCCCTTAAGGACTCTAACCTACTTAATCCAAGCCGAGTCCAAACCTCGCCACCTACAAGGTCCACCCTTGAAATCCATGGATCTCAAACATCGCTCCCCCAACGAGTCCAAATCTCAAACCTTGCTCAAGTACATAGGATCTCCTACGCACCACGCCATGCCATAGGGATCTCAATACCCATCAGGTTAAAACCCGTGTCCTTAAACACCTTTGGTCCCATCCCTAACCTACCTTCGCAATTTCCAAACGAGCTTAGTCACACGCATGACCTCTAAGACAAAATTAAGTCCTAAGCATACCCAATCCTGTTAGGTACCTATTGCACTCGAAGTCTTTGAGACTCAAGTCCATACCTATGTGCCAACATGGTCACATATCCAAACCCATTTCCCGCACCTATGGTTCGCACCTAGCCTAAACTTTCAAACACTCTAGGATCCAAGCCCGACATGCGTATTAGGTACTAGGATCATCCAATCCCAATCCGTTGCTCCTTGGCCGACCTCAAGTCTGCTTGGTCCTAACCCATAACGCGGTTTCTCTAGGACAAAAGACTTACCCGCTTGAAAGCCTTATGTCCCAACGCTACCCTGTCTAGCCTTCGATCTCCTAGATCTCACGCCTACCATTCCATTAGGCCCCGGTCTCCTTAACACATGTCTGAGTCTTACCCTATCTAAACCCTAGCACTCTAGCCTAGGTCTAACCTATCGAGCCTATCCAGCCATGAGGTATCAAGCTCACCTGCTGTAGACACCCCGCCTTGGACCTCTCACCCCGATTGCATACAAATTATTTTTATTTAACTTATTTTTGTTGATTTCTGTTACTTCGGTTAAGTTCCTAACTGATTCCGTTAGTTTTGGACTAAACTGCATAACAGAGTTAACTTTTAGGGTCATTCTGTCATTCTGTCATTTTTCACCCGCGGGCGCTTCCGGCACTGCCAGTGAGCCGCGCGCGCGTCCCGCCCCAAAAGTCGGACCCGCGCGCTTCCCACTTTGGCAGTAACGGATTGCACCTTATTTCCCTCCCTTTTCTTATTTACAAACATCTTTCTTGATCACAAAAACCATCTTTTTACATCCACATTCATCCCCCTTTTCTCATTAACTCCCAATCCCAAATTCTAAGCCTTTTCCCAAAAACTTATATTTCTTTCATTTATTATTTGATTTCTTTTATTTCTTTTATTTTTCTTTTATTCATTTATCTTATTTGTGATTGGCTCATTCCATTTCACATGGATGACCAATTTCCCTCCATCATTTCCCTCTCTTTTTTACCTATAAAAACCATCATCTTCTACCTTGAAAAAGGACTTATTTTTGGACTTCTTTTTGGATCCCAACCTTGATTCACCAACTACATTATACACAAATTCTCCCAACAAGAGTTCTTAGTAACAAGACTCTACACAAATTGTTCTACAACAATTTCATTACAACAACAACACTTTCAAGTCAAGGTTCCAAGTCCTCTTTCTCAAGGTACAACTCCATTTTCTTCCTTTGTTTTCTTCTTCTTGATGTATGCAATCCCCATTAATGGGACATGACCAACATGACTACTTCACATATTGAAGTTAGTTAAGGTTATCTCCCTACATTTTAATCTTAACTTTAATTCACCATGTTAATTTCTCTTCATCCCTTAATGTAATTCTTTAACATTACTTGTTACATGTAATCTTTATCATTAAATAAATAAAACAATTCTATTTTATTTCCCCATTATTTCCCTTTTCTTCTCATCACAATTGTTAGCACATTTCTATTTAATTAATTGAAGGACATGTAAATATTAGAACACCAATAGTAGCAAGACCCGCGTAAGCGGGGCGGAGTGGGTGTTTAAGTACTTTCCACTCCGTCACCTAACCCCCGAACCCTTCTCTCCCGAATCTCTGGTTTTGTACATAAATTAGGCTATTTCTAGGTTTTTCTTATGTTCCTTTAAAAACATAGGTGGCGACTCTAAACAATCTAAAACAAGTTAGACATCCTAGGATAATTCACCGCTCTAGCCAAGCCGTGGTTCCCCGGGGTATCTACACCTGCCCCAAACCGCAACACTCTTAGACCTCAAACTTGCTCGGTCTAAACCAAGACAAAACTTCAAATGCTTTCGGTCTCCAAACCCTAGCCTCAAGCCTAGGTAGTCACCTTCTATTCAAAGCCTAGCCTTAAACCTAGGTAATCGCATTCCCTCTAAACCCTAGTCCCAAACCTAGGTAATCGCCTTCTCTCTAAACCCTAGCCTCAACCCTAGGTAGTCACCTTCTATCCGAAGCCTAGCCTTAAACCTAGGTAATCACATTCTCTCAACCCTAGCCTTAAGCCTAGGTGGCCACATCCTGCTTAAACCCTAGCCTCTAGCCTAGGAAGTCACATGCGCTCCGACCCCTAGCCTCAAGCCTAGGTAATCACATCTTCCCAAACCCTAGCCTCAAGCCTAGGTAGTCACATTCCCTCCAAACCCTAGCCTCGTAGTCGCATTCTCTCCAAACCCTAGCCCTAAGCCTAGGTAATTACATCCTTCCAAACCCTAGCCTAAAGCCTAGGAAGTTACATCCTGCTTAAACCCTAGCCTTGATCCTAGGTAGTCACATTCCCTCCAAACCCTAGCCTCAAGCCTAGGTAGTCGACATTCTTTCCAAACCCTAGCCTCAAACCTAGGTAGTCATCATTCTCCCCAAACCCTGGCCTCAAGCCTAGGTAGCCGCACCATCCTTCCTAAACCCTAGCCTTGATCCTAGGTAGTCATATTCCCTCCAAACCCTAGCCTCAAGCCTAGGTAGTTACATTCCTTCCAAACGGTAGCCTCAAGCCTAGGTAGTCTACATTCCCTCCAAACCCTAGCCTCAAGCCTAGGTAGTCGCATTCCTTCCAAACCCTAGCCTCAAGCCTAGGTAGTCACATTCCTTCCAAACCCTAGCCTCGAGCTTAGGTAGTTACATTCTTTCCAAACCCTAGCCTCGAGCCTAGGTAGTTACATTCGCTCCAAACCCTAGCCTAGGTAGTTACATTCGCTCTAAACCCTACCCTTAAGCCTAGGAAACCACAGCATCCTCTTTAACCCTAGCCCCAAGTTCTAGGGAATTTCCAAAGCCCCGTATGCAACATCCTTTCCAAAACTCCTGAAACCCTAGTCTTGAAACCTAGGAAATTTACAATCTCAATCCCCCATCTTATTGAACCCTAGTCTTACGCCTAGGATATGATGCCCTAGCGTCGAGCTTAGGATTCAGCAATCTCTCCAAACCCTAGCCTCGAGCCTAGGTAGTCGCATTCTCTCCAAACTCTAGCCTCAAGCCTAAGAAGCCGTATTCACTCTAAACCCTAGCCTCGAGCCAAGGTAGTCCCATTATCTCCAAACCTTAGCCGCAAGCCTAGGTAGTCGCATTCGCTCTAAACCCTAGCCTCGAGCCTAGGTAGTCGCACTCTTTCTAAACCCTAGCCGCGGGCCTAGGAGACCATATCCTCACTCAACCCTAGCGACGAGCTTAGGATCCAGCATTCCCTTCAAACCCTAGTCCTAGACCTAGGAAATTCCTTCACCTTAGTCTCAAAGTATAGGGAGCTTACAATCCTTAACCTTAAAACCTAGCCTAAAGCCTAGGTTACCACGAACATTTCCAATCCATAGTCACCAATCCCAGAAAATGGTGAACCCTAACATCAAACTTAGTAAACCCTCCACAAAATCAATCCCTCTTTCCAGTGGTCCCTAGTCTCAAGCCTAGGAAGTCACAACCTTTCTAACTCCCAGACTTATGTCTAAAAGCCAACGCCTTTGCAACCTCTGAGCCTACCACAACTCTAAGCCCTAGCCTCGAAGCCTAGGATATTTCTAAAATCCTAGTCCCAAATTTGCGGTCCTTAACGCCAGTTTTCCTGAACACTTCTAAACCCTAATCTTTAGGTCCTCATTCCTCAAAAGCCTTAGGTCCTACCCTAAGCAACCAACCAAAAGGTTCCTTACCTAATGCCTTGGCTTGTAGCCTCGTCTTATGCATTCCCTCCTAATTTAAGACAAGTGGAGCCCAAACACTATGCTCTCCATGATTATCCTTGCTCACAAGATATTAGAGACTCCCCGAGAGTCCCTCACCTTTGTGACTCCCCAAGAGTCTATCACCTTTGTGACTCCATGAGAGTTCATCCCTTTTGCAAATTCATAACAATCCGTCATCTTCGCGACTCATGATAAGTTCGCCAGCTTTATGACTCTGTAAGGGTCTATTGTCCTTTAGAACATCATTTGGTTTTAAAAAGCCTAAAAAAATCTCTAAATTATCCTTTGTTTAAAAACTATCGTGGTGACCGGGAGTTATCCCTACTGCACGAATGTTTCATCTCTTTAAAAACTACCGTGGTGACCGGGAGTTATCCCTACTGCACGAATGTTTCATCTCTTTAAAAACTACCGTGGTGACCGGGAGTTATCCCTACTGCACGAATGTTTCATATCTTTAAAAACTACCGTGGTGACCGGGAGTTATCCCTACTGCACGAATGTTTCATCTCTTTAAAAACTACCGTGGTGACCGGGAGTTATCCCTACTGCACGAATGTTTCATCTCTTTAAAAACTATCGTGGTGACCGGGATTTATCCCTACTACACGAATGTTTCATCTCTTTAAAAACTATCGTGGTGACCGGGAGTTATCCCTACTGCATGAATGTTTCATCTCTTTAAAAACTATCGTGGTGACCGGGAGTTATCCCTACTGCACGAATGTTTCATCTCTTTAAAATCTATCATGGTGACCGGGAGTTATCCCTACTGCACGACTGTTTCATCTCTTTAAAAACTATCGTGGTGACCGGGAGTTATCCCTACTGCACGAATGTTTCATCTCTTTAAAAACTATCGTGGTGACCGGGAGTTATCCCTACTGCACGACTGTTTCATCTCTTTAAAAACTATCGTGGTGACTGGGAATTATCCCTACTGCACGAATGTTTCATCTCTATAAAAACTATCGTGGTGACTAGGAGTTATCCCTACTGCACGTAAGTTTGTTATTGCTTTGTTATATTATCGCGATGACCGAGAGTTGTCTCTACTTCGCGTACGTTCTGTTGCAATTTACAGAGGCCCGTCTACCTCTATATTGCGTAATATCCAGCACTTGTTATTTTATAAATTGCGATTGACAGAGGCCCGTCTATCTTTATATCTCATAAGCTCCGGCTATTACCATTTTACCATCTTGGGATTATTTAGACCCCGCCGTCTATATGTCTCGCACCATTGTCACCCTTACCTTCTTTTCCCAATATTTGGTAGTTCGATCGTGATTGGCAGAGACCCGTCCGTCTCTAATTGCGAGAGTTCCAGCATTTATTATTTTAGCCCATCTTGAGATTATTTAGACGCCGTAGTCTTTATGTCTTGCACCATTATCACCCCTACCTTCTTTCCCCAATATTTGCTTAGGATTCGTATGATTGCAGAGACCCGTCCGCCTCTATGTCATGCGCATCCTAGATCGATCGTAATTGGCAGAGGCCCGTTCGTCTCTAATTGCGAGAGATCCAGCATCTATTATTTTAGCGTGATCGGCAGGAACCCGTCCGTTTCTGATTGCGTTTACCCCGGCAGTTACCCCACCTTGAGGCCATTTAGACGCCGTAGTCTTTATGTCTCGCCCCGTTTCCCTTACGAATGTTCAGTCTTCATACAGGATAGTATCCGTAGGATTTTTATCCCCAGCAGAAGCCTGATGTCTCATTTCCCTTACGAATGTTCAGTCTTCATACAGGATAGTGTCCGTAGGATTGTTATCCCCAGCAGGAGTCTGATGTCTCGTTTCTTTCTTCCTTCTTTCCCCAGTACATCCGAACTACGAACGGCTTGATTCCTCCGAGGATACGTAGGAAGCCTGAAAAGGTTCAGCCACCTGACCAACGTGGTCATCTCTCATCCCCAGCAATTGCATTTTCCCCGATGGATGAATTTTCCCGCAGATCAGATTTCTCCCCATCTGAGGACAATCATTCTCAATTCAAATTTGAACTACGTTTGGCTTGATTCCCCCGCGGATACATAGGTCGTCTGCCAAGGTTCAGTCGTTCGCTTACCTTTCATCTGTTTTGAAACTCATGTTTCAGAACGGTTCCTATTTTTATCGTCGACCCCACCTTGCCTTGCAAGAAGCGTCGCCGAGGGGCTACTGTTAGTACCCGATCCTGAAAATGAGTTTATTAGGGTTTTCCCAAATTACGAGGACTTTATAGTAATTAAAAAACCTTACAAAGACTTGTCCCGGATTCCCAAAAATAGCTCAATGTTCTAGAAAACATTAAATATGGACATTTAGGGTTGCCTTGTATGAACAGTAAAACCCTAGCTTGAATTTCACGTCAGCGCGCAACGATGGCCACGCGGCCACTTTCATACCTAGCCATCTTGGCCACGCGGCCAACCTCGCTCCTTCAGATCTCAGCCGTTGGATCTCCCCCTTTGTTTACTATATAAACCAATCTCAGCCTATTGGTTTATGATCCGAATTTTAGAGCTTCCAAGTGACGATTTTTCTCCCAAATCAAGTCATTCACGCCTCCAAGAACACTCTCAAGAATCCCAAGAAGATCCAAGGTTATTTCTTGTCAACAAAGGTAAGTTTTCTAACTTTTTCTTCATGTGCTTGCCATATTATTAATTTAGATCCATAATATTCATATTCTTAATATGTTTATTCATATTTTCTTCATGACATTCATATGTTCATAATATGTTCTTCATGTGTTCATCATGTTTTTAGATTAAAACCTTATTTATGCCATATTTAGGGTAGCGATCTTCATGTTAACATGTCATTTCCTAGCCGATGATGATCTAGGGTTCATCAACCCAAGGATGATCTAGGAACTATTTCTAAACCCTAAACTTTAGGTAATTACTCTCATGTTCAATAATCCTCCCATGATGAATGTGATGAATGTTCATTGAGATATCATTGATGGCATAGTCATTATTCTAGGATGTGATCATCCTGCATGTTTCTTTCTCCTCCCTCTTCATTATGCATGATCCCTATTCTCTCTCCACATTTTAATTATGTGCGAACTACGCTGACCTGAGCTTCTCACATTGAGAGGAACGTAGGCAATCTTCGGATCCGGTCTAAATCACTAACACACTACATACACCGCATCATGATAGAAAGACCGATTAATTCAGGCAATAGGAGTGATAACGTGAATATTCTTCTCTTGTTGTAATTTGACCCCCAAACCCGTTAACATGCTTTTCTCAATGTTTTGGCTATAATTAAAACAGCGTGGAGACTCTCATAATTTTAATGTTACTATGAATATCCCAAATTCAAACACACGTATTCACAGTTACGTGTATCATCATCATCATTTGTGGAATAAGAGCATTAACTTAAGTGATCCTATAAGCTAATATTATTTTGGTTGCATTGATCACAACTTCACTCATCCTATCATGCTGTGGTGGAAAATCAAACGAGTTAGTAGTGTGTATGTGTTGCAATGTGGTTTTACGATGATACCTATTTGATGGAACTTGTGTGAGAGACCCTGAGACTTTTGGCTAACGACTTCTATATGTAATGAGAGCATTCTAAAAATATTTGTTTTTATTGTTTTTAGTTTTTGTAGTTTTATAGTTTTCTATTTGTTTTGTTTTACTCGAGAACTAGCAAAATATAAGTTTGGGGGTATTTGATGGATGTGTTTTACACATCCCAATCATATACTTCTATGACTTATTAGATGCTTAACCTTGGGTGTTTTGATGGTTTTTGGAGTTTTTATGACTATAGGAAAGGAGCAAAAGAATGTATGGATTCATGAGCGTTAAAGCGCGAAAAGGACGGATAAGAATGGATCAGAACATAAAGATAAAGAGATGTGACCACTGATTAATCAATGCCATTGGATATTAGTCGAAAAGATATTTCCAACGATAGTTTACACGTCCAAATCAGAGATCGTATGAAGAAGTTATGGCCTCCGGAAGTTTACGCGTAAAATGTACAAGCCGCAATGCAGAAGGTGCGACCGCACACCATAGAAGTGCGCGACCGCACATACACCGGAGCAAACACCAGAACAGGCTGAGCAAGTGTGCGGTCACACACTTCCACACCGGGCGACCGCCCACTCGAGGGACTTCAGGGGAATTTTTGGAGGACCTTTGGGGAATTTTTGGAGGACTTTTCTGGAAAGTCAAAAATACCATGGGCTCCTGGGGGATTTCGGCCACCAGCACTTTATTTCTCCTTTTTCAACAAGGAATCCTAGGGTTTTTCCTATTTTTACACCTCCTTAGCCCTAGTATAAATATAACACTCCATCCAATTATTGGATTCATACTTTGTACATGCTTTATTCTTAGGTTTTACTTAGTTTCAAAGGTGTAAAGGAGATTGAAGTATTTTCTTTTCAAGATTCGAGATCCAGGTTTTATGTTCTTAATTTTATTACTTGTGTTCATTATGTTGAATATGAGTAGCTAACTTCTTAATTCATGGGTTGGATGTAAAACACTATCTAGTTCTATGTTATAAACGTTTTTATTCATATTGATTTCATTCTAGTTGTTCAAAGTATTTTAATCAAGTTTTTAGGGTTTTAATAATTGAACTAGTCATTAGTGGTCTTTTTAACAATTTAGGGTTTTAACTCCGCCATTGATTTGGGGATTAAAGCGTAGACCAATACTTTATCTATTTGATGCCGTGATAGAAATCAAGTGGGTGTAGGTTTATATGTTCTTTAGAACGTAATGACTCTTTAAATAATTACACGGACTTGATTTGCGAAGTGTTATTAGCTAGAGAGAAACAGATTGCAATCCGACCGCCTCACCGTCCCAATCTTTACAAGAAGTGAACGAACCCTGGAATGGAATCAGTAACTTTATTTCAAAATAACATAGAATGATGATAGTGTGAAATCCAACCCGTGAATCTCTTTAATATATTTACATCGTTGCTAGTTGATCATTGTTTTGTTAATTTAGTATTTAATTTCAGTCTTTAGTTAATAAAATCAAATAAAAAACGAGTTGGTTTGGGGGGAAACTAGTTCCTCCATAAGTTATAAAAAGTCCATTTTTTAACCCTAAAGGGCCTAAACCCTAAACTTTAACCCCTATAAAAACATGACTTTTTATAACTTATGGAGAAACTAGTTTCCCCCAAAATTTTCTCATCAAAAACCCCCTGGTTACTTTTACATTAATTAAATCAACTTGTTTTATCCACAAGTCTCTGTGGTTCGACCCTTACTTTTGTATACTGCTGCTTCGGCACTTGTACACTTGTAAGGTTTTTATTACACGAGGATTTTATCCATCACAATTCTAGGGGAGGGTTTCAATACTTCATAACCTTCGCTGATGATTATAGTAGATTTTGGTATGTTTACCTAATGAAACATAAAAGTGAAGCCTTTGAGATATTTAGAATATTTCAAAATGAAGTAGAAAAACAACTTGGCAAAAGTATTAAGACACTTCGATCGGATCAAGGTGGAGAATAGTTGAGTCATGAATTTGATGATCATCTAAAGAATTGTGGAATAATTTCACAATTGACTCCACCCGGAACACCACAATGGAATGGTGTGTCTGAGAGGAGGAATCGAACTTTGTTGGACATGGTTTGATCAATGATGAGTCGAGTTGATCTTCCTTTATCCTTTTGGGGTTACGCTCTAGAAACCGCTGCTCTCACACTTAATCAAGTTCCAACTAAATCGGTTCAAAAGACTCCATATGAAATGTGGAGCGGAAAGAAACCTTGTTTGTCTTTCATGAGGATTTGGGGCTGCGAAGCTTTCATCAAAAGACTTGTCTCAGACACTCTTGCGCACAAATCTGATAAATGTATTTTCGTGGGATATCCTAAGGAAACTAAAGGATATTAATTTTACAACCAAATGGACAACAAAGTTTTTGTTGCCCGAACTGGTGTCTTTCTAGAGAAACAGTTTCTCTCAAAAGAAATCAGTGGGAGTAAAATAAATCTTAAAGAGATTCGAGACCCCAAAAATGACATTGAACCGATAGTGGAAAAAGAACAAGTCCCACAAGAAATTGTGGAACCTGTTCAAAATACGCAAGTAACTCGCAGATCTGGTAGGTTACGATCCGAGTCCGAGAGATATGGGTTTCTCGTAACGGATAGTAATGGGCTGGAAATCATTGAAAATGATGAACCGACCACCTACCAAGAGGCGATGTCTTTTCCTGATTCGGATAAGTGGCTTGGAGCCATGCAATCCGAATTGCAATCCATGCAAGATAATCAAGTTTGGAACTTGATTGATGCACCCGAAGGTGTAAAAACTATATGATGCAAATGGGTCTTCAAGAAGAAGACTGACATGGATGGCAAAGTTCATACATACAAAGCTAGACTTGTAGCAAAAGGTTATAGGCAAGTTCATGGTATTGACTATTATGAAATCTTTTCACCTGTAGCAATGATTAAGTCTATAAGAATTTTGCTTGCCATTGCCGCATATCATGACTATGAGATATGGCAGATGGACGTCAAAACCGCTTTCCTTAATGGAAAACTTCAAGAGGATGTCTATATGACACAACCCGAGGGTTTTGAACAAAATTCTAAAGTATGCAAATTGCAGAGATCCATCTATGGATTGAAGCAAGTTTCTAGGAGTTGGAATCTCCGTTTTGATGAATCGGTCAAAGAGTTTGGTTTCATCAAGAACGAATATGAATCTTGTGTATACAAGAAGATTAGTGGGAGCATAGTACTATTCCTTATTTTATATGTGGATGACATATTACTCATTGGAAACGACATTCCAACACTTCAGTCTGTAAAGACTTGGTTAGGAAAGTGCTTCGCAATGAAAGATATGGGTGAAGCCGCATATGTACTTGGCATTAAGATCTACAGAGATAGATCAAGGAAGCTAATTGGTTTAAGCCAAAATACATACATTGACAAGGTCATTAGAAGATTCCGCATGGAAAATTCTAAAAGAGGAACTTTGCCGGTGTTACATGGAGTTTCTCTAAGCAAGACTCAATGTCCTAAGACAAAAGATGAGCGTGAGAAAATGAATGATGTTCCATATGCTTCGGCAATTGGGTCCATCATGTATGCCATGATATATACTAGGCCGGATGTATCTTATGCTTTGAGCATGACGAGTAGATATCAATCTGACCCTGGTGAAAATCACTGGATGGCTGTAAAAGCAATCCTTAAGTACTTGAGAAGGACTAAGGATTTGTTTTTGGTCTATGGAGGAATGGAAGATGATCTCGTGGTAAATGCTTACACGGATGTAAGATTCCAAACCGACAAAGATGATAGTCGGTCGCAATCGGGTTTTGTGTTTATGTTAAATGGTGGAGCTGTAAGCTGGAAGAGTTCCAAGCAAAGTACAACCGCTGATTCTACAACGGAAGCTGAGTATATTGCTGCATCGGATGCTGCAAAGGAAGCTGTTTGGATTAAGAAGTTCATTACTGAACTTGAAGTGGTTCCTAGTATTGCTAATCCAATAGACCTTTATTGTGATAATAATGGTGCTATTGCTCAAGCAAAGGAACCAAGGGCACATCAGAAATCTAAACACATACTTAGGCGTTTTCATATCATTCGAGAAATCATTGATAGGGGAGACGTGAATATATGCAGAGTACCTACTGATGATAATGTCGAGGACCCGCTAACAAAGGGACTTCCACAAGCTAAACATGATGGTCATGTTAGGTCCATGGGTATTAGATACATGGGAGATTGGGCCTAGGGCAAGTGGGAGATTGTTGGTGTTGGTGACCTATGCACGTTTAATAAACGTTGTAATTGTTATCATTTATTTCATATTAATAAAGAGATGTTTTGATTTTATTATTGTTCATGTTTACTTATAATAATCTCCGTCCCTAGTACTTGTTAAAGCACTAGTATAAAGGCTAAATGATCATGAGGTGATCATGTTAGATTTATGGGTACTTGTTTGAAACAAGGTACTGGACTTGACCCGCTGTATGAGATTTATGTCATGGTCTATGCGTACATATATCTCATATTAGTTATGTCATTTGAATCATTAGACATGAAGTTATTATAGTCTTCCACTTGATGAACATTATGTTTGACATATTCAAACGCTACCTTTAACCGGGAAGTTATAAAGGGTATGATTGGCATAATCGAATTCACGTAGGGAAGAATAATAAGCTAAATGGATTTTTCCCTCTTCGGAGATATGTCAAGCTTAGGACTCTCGTAGGAATGATGTTGATGAAAATGTTCGGCCGGACTCAAATGAATTGATTGGATCATTGTCATTTGGATTATCAACATATTCGAAATCGAGAAAGTATTGAACAATACAAGTTGACTGTTTGACCATGACTTGTGTTCAATGACATCGTGGACAAAAAGGATTGTGACATATTCTAAAGGAATGCGAACTTGTATCTAGTTACACTATTTGGGTAGGTATGACGGTTTGCTAGAACCTAATCATATCTTATGGTTTCATGTTTGAACCCATTGCCAACTTAGTGTAATCCTAGAGGGTCACACACAAATAGAACGAATCATAAAGGACTATAATGGAATATTGGGTCGAAGGACCATTCGGGGATTTAAGAAAATTAGAAGGAGAAAAGTGGAAAAAAGGTAGGTCCGGGCGGACCAGGTTCAAGACCCGGTCGTAGATATGTCAAGGGGATTTAAGGAAATTAGAAGGAGAAAAGTGGAAAAAAGGTAGGTCCGCGCGGACCAGGTTCAAGGCCTAAGCTTGACATATCCCTCTTCGGAGATATGTCAAGCTTAGGCCTCTCGTAGGAATGATGTTGATGAAAATGTTCGTCCGGACTCAAATAAATTGATTGGATCATTGTCATTTGGATTATCAACATATTCGGAATCAAGAAAGTATTGAACAATACAAGTTGACTATTTGACCATGACTTGTGTTCAATGGCATCGTGGACAAAAAGTATTGTGATATATTCTAACGGAATGCGAACTTGTATCTAGTTACACTATTTGGGTAGGTATGACGGTTTTCTAGAACCTAATCATATCTTATTGTTGGGTTTCGTGCAATCATGCGCAGCGGAAGATAGACATGAATAAAACCCAATAGCCTAGATCCGCTATGAACAATAATTCATAATAACAAGATGAAGGAAACTAACCCTTGTAGATCGTTATGTAAAACTTGGATTAAGCGTTAAGACAAACGCCCTCTACCGGTGATCCACACAACGAACAGATTTCAAGAACGCCTTCTTGAACTTGACTGCTAGGTCTTCGGATTGATCAACGATGTTGAAGAACTATTCTTCAAAGCTCCTAGTTATTATTGTGACTTGACAATTGAGATTAATCAATCACAATAACCCAAGAATATAATATGTGATTTCTTTCTCTAAGAAAGACTTTGGAATTGATCAAATCAACAACTAGGGAACAATTCCCGTCAGTCTGTATTTATATTCTAGGGGTTTCAGAAACCCTTTAGGAATTAGGTTTTCTTGTTCAACAAGAGTTTTCCTAAAACTGATTCTGCCGGGCAAAACCATCCGTACGGATGTTTCTGGAAGCATCCAGATTCAGCCGTACGGATCCTTTAGGCAGGATCCGTTTTACTTCATTTTTCGCTCCTTTTAATTATCTGTTCTACGTGTGTGACCCAATAGGATTATACTAAGTTGGCAACGAGTCCGAACCAGTCAAACCTCGTAAGTCATAAGCGGACTCTAGCAAGCCATTATGACTACCCAATTAGTATAACTTTGAACTCCAAAGTTTCCTAAAATAGAACATAACACAATCTCTTTGTTTCACGATGTCTATTGAGCGTAAGCCATGGTCAATGGTCAACTTACATTTGTTCAATGCTTTCTCGATCCCGAATGTATTGATAATACAAATCTTATTTGAGCACGGCCATGCATTTCATCAATACCATTCATCTAGTGGCCAAAGCTTGACATTTCTCTTGACGAGGAACAAATCCCATCTTGGCTTATTACTCTTCCCTACATGATTCCGAATATGCCAATCATATTCTTTATAGATATCTGGTTAGGGATAACGTTTGAATATGTCAAACGTAATGTTCATCATATGGAAGACTGTAATAACCTCAGGTCTAGAGATTCCAGTGATATAACTATATGAGACTTAATTATGACATTGTGACCATGACATAAATCTCATAGGGGTCAGTCCAGTATTTGTTTTCCAACAAATACCCATAAGTCTAATTGTATCCCATACACCATAATCATCATATGATTATCTATTAAACTTATACTAATAATTAATCATAATTATCAGGGACGGGGATTATTATAATAAACATGCAAAAGACATAATAATCAAACATTCAATATCTTTATAAATAATAACATTTGTTTTACAAACAACATGCCTAGGGCATAACACCAACAATCTCCCACTTGCAATAGGCCTAATTAATGTATCGAATACCCATAGACCTAACATGACCATCATGCTTTGCTTGCGGAAGACCCTTTGTCAATGGGTCTGCAATATTATCATCAGTTGGTACTCTGCATATATTTACGTCTCCTCTATCAACGATCTCTCGAATGATATGAAAACGCCTAAGTATGTGTTTGGATTTCTGATGCGATCTAGGTTCCTTTGCTTGAGCAATAGCACCATTATTATCACAATAAAGGTCTATTGGATTAGCAATGCTAGGAACCACCTCTAGTTCACCAATGAACTTTTTAATCCAAACAGCCTCTTTAGCAGCATCGGATGCAGCAATATACTCAGCTTCAGTTGTAGAATCTGTTACGGTACTTTGCTTAGAACTCTTCCAGCTAACAGGACCTCCATTGAGCACAAATACAAATCCAAATTGCGATCTAGAATCATCCTTGTCGGTTTGGAAGCTTGCATCTGTGTAACCACTTACAACAAGATCATCTTCCATTCCTCCATACACCAAGAACGAATCTTTAGTCCTTCGCAAGTACTTAAGAATCGTCTTGACTACAATCCAGTGACTCTCACCAGGATCTGATTGGTATCTGCTCGTCATGCTTAAAGCATACGAGACATCGGGTCTAGTACATATCATGGCATACATGATTGATCCAATTGCGGAAGCATATGGAATCCCAATCATTCTATCACGCTCATCAGTTGTCTTAGGACACTGATTCTTGCTTAGAGATATGCCATGACCTACTGGCAAATTTCCTCTCTTAGAGTTTTCCATGCGGAATCTCTTAAGAACTTTGTCAATATATGTATCTTGACTTTAACTAATCAATTTCTTGGATCTATCATGATAATCCTTATGCTAAGGATGTAAGCGGCTTCTCCCATATCTTTCATTGAGAAACACTTTCCTAACCATGTCTTTACAGACTGCAGTGCAGGAATGTCATTTCCAATGAGTAATATGTCATCAACATATAGCACAAGAAATAGTACTATGCTCCCACTAATGTTTTTGTATACACAAGGTTCATCTTCGTTCTTGATGAAGCCAAACTCTTTGACCGATTCATCAAATCGAAGATTCCAACTCCTAGAGGCTTGCTTTAATCCATAGATGGATCTTTGCAACTTGCATACTTTGTTAGAATTTTCTGGAATTACAAAACCTTCAGGTTGTGTCATATAAACATCCTCAAGTAAGTTCCCGTTAAGGAACGCTGTTTTGACATCCATTTGCCATATCTCATAATCAAAATATGCGGCTATGGCAAGTAAAATTCTTATAGACTTGATCATTGCTAGGGGTGAAAAGGTTTCATCATAGTCGATTCCATGAATCTGCCTATAGCCTTTCGCTACAAGTCTAGCTTTATAAGTATGCACCTTACCATCCATGTCAGTTTTCCTTTTGAAAACCCACTTGCATCCTATGGTTTTTTCACCTTCGGGCGCATCAATCAAGTTCCAAACTTGATTGTCATACATGGACTTAATTTCAGATTCCATGGCTCCAAGCCATTTATCTGAATCAGGAGCGGACATCGCTTCTTGGTACGAAGTAGGTTCGTCATCAACTATGACTTCCACTTCATTGCTATCCGTCATAAGAAATCCATATCTCTCAGGTTCGGATCGCACCCTACCAGTTCTGCGAGGAACTTGAGTATTCAGAATAGGTTCCACAACTCCTTGTGAAACTTGTTCAGATCCAACATTTTGTTCCATGTTATTTTTGGGCTCTCGAACCTCTTCGAGATTAATTTTACTCCCACTAATTCCTTTGGAGAGAAACTCTTTCTCTAGAAAGGTACCATGACGGGCAACAAACACTTTGTTTTCCATGCGGTTGTAAAAGTAATAACCCTTAGTTTCCTTAGGGTAACCAACGAAAATACATTTATCAGATCTCGGTGCAAGTTTGTCAGAGATTAATCTCTTAACATAAGCTTCACAACCCCAAATCTTCATGAAAGACAAACTAGGTTTTCTTCCAGTCCACATCTCATATGGAGTCTTTGGAACAGTTTTAGTTGGAACATTATTTAGTGTAAGAGCAGCAGTTTCTAGTGCATGTCCCCAGAAGGTTAAAGGAAGATCAACTTGACTCATCATGGAGCGGACTCTAGCAAGCCATTATGACTACCCAATTAGTATAACTTTGAACTCCAAAGTTTCCTAAAATATAACATAACACAATCTCTTTGTTTCACGATGTCTATTGAACGTAAGCCATGGTCAATGGTCAACTTACATTTGTTCAATGCTTTCTCGATCCCGAATGTATTGATAATACAAATCTTATTTGAGCACGTCCATGCATTTCATCAATACCATTCATCGAGTGGCCAAAGCTTGACATCTCTCTTGACGAGGAACAAATCCCATCTTGGCTTATTACTCTTCCCTACATGATTCCGAATATGCCAATCATATTCTTTATAGCTATCTGGTTAGGGATAACGTTTGAATATGTCAAACGTAATGTTCATCATGTGGAAGACTGTAATAACCTCAGGTCTAGAGATTTCAGTGATATAACTATATGAGACTTAATTATGACATTGTGACCATGACATAAATCTCATAGGGGTCAGTCCAGTATTTGTTTTCCAACAAATACCCATAAGTCTAATTGTATCCCATACACCATAATCATCATATGATTATCTATTAAACTTATACTAATAATTAATCATAATTATCAGGGACGGGGATTATTATAATAAACATGCAAAAGACATAATAATCAAACATTCAATATCTTTATAAATAATAACATTTGTTTTACAAACAACATGCCTAGGGCATAACACCAACAATCTCCCACTTGTACTAAGCCTAATTAATGTATCGAATACCCATAGACCTAACATGACCATCATGCTTTGCTTGCGGAAGACCCTTTGTCAATGGGTCTGCAATATTATCATCAGTTGGTACTCTGCATATATTTACGTCTCATCTATCAACGATCTCTCGAATGATATGAAAACGCCTAAGTATGTGTTTGGATTTCTGATGCGATCTAGGTTCCTTTGCTTGAGCAATAGCACCATTATTATCACAATAAAGGTCTATTGGATTAGCAATGCTAGGAACCACCTCTAGTTCACCAATAAACTTTTTAATCCAAACAGCCTCTTTAGCAGCATCGGATGCAGCAATATACTCAGCTTCAGTTGTAGAATCTGCTACGGTACTTTGCTTAGAACTCTTCCAGCTAACAGCACCTCCATTGAGCACAAATACAAATTCAGATTGCGATCTAGAATCATCCTTGTCGGTTTGGAAGCTTGCATCTGTGTAACCACTTACACCAAATCCTATTTGAATCGGGAAAAACAATTTTGAGACAAAATTTGGAACTTTAAAAATTCTGGATTTTTGGGCGTAGGTCCGACCGGACCAGAGCAGGCACCCGGCCGGACCATCTGGTCTGGAGCGGGGGTCGGGCGTTTGGTTTTGGGTTCGAACTTGAAAATTCTGGGTTTTTCAGAGGTGGGTCCGACCTGACCAGTGACAATACCCGGCTGGACCTTCTGGTCTGGAGCGGGGATTGGGTAGTTGGTTTTGGGTGTGGATCTCGGGGTTTAATTTTCCTATTTGTTTTGATCTTGTGATTCTGAGATTGGATCAGAGTTTGGATGGCTAATCTACGTTCATCGAGATTGTGTTTCCCAAACTTGATCGCATTCAAAGTTTCAAAGATAAAACGAAGTTAGAATTATGAAGAGTTCATAATTGCTAAAATTAAGAAACAAAGTTCTTGATTCAAACTTCGTCAGTGATAACAACAGTTTGGCCAGAAAAGGTATAATTACATATTAATATCTTAAGATTAGTTGCATCTCTAACGCGAGATAGGGCAACATATACTTGAACATGACAAAACACCATTTTCTTCAATATTAGATCAACACTAATGTCACATATATTCGTTAGTTGCAGTAACAACATCTGCAGTTAAAATTATCATTTTTGCAAAATACGAAACATCTTGCCTCCTCGTTAACAGTCAGAATATACTTTCACACAGTAAAATATTTCTAAACTATAAATGATTTTTTTAAAATATTTTGTCTTTTAGAAAATTAACATAATTTAAAACCGGACTATCTAATCAATGAACGTGGAGTAATATTGAAATAAATAATCAATATCATAAAATGACAAAAAATGCCATAAAAAATCCTAGAACAAATTATTTAAACGTTGGGCAACCGTAAAGCTAAATAAACCCTAATTATGAAAAAAAAAAATACTAAAATGTTTAAAAACTTATAAAAAGTTTAGCAGCTATTTGAGGCACTAAACAAAGTTTATTGGGCCTTTTAAACCCTGCATTAAAGGGCTATGCGATGGCTTTTGTTTGTCTCGCTCTGACGTTCGATTTGATATGCGGTGCATTCCGTGGTTAATCCAGAGTCAAAAGTTACGACCGTTTCCGCGCACGCACTCAAATGACTCTAAAAACTTCAACACATTCCGTCCGCATTAATTAGTAATTTTTCTCTATATATTGATCATAATTCATTTTTTTTCACTAAATAAAAAAATACTCCCTCTGTCCCAGAAAGATAGTCTCATTTTGACTTTTTATGATCAACAAAAATGAACTTTGAGCAACCATTGGTCAAAGAAAAACAATCAATACATATCAAATAAAACTAAATTACCCTTTAAATATTTCAAGTACCTAATATTTTCTCAATGACACTAACTAATCATAAATAAAGGTAAATTAGGCAAAGTGAAAGTGTGTCAAAGTCTTATGAAAAGCTGTAAAATTGCAAGTATTTTGGAACAAAAAAATTCTCATTGAATGCAAGTATTATGAGACGAAAAGAGTATCAAATTTGCAATATATAAATTTTAATTTATAGCTCAATAAGCGATAAATTATTGAACATGAAACATTGTTTTAGCATTATATAGTGCATTTTTAAGTACCTTACACTACCATCTAAAAAATTCATCATAATTTATTTTCTTGTTTATTCCAAAACAAGAAAGTAAAGCATGTTTCATAAAAATGATAATTTTTCACATGGAACTATTTTTGTACCACGTAGAAAACTTTATACTTTAGTTTATATCTTGACCCCCTCACTTTCATTCCTGGCTACGTCCCTGATCTAAGATGGAAGGTGTACTTATTTATTGGTCCTGATATGCTACACTTAGTCACTCTCATGTACAATACTTAATCATTAATTATTTAGACAAAAACTTGTATGAGAACATCGTGACCGGTCTTATAGTAGAGACGGGTCATTTTTGACCCATGACACGGATCCATGACTCACAGGCCAAAAAAAAAAATGATTGTTCGTTTTTTTTTTTTTTTTTTTTTTTTTCGGTTTGTCAAAAATAATAGTTACTATAACTAAATGTAACAAACGTGTTACTTATATGTAACAGTTTGTATACATAAAAGTAATACATATATACAGAAAAGTAACAATTTTTTTATTTTTTTTATGTTTTTTTCGTTTGCCAAAAGTAATACTTATTACAACTAAAATGTAACGAACGTGTTACTTATATGTAACAGTTTGTAACACATATGTATAGAAAAATAATAATTCAACTATTTACACTTTAGAACTAAAAACACTTGTGTTAGTAACATTGTAAAAATAAAAAAGTAACAATTTTTATAAACTAATGTTACATTTTACTTGTATAATAACATTGTAAAACAGTTATGTTTGCTTGTATAATAGTATATCTATATGTTTTCAAATAATAAGTTACAATAAGTTCAATTTATCATGATACATGTAAAAGTATTACATTATCTATAAAAATCTGTTACAATTTCATCTAGTAAAGTGTTACATTTACTTGTACAAATAATTACATTCATGTATATAAGTTGTTATTTTTCAAATGTTACTTTCTTTTAAAAAATAAAATCAAAATACACAAAAATAAAAGATATTCTGGAAAAACACTATTACATTTCAGTATAACGATAATTACATTTAGTTATTGTTAGTGTTACACGTATTTATTGTTAGTATTACAGTTGAAAGATGAATAAATTGAGCTATTTTTTTTTTTTTTTGTAAAACTGGTGTTACGTTTACTTATAAACAATGTTACTTTATAAGTAACACAGTTGTTACATTTAGTTGTACTAAGTATTACTTTTGGCAAACAAAAAAAACAGTAAAAAAATATAAAAACTAAAAAAACGAAAAAAAAAAGAAATTGGGCCAATGAGTTGCTGTCACGTGGCAGATTTTGAGTGGAGCATGGGTTGGGATCCTACGCTTCGCGGAGAACGTTGTACACGGGTCATAGGTCGACCCGTCTCTTTTATGAGACGGGTCTAGGTGTTCTCACTCAACTATTTATTGGTCCTGATATGCTACACAGAGGGAGTATTCACTTTTCTTCTCTTACCCATCTTTTATACTCATAAAATTTTAATTTATTATTTATATTTATAATAAAAACACATTTTTCATTGAATTTATGTGTGAAATATTTTTTTTAGATTAAAACGAGACGGAAGGGGCATGCTACATAAGTAATAATAAAATTATAAAAGATGGTTAAAAAATGTGGTCTATAAAATGAGCTGGCATAATTGTGTTGGTGTTTTTAACTGGAGTGCGTCGAGTCCACAATCAATATGGCAAATGAAATATCGTCACCACATCCTGTGTCCTTCATTTTATAATACTCTCTATGTCTCAGAATGATAGTCCCCCTATTTTTATTGGTTTTACGAAGGAACTTTGAGGAATAATTAAGGCTAATTTTAATTATTCTAATGAAATTTTTGAAATTGTTTTTGATACACCATTATAAATACTATTAATATCAATTTTTAGATTTACATTAACATAATTATAAGTAGTATTTATAACTGCTGAAATTTCCCTTATAGTAACAATGAAAAAATGTGTGGGACGGAGGAAGTATTTTTTTTTAAGTTAACCATTGCGGTAGTACATTTACATTGACGGTGATAAACTGCAGACTTCATAAATTCCTACGTTGAACGGTAGCTAGCTCCTCAATCTGTGTGAACTGTGTACCTAACCACTGAATCCTATAAAGTCGTAACCCAGGCCAATAAGATAAGAAAAAAACATAAACAAGCTCACGTAAAAGAAATGACTCCCATTTTCATTTTATACACTTGCATCACTGCTTTCGTGCTCTACTTGCTCTTCAACCTCCGCACATTCCTCTCTCCTCGCCGTAGCAGCGGCCTCCCACTCCCGCCGGGACCAAAGCCATGGCCTATTATCGGAAACCTCCCTCACCTAGGCGCCAAGCCTCACCAAACTATTGCCGCCTTGGCTCGCACCTACGGACCTCTAATGCACCTCCGTCTCGGCTTCGTCGACGTGGTGGTCGCCGCCTCCGGGTCGGTGGCGGAGCAATTTCTCAAAGTGCATGATTCAAATTTCGCCAACAGGCCACCGAACTCTGGAGCTAAGCATATTGCTTATAACTATCAGGATATGGTGTTTGCCCCTTACGGACCACGGTGGCGCTTGCTTCGGAAGATCTCGTCGGTTCACCTGTTCTCCAACAAGGCTCTCGATGAATTTCGTCACATACGCGAGGTTTGCAATTAATTTAATCTTATTAAACGCCTAATTAATTTATAATATCTTCATTTTGAATCGTTCAAATCAAAACTTGAATCTGCAGGAAGAAATAGCCGTACTAGTACACTCGCTAGCGAGTGCGGGGAAAGCAGCGGTGAACTTGAATCAGCTACTGAGCGTGTGTACTACAAACGCCCTTGGACGAGTGATGCTAGGGAAGCGAGTGTTCGGCGGCGGTGCCGATTCCAAGGCGGAGGAGTTTAAGGAGATGGTGGTGGAGCTGATGGTATTGGCCGGCGTTTTCAACATCGGCGATTTCATACCGGCGCTGGATAGGTTGGATCTACAAGGCGTGGTTGGGAAGATGAAGAAACTGCACGCGCGGTTTGATTCGTTCCTTGACGCGATACTTCAGCAACACAAGATTGAAGGGAGTAGCCGTTCAGGTAAACACGTTGATTTGCTGAGTACATTGATTTCGCTCAAGGATGATCTAGCTTGTGATGGGGACAAGCTCTCCGATACTGAAATCAAAGCTCTACTTCTGGTAATCAATACTCATCTGCCCCGTTCAGTTCAGTTATTGTTACATTTAATACTTCCTCCGTTCCGGGTAAGTTGCAACAATTCGCCATTTTGAGCATTCCACTTAAGTTGCAACAATGCCAAAAAAAAAAAACTCTTTATTACTTTTATAATCCCCACTCATTCTCTCTCTTCCTCTAAACCACTCATTATTCTCCACTCATTCTCTCTCTTCCCTCAACCACTTATTATTCTCATTTCTTAATTTTTGTACTTCCCTTTTCATGTTAGGGAGTATTGGTTTATACTAAAGAACGATGATTATTTTGGACCGAACTTTCTATAAGCAAAACGACAACTATTTTGTACTTATTTTTACATTTTTACAAGATGGATCTACCTTATGAATTCTTGCTTTATTGGACCGATGAATTATGGACTAATGAAATTAATTGTTGTGACAGAACATGTTTGTTGCGGGTACTGACACATCATCAAGCACAGTTGAATGGGCCATAGCAGAACTCATCCGGCATCCCAAAATCCTAGCCCAAGCCCAACAAGAACTAGATCAAGTAGTTGGCCAAGAAAGGCTTGTAACTGAATCCGACCTCCCCCAACTAACTTACTTCCAAGCCATAATCAAAGAAACCTTCCGGCTACACCCCTCCACCCCACTCTCTCTTCCTCGAATGGCCACCGAGAGCTGCGAAGTCAACGGTTACTTTATCCCGAAAGGCTCGACACTTCTGGTCAACGTTTGGGCCATAGCCCGTGACCCGAATGTATGGGCTGATCCATTAGAGTTCAAGCCCGAGCGGTTCTTACCGGGTGGTGATAAGGCTAATGTGGATGTTAAGGGGAATGATTATGATGTGATACCGTTTGGGGCGGGACGGAGAATTTGTGCCGGGTTGAGCCTCGGGCTGAGGATGGTTCAGTTGGTTACCGCAACATTGGTTCATTCTTTTGATTGGGAGTTGGCTGATGGGGAGAAGCCTGAGAAGCTCAATATGGAAGAAGGGTATGGGTTGACTTTACAAAGGGATAAGCCATTGAAAGTTCATCCTAGGCCTAGGTTAGTTCCACATGTTTATAAAAAAGCCTAAGATAATTTGTAATTTTGAGTCAAGGCCCAAAAGGAGAGACGGTATTACTATTTGGCCTTTATGCATATGTTCTTAAAGCCCAAGATTATTTGTAATTGGTGTGGCCCGAAAGATGAGCCGATGACCTAATGGGCTTTTATGCTTTGATATGTTTTCTAGTGCTTAGCAGAAAATATGAGGAAATAAAAGAAATTAAGATTTGGTTTATTGGAAAATGAATTACTTAATGGGACAATTACACCACTTGATTATATGTTTGTGTTGTGATCATTTTTCTCGTCAATGGCAATATTACACAACAAAATAAAACTTTAGTCTCAATAATTTAAAATAAGGCCTAAATGACTCGAGGTATGTATTTCTATCATCAAATTATATTAACTCTCTCAAAATAAGGGCACCTACAAGAAGCCCCTTATAAGTAGGGTGTGATATTACAATATCTTTATGAATATGACATTACCTGAATAATAATTATACATAATAACTTTTGTCATTCAAGTAATAATGAAAAATAAACAATAACAACCGGTGATAAAAAGGTTGTGATATACTCAGTCAGTCCCAGCGTATATGACTTCTTTCCTTTTTAGGCCGTACCCAAATAACTGAAACTGCCCAAAATAGAAATGTTTTAATTATTGTGTCCACTTAATTTATTCAATCAACACTATTATTTACCTCACTCATTTTCTCTCTTCATTTTCTACCACACATACACTATTTTTTTCTTAATTATTGTGTCCACTCCTCTAGTCCTACTTGTGTTTGGACGGAGGGATTAAGTACTCCATCCCGAAATACTTGTAGTTTAAAGGTTTAAAGTGTCTCAAAATATTTGTAGTTTGCTATTCTCTACATATCTTTTGCATTGTTTGTGTATACCCTTAATGATAATTGTGATTGTCACTGTAAAAACATTTAATTGTTTTGGTACTTCAAATGTTTCAAGGGTAATTTAGTCAACTAGACATGCATTAATTGCTTTTCTTACTCCATCTGTCTCAAAATATAAGTCGTTTTAGAGTGTTTCACACATATTAAGAAATGACATTAATGCATGTGAAGAAGTCTCAAATACCCCTAAAGTAATTCAACTACCTAGGTAAATAAATGGTTAGGTAAGAGATAATTCACTATCATTATTAAGGGTATTATTGGTATTGAGCAATAAGAAAGCATTGAAAATAGTGAAACGAAAAGTATTTTGAGACAAAATTTAAGTCCCAAAACGACATCTATTTTGAGACAGAGTGAGTAATAAATACTCCCTCCGTCCCACCACAAATGAGACTAGGAGTCAATTAGTGGTCAACTTGATTAAACTTTGACTAATAATTTAAATATAATGTAATAATCTTAATGAAAATTTAACAATTATTATTGTATCACCATTTATAATACTTTCAATATCAATTTTTAAAATTGTAATCGGAATAAATTTTTTTTATATTAAATTATTTATCAAAGTTTAATCAAGTTGACCACTAATTGACTTCTAGTCTCACTTGTGGTGTGACGGAAGGAGTATACGTGAAAATCATAAAACTACAAGTATTTTAGGACGGAGGGAGTACTATTCATTTCTTAATCGATTCACATTGTTTCTATAAAAAAAAATTTAAAAAATCACATTTTTATAGAGAACTTACCAAAGAGTATTCAATACAATATGAAGAAAACATATTTCCTACTTTCTCACTTGTCATTACAAAAACAAAAAAAGAAATCTATATATATTAAAAGTCGACGCGGAGAACTACGGAGTCGACACGTGGACAAGTGTTGGCTAAATCTAGCTTTTGGTGAAGCCACCTCATCACCTTACTAATTAATAAGTGACTTTTCATTATTTTTTTCCTATTAGCTAATAATATTAGTTACTATATAGGGTAACTATTATAGTTAACTATTATAATAACCAATACTTAAAATAGTAATAGTTACTATTATAGTTCATTATTACTTATAATAGTAATAGTTACTATTAATAGTTAACTACTACTTATAATAGTAATAGGTACTATAATAGTTAACTATTATAGTTACTATATTATAGTTAAATTTTGTAGTTAGCTATTAATAGTTAAATTTTGTAGTTAACTATTATATCTACTTATTAATTATCAACTATTATAGTTAAATATATGCAACTATTATGATTTATGATTAACTAATACTATCAATAGTATTAAGTAATTATAATAATTACTATATATGTGAATTATTACTATTGACAATATTATATAATCATAATAGTTACTATATAAGTTAATTACTAATATTATTATTACTTAACTATAATAGTTATAATATAAGTTAACTATTACTATGAACAGTATTAGTTAATTATAATAGATACTATATAGATTAACTATTACTATTAATAGTATAAGTTAATTGTAATAGTTAACTATAAATAATAACTATTACTATTAATAGTATTATTTAAGTGTAATATTTATATATGATAACTATTACTATTAATAGTATTTGTTAATTTTAATAGCTAACTATATAAGATAATTATAGTTACTATATAAATTATTAATTATTATTATTAATAATGTTATCTAATCATAATAGTTACTCTATTCGTCCTAAATATTAAGTTAAAAGTTATAATTACTATATATAGTGGAGTAACTAATACTAATAATAGTAATTTATATAAAAACTAATAAAAGTAATAGTTATAATATATTAAAACTATTATAATTAATTAATATTATTTTTATTATTAGTATTAGTTACTTCACTTGGACAAGTTTTTATAAAATCTTACGTTTCATGAAGCCACGTCATCATGGGTCCTACGAATTTTGTGAGACTTTTCATATTTCTTCAAATACTCCCTCCAGTCACAAATATAAGCAAAAATAACTAAAATCACACTTATTAAGAAAGTAGTTAAATTTAGTTAATTGTCTTGATTTTATAATGACAATATATAAAATTACTAATATATCCTCATATTAAATGTGTAATAAATGTACACTTGTATTTGAAAATGAGTAATTAATTAGGGGTATTTTTGGTAAAAGAGTATTAAATAAAGTTACATTTAATGTGTTTTGTATTGAAACCCAACTTTTTTTTTCTTATATTTAAATTAAAAAAAAACGCCCATTTTTTTTGCTTATATTTGTGTCCGGAGGGACTATGTGGGTCCCAGAGGGTAACAAGGGTATAGAACCGCTAAAATGGGGGGGGGGGAATAGCGGTTTCAACTTTTTCAAAAATACCCTTATAAAATTCAACCGGGTACTTATCAGTTTGGCCAACTGCGGTTTAAAGCAATAAAACCGAACTAATTAAATGCACATCGGAGGTTTGCAGTTTGGCCAAAGTGGATAGATAAAGAGTTGGGCGGTTTGACTGGGTTGAAAAACACAATGATGCACAAGACAGTTAGAGCTTAAAGATCAAAGGAAAACACAATTCATTTTTCTGATCATATCATAGATGAACTTAGTGAGAAACCACAAACAATAAAATAAAGAACAAAACAGAAAATAAAGATCAAACACACAAATTTGAAGAGGTTCGTTCTTGAATGAACTACATCCTCTACCTAGATGGTTAGTCTAAGATTTTCTAATAACTACTAGACTTGTATTGATTTATAGGAGCTTTTACAAGATTACAATGAAGAATCTAAACTCTAAATAAAAAATCTAACCTATCAAAACTATTCTAACAACCGGTGTTTTCGAAGTGTATAATCTATATGATCATACAAATCGGGTGTGTGTGTGGGAAAGAAATCAAATGCTCTAATGATCTAAGTGATGTTGAGCAAATAAAAACTTTCGGTGTACAAGGCTGAGTAATGAATGGTTGTTTGGCTTGAAGCTTGATGAAGAATTCTGGGTTTGCTAAGGAGATCTTTGAAGGTTTGAATATCTAGGTAAAATCTTCAAAGCAAACTTTAAATACTTGGGAATTTTCGCTCTTGAAGCTCAGCAACCTTCATTGGTGAAAAATGAAGGCTATTTATAGGAGAGCAGTCTTGTGACCGTTGGACAATAATCTGGTCCAAATCTTGATGGTACAGCTGCTGTCAAAATCCCATTGGTTGAGCTGTCATTTTCGTCCTTGGTTTTGTCTTGTAGTCCAAGGTAGTTGTAGCACCACTACCTGACATTGTCCCTTGTTGCAGAGAAAAGACTAACGGTAAACATTTGAATTTATGAGACAAAACCTGTTGGTGTGTATGCCCTAGGCACGTTATTTGAACGATTAATGTTATCATTTGCTTATGCTTTAATAAAGATATTGAATGTTTGATTGTTATATCTTTTACATGTTTATTATAATAATCTCCGTCCCTGATAATTATGATTAATTATTAGTATAAGTTTAATAGATAATCATATGATGATTATCTGTATGCGATACAATTAGACTTATGGGTATTTGTTGGAGAACAAATACTGGACTGACCCTTATGAGATTTATGTCATGGTCACAATGTCATAATTAAGTTTCATATAGTTATATCACTGGAATCTCTAGACCTGAGGTTATTACAGTCTTCCCCGTGATGAACATTACGTTTGACATATTCAAACGTTACCCTTAACCAGGTAGCTATAAAGAATATGATTAGCGTAATCGGAATTATATAGGGAAGAGTAATAATCCAAGATGGGATTTGTTCCTCGTCAAGAGAGATGTCAAGCTTTGGCCACTCGATGAATTGTATTGATGAAATGCATGGCCATGCTCAAATGAATTGATTGGATCAATGTAATTTGTATTATCAATACATTCGGGATCGAGAAAGCATTGAACATAGGTAACTTGACCATTGACCATGGCTTACGTTCAATAGACATCGTGTAACAAAGAGATTGTGTTATGTTCTATTTAGGAAACTTTGGATTTCAAAGTTATACTAATTGGGTAGTCATAATGGCTTGCTAGAGCCCGCCTGACTTACGAGGTTTGAATGGTTCGGACTCGTAGCCAACTTAGTATAATCCTATTGGGTCACACACGCAGAACGGATAATTAAAAAGAGCAAAAAACGAGGAAACTGAAAGAGGGAGCCGTACGGCACCCTTGGAGCCGCACGGCTGCCAAGGAGCCATACGGCCGCCCCCCTGCACTGCGGTTTAATTTTGGTCAATTCTTTTAAGACAAGAAGACCTAAGTCCTAAAGGGTTTTGGAAACCCCTTGTATATAATGTGGACAACCGGGAATAGTTCCCAATGAATTGATTTTGCGAATCACAAATTCTTTCTTGGAGAGAGAGAATACACATAATATACTAGGATCATTATATTTTATTATTCTCAATTATCAAATCACAATAATCTTTTGGAGCTTTGAAGAATCGTTCTTCAACATTGTTTTTCAATCCGAAGGCCTAGCAGTCAAGTTCAAGAAGGCGTTCTTGAATCCGTTCGTTGTGTGGATCACCGGTAGAGGGTGCACATCTTTGCATCTTAATCAAAGTTTTCGCATATCGATCTACAAGGGTTAGTTTTTTTCATCCTCATATTATGAATTGTTGCTCATAACGGATCTAGGTTATTGGGTTTCTTCATGTTATTCTTCCGCTGCGCATGATTGCACGAAACCCAACAAAACCGACATTCCTTGCAGAAACTCCAAGTTAACTCGATGTTATTTGACAAGCCATAAATCATTCCTTTATGGTTGTAAAGGGAATGTTTGTTTCAAAGAATAAATGACTACTTGAATTCTTCAATAAATGCTCTGCGGTTCCACCAGATGCTGGAGCGGTTCCATGAATGAACTTGATGTGCAGTTTCATTGAAACTGCAGAACGCGGTTTCATGTTCTAATGCGGTTCCACCAAGATAGCATCAGTGGTTCCATACGAGACTTGAAGTGCAGTTTCATCAAAGCCACAGAAGGCGGTTTGATGAAAATATGCGGCTCCATGCTGGCGGTTTGAGTATGGCAACGAGTGCGGTTTGAAGAACTAAACCGCTAAGGTCAAACCGAATCAAAACCCAGTCTATGACAAATAAAAATCTACAAATGGATTTATCTAAAAATTGAAGTATAACTTCATTACATGATTCTTAAAGTACATAAAAACACACGTGACATGGATCAATCAAATCAAGTAGGGCGGTCTAACAATGAATCCTAACAGAGTAGCTAATAGTATTAACATACTATATTATATTAGTTAATACTCCCTCCGTCCCATCTTAAACTTAAAAAAAAAAGTAGGTACAAGAATTAAGATGAGAATCTTTATATTATAAAATATAGATAGTGGGGTAGAGTGTTGTGAGTATAGAAAGTGGGTATGTGAGAAAAAGTGGGGTAGGGAATAGTTAGTGGATAATTGTTGTGTGTATGACATGTATGTCCCACTAAATGAAAAAGTATAAATTACTTTTATTTTTTGGATTTTGAAGTTTAAAATGGGACACCAAAAAAAAAAAATTGAAGTTTAAAATGGATTGGAGAGAGTATATATTTTACCATATACAAAAATGCCACTGCATTGATTCATACCCAGTTCAAAATCATTTTTTTTTCTATGAACAAGAAATGTCCTTTGCCTTTAGTTAGTAGGCCCCATTTTATAATTTTAAAGAAAAAGACCAATCTAACCGACCATTATCCTCAAATAATCTTACAATACTCCCTCAGTCTTTTTAGTTTGTTCACTTTTAGTCAACGGGAGTAAACTTTGACCAAACATTTAATGTCAATCTAAACATCCTAATGAAATTCTAACAATTGTAATTGATAAATAATCATTTAATTTATCAATAATAATTTTAAAAATTTCATTAGGATTGTTAGATTGACATTAAATGGCTTAGTCAAAATTTACTCCCGTTGACCAAAAATGAACAGCCTAAAAAGACAGGGGAGTAGTATATAATAACAAGATCGCCAGCCAAAGCACAGGTTGACGCTCGATTTTTTTCCATCTTCAAGGGCAAAACAATAATTTTGCTATCTATCTCTGCTTTTTGGTTGGCATGCCAGCCCAACCTTTCCTCACTTCCTCCGTATGCACTTGACGTGCACGCTCCACTTAGATTTTTTTGTATTAAAAGCATGACATATTCTCGTATACAACGGATGCACGGGCGTGCGGCGGGCCAAACCTGCCCCGACCCGCCCGCCTTTCCTCCACTCCCAGAGCGACACGTGGCGTTTTGTGAGCCACACGTTGGTTCACCAACTGCGCGCTGCCACGTGTCCACTTAAAAGAAAAACTTCAATTACTTTAAAATGCTATATCTTGATATTTATAAATCAAAAAAAAAAATTAAAAATACCGTTTTTTAAAACTTTTACTTTTATCATAACAGAGTGTTACATCTTAGCTTTACGAAACTATTAATTACTTAATTGTATAATATAAGTATAAATAACTAAAAATAGATATTATCCATGAAAAATATTGACTTTATGAAACTATTAATTACTTAATTGTATAATATAAGTTTTTTGAGCCAAAATAAATGCAATCAATGAAAACTATTGATTTTCATGATATGTTGAGTGATATTTATAGCCATGCAAGTAAATTTTCTCAAAGAAATAAAGAAAAACAACATGCACTTAAATGTGTGATAAATAGTTGCCTTAGTCATTTTACAATTTTTTTAACATTCATTTTATAAGATACTCCCCATGTCCTATTCACTTGACACTTATTTTCATTTTGGTCTGTCCCAACTCACTTGACACTTTCCAAAATAACATACACTTTATAATTTTAATAATGTATAATATATTTTCACTTTATATTTATTTTAGTCTCCGTTTGTTTCGCGTAAAATAACTTCCGGAAAATGTTTTCCCCATTTTCCGGTGTTTGTTACGCACCGGAAAATGAGGAAAATATTTTTCGGAAAATGGTTTCCCTCTTTTCTAAGTAAAATGACTACGGATTTTTACTAAGTAAGTCATTTTTCCGGAAAATGTTAACTCTCTCACTCACACCCAACTCTCCATAAAACCCCACCCTACCTACCCTACCCACTACACCTCTAACACCACCCTCTTCATCCATCCTATTCACCCCCCAACTACCCCAGCACACACCCCACCCCCCACCCTACCACACCCCAAAAAAAAAAAAAAAAACTTCTTTTCACTCATATTAAAAAAAAAAATTGAATATCTCCACCACCCCCACCCTACCCCACCACACCACCCCACCCACCCACCCCACCAAAAAAAAAAAAAAACTTCTTTTCACTCATATTAAACTGAACCTCCACAACCCCCAACTACCCCAGCACCACCCCCCACCCACCCACCCACCCCACAAAAAAAAACTTCTTTTCACTCATTTTAAAAAAAATTGAACATCTCCACCACCCCCAACTACCCCAGCACCCACCCCACCCCCACCCTACCCCAGCACCCCCCCCCCCCAAAAAAAAAAACTTTTTTCACTCATAATAAAAAATAAAATGAACACCTCCACCACCTAACCCCACCACCCCACCTCCCCCACCAAAAAAAAAAAAAAAATCAATAAAATCACTCATTTTAAAATTATTTTTGAACACCTCCCTCGCTCCCCACCAGCCCACCCACCCACCCCCAAAAAAATAAAAAATACTCACATTAAATTATTTTTGATCACCTCCCTCACCCCACCCCCACCCCCCACCCACCCCCCCCCCCCCCACAACCACCCATCCCAACCCAAAATCTCCACCCACATTCAATTTTTTTCTCATTATAATTCTTTTCCTCATATTAAATTATTATTATTTTCATATGAAAATATTTTTCAGAAAACATTTTCCTTAGATTTACCAAACAACCAAAAACATGTTTATGTCATTTTCCGAAAAACATTTTCATTTTTCTGGAAAATATTTTACGAGAAATCATTTTCGGAAAGTGTTTTACGCAAAACAAACGGAGCTTTAGTTTTAATTATTGAATCCATAGTAACACCCCATGCATCGCACGGTAGTACTGCTTAGTTACTCCAAAAGAGGAAAAGTCAACAGTGCAATTTACCGGGAACAAACGGACAAGTGAACGGCGGCATTCAGACAATTCTTCTTCATCCCGATGTCCTTTATAATCAACCCATCTCTCTCGATCTCGACAGATATTATACATGTATCTATATCCGTAAGTGTATAATCATGATTCAGTCTTCCCCAATTTCAACTCCCATTATCACTCATTTTCAAAATTAGGGTTCCGTCCATGTCTTCAATATCCCAATTCCCGCCTCTCTGAATATGGCGAACAGTCTCGACCCCATTTTAATCGCTCAAGCCATTTCTCCGACCATTAGCCCTCCCTCTAGAACAGACGGCGACGATTCCGGTCTAAAATCAAGCTGCCATGGTTTCTGGTACAACTCAACCCTTGTGATTCCCTCCGCGTTATTCCTTATTTACTTGGGATTTAACGCCAAGAAAAATCTTAAAAAGCTTAGAAATGGTCGATCATTTGTAATGATCGCTTATTATGTGCTACTTTGGTTCTCCGTTCTTCTTAACTTTGGTTGGTGCTCCGTTCAGGTAACATTATTTTTGACTTTCAATTTCAACTTTTATCCCTTCTCCACTAATATGATTGCGATTGCATAGATGTATTTTTCACATTTAGCACATGATTAACTGTGAATTAATTCGCTTATCAAACGCTCTATTTGACCATTGAAATTTTAATTGGTTCGGGTTTTGTTAATGATTTCATGGTTATAAGGATTTTGAATAGCGAACGGAAATTAAATAAGATCACGTAAGGTGACTCTGACGAATGTGTAATGGTGTACTTCGTATGTTTATTTGATTTGGGTATGAGCAAGGGCATACTTGTTGCATATTTGGTATTCTGCTGGTTAGGAGCTAATTGATGATTGCTAGTAGTTAATGTAGTTATGGTTGGCTGCTGTCTTGAAGTTGATAAAAGCAGGAAACTGATTGCAGGACATTTCTCACGAGTCCAGATCTCCTGTGCCCCTCCATGTGCCCCTCTAATCTGGACCGTTTATGTTGATATTGTAAACGGTCCAGATTAAAGGGGCACATGGAGGGGCACAGGAGATCTCCTCTCATTTCTCACGGTGTGGAAATTTGGATCTGAAAATGATTAAGAGGAGAGGAAAGTCAAGTGAAAAAATGGTGGCTTTTATAAGAGTTTTGATACTTATTAACCTTGCAAATTTGTTGCATCTGAAGGAAGGGAGTTTCTCATTGTACTAACATTACCAAATTGGTCACCTGAACTTTCCTTTTAGCACTTTCTCAAACCCAGTGTGATATTCAAACCTAAGCTGGAAAGACGCTTTAAGAAGCATTATTTTCTTTCACCCTTTCCCCGTCCATCTCTTTTGTGCTGTGTTCACCTCTTCTTTCATTGAAGTTGATAATATTTTGGTCAATTTTGCCAATTCCACTGTTTTCTCGCCTCTTATTCTTAGTACTTCAGGTGCTTTGTGGGCGTGCATGATATAAATTCATAGTCCTCCCTGCTATAAGATGGTGATAGCGTATTAGCTTTAAGAACAACTAGTGAGTAACCCGTCGAGATTCGACGGGAGAATGGTAATGCTATGAATAAAAAAAATCTCCCTCCGTCCCTACATGATCTTCAAATTTGACATTTTTAATTAATAACTCCACAAAAACAACTCGATTGCTATATAAAGTCCAACGATGATGTTAACATCAAGATGAGGATGAGCTTGACAATGAACATTGTTTTCTTATAACCCAACTTATTCTTGACAAGTGTAACATCAAAGAAGACGCGTGGTCTCCCACTTTTCAGATAACTCCACCGGATTAGCAACTAAAAGTTCAGACCTTCTATTCGCTATAACTACACTTAAGGCTCGTTTGGTAACCCGTTACAATTAACCTGTATCATTAACCTCTGTGTATTATTAATACACTTGATATTATGAACCTGTATTAATAGTTTCATTCTCAATTACAATATGATGTTTTGTAAAAACGGTGTAAACTACGGGATTAGTATGAATTTTACCAAAATATCCACTTGATTTGATTGTCTTCCTCGTTGTCAAAATCACAACACCATCTCCAATCAACCATTTTAAACTTGATCAATAACCTATAAACTGACATACTCCTAACTGAAAGCACAAAAATCATTACTACTCAATTCCTCCAAAATGAGATTCAGTATCTCTGCAACTTATGCTACAAGAAGTGACAAATACCCAAGAACAAAAGCACTCTGCAGTTGATTAATGATGACAACAACTTGAAGTTGACGATGGGGGTATGCAATCGACCATGGCAGAGGTTGAAAAGGGCAACAAAAAGTAAATTTACCGTTCTTGTTCTCCATGATAAACACCCAGGGCTTGTTCTCATATGAAACTTTGGGGCACTAATGTGCAATTTGCCCAAAAATATACTACCTCCGCAGAGTAAGAATCCTACCTCTCAAATGCACGGAGATTAAGAAATGATGGAAGTGATTTAAGTGTTGTGAGTGTAAAACTAAAGTAAGAGAGAGAATGAGTGGGAGGGAATAGTAAGTTGATTGGTGTTGTGAGTATAAAAGTAAAGTATGAGAGAGAATGAGTGGGATGAATAGTAAAAGATTTCTTAGGAATGAGACTCTTACTCTGACACGTACCAAAATAAAAAGTAGGACTATTACTCTGGATTCTGGAACGGGGACGTGGGGAGTAGTTGCAAGTGAGAAGGATCACAACGTTTTAGTGCTATTAGCGCTTATAGCACAAGGTTGGGATGAAAATAATAGTAGCAAGTACAGAAGGGGAAGGATCAAAAACATCTTGGAAAGAAGAAAATCATTTTGTAGAAATCTTCAAGAGATATAATTATGAAATCCACAAGGGAATAATACATTCAAGATCAAGAAGATGCACAATCCTGAGTCAAAATCAGGTGTTAACCAAATGCTACAAAATAAATAAGGGTCAATCTCCTACTCTAATAGCTTCCTCATCAGTTCAAACCAATAACAAAAAAAATTGCAAATACATAACAAAATCCCTGGTGCTAATTTATAGCCTATTTTCTCAAAGTCTGCTTCTTGTTCATCAAATCAGCTCGAGCCTCCATTTTGACATGCAATGGTGCTGTGAATACAAAGCCATTGATTAATGATGACAGCAAAGTATGAATTTTACCAAAATATCTACTTGATTTGATTGTCTTCCTCGTTGTCAAAATCACAACACCATCTCTAATCAACCATTTTAAACTTGATCAATAACCTATAACTGACATACTCCTAACTGAAAGCACAAAAATCATTACTACTCAATTCCTCCAAAATGAGATTCAGTATCTCTGCAACTTATGCTATAAAAAGTGACAAATACCCAAGAACAAAAGCACTCTGCAGTTGATTAATGATGACAGCAACCTGAAGTTTGACGATGAGGGTATGCAATCGACCATGGCAGAGGTTGAAAAGGGCAACAAAGAGTAAATTTACCGTTCTTGTTCTCCATGAGAAACACCCAGGGCTTGAAATTGTGAAGGGCAAATGCACAATCAAAACCAACGTAACCACTCAAAAACAAAGCAAATATGAAAGAACCATGTAATAATTCTTTTCAATCAAGACTAGCATTTTGATATTGAATATTGTCAAATTGTATATTATTCTCAACTGCTTGAATAATTATGAAATAGGACCACCCTTTTGATGTTGGAGCCATTTTTCCAAATTCGAATTTCCTTAGCACCGTTCAGTATCCTTCTGACATTTTCTGTTTTATTTATTTGTTTTGAATCTATGATTTTGGTTTTCTTTTTCTTCCCACTTTATACAACATAATTTTGTTAATTTTACAAATTAAAAACAGATGAATGCAACTCTTTTAATATCGATTAAAAACAGATGAATGCAACCCTTTTTAATATCAATTAAAACCAAAAAGAAATGTCAAATAGGCGCTGAAGTTTAACTAATGAAAATAAAACTTTTTGCATTTGATTCTTGCTTCGATGTTGATACAAAGTGATATTTACTTTCTAATGTTTGATGCATTAGGCATGGCAGTGCACTCCTGGGAAGGAGGTTTATTGGAACCTGCTGTCGCTGTTCACAGAATCGGGAATGCTATGTTTAGAGATTAGTGTGCTGGCTTTCTTACTTCAGGAAAATTATGCTATTGGATTGGAAACCTTGGCAAAGACTTTCATTGTTTCTGGCATCATTGTTGGAGTAGATATGCTTATCAAGGTGAATGTGCTTGCTATGCTAGTTTCTTTTATGATGATATATTCTTGCCTCTGCATATTCCACTCTGATAACCAGTTAATCGGAAATTATTTATTTATAATGGGATATGAAAAAACGGAGAAAGATATTCTTACTTTACACTTTTGATTTAAACTTTTTGAGCCTACCTGGGAATGAGGTATCATGAGCATTTATGAGTACTCATCACGTCTTCATTTGATATTATATCTCTGTATGCAACCTAATGAGTGAATACTGAACTTCTCTATCAGTGTGCATGATACTCCGTCCGTCCCGAAAAATGATCTTCCCGTTTGCCGTTTCTCATTGTCCCAAAAAGTTCTTCCTATTTCTACAATTTGGGCTTAAAAGTGCATAAACAAAACATGGCTAGTGAATCAAGTGTTCATATTCTTAAAAAAGTTTGAATAGTCAAATGGGAAGATCATTTTGGGACAGAAAGAGTAAATCTTAGACATTTGATTTATGGAGAGTACTGAAGATTGACTGGTGTTGTATTAGAGATAGGGGCCAAAAGATTATAGAATCATTTTAGGTACTTGTATAACTATCGAATTCTCTTGAATTCTCATTTGATCTTACCCTTCTGCTGTCAGGCGATTTTCATATTTGGATTTGGAGTCCCTCTTTTCGTGGATGGTGAAACCACTCATAGGGCGAAATGGGGCTTGTGGACAATGCATGAACTGTTGTTTGCAGGGGTTTACGCTTACATCTTGTTTGTGCACTACTCAAAGTGGAGGGATAAGCTGCCACGTGAGTCTTTACCATTCCAAAAGCGTCCCTTTTCTTATTATTATTACTGCTTCCGTCCCTAAATGTATGTCTAATATATGTTCAAATTTAATCTTGATCAATCAAGAGAAATATGAAAAATTTTGGACATGCATTTGGGTAGGAGGGAGTTCTTTTTTTAATTTTTTTTTTGGCGATTGTCACAGACTCGTTTTGTTTATGCAGCTAGGCCGGCATTTTACAATTACGTCGTCATCATGTTTGTGGTTAGTTTAGTGGCATCGTTTAGTTGTGGGCTTGCAGGAAGTGGGGCTGGCATGGGACAATGGTACCAAAATTCTAAATCAAATATGCACTCATAAGATTATTGACCATATTTGGTTTGACCTCACTTTAAAGTTTAGCAGTGATTAGCTTCCATCTCATTTGCAGGTTGTACAGTATCATGACTATCGGCTATCACTCCCTTTATCTTCCTCTTCTGTATGCAACTTTTTTAGCAGATTTTTTCCAGGTAATCAGTCTTATCATCATGTAAATAATAGTACCATTACAACTTCCGGAAGATTATTGTTTTCGGTTTGTCCAAATGAATGAAACTTTTTTGTTTAAATCAATTTATAAAAACTTTTGCGTTGTGATGTTTTTCAGGAGGAAGAGTTGCTTCTTGACAATGCGTATTACGCTGAAATGAGAGATGCTGGGTTTTTTGACAGTGACTGGGAGTGAATTCAACTACTCTAGAAAATAGGTAACGAACGTCTTCTCCTTGCTAAATAGGTTTAAACACGACCACACTGCATCTCTGTACAACAAACAGGAATCATACCGGTACTATTGATCAATTTCAGTTTCTATTTGTTAATATTGTATAATAACCCCAGAACCATCTAGCTCGTATTAGTTATATGTGTATATTGACATTGTGTACATACTTGGCTCTTCATATTCGACATGCCTTCGAGGCTGGCTGTAATGTCGCTCATCCCCATACCTTACCACTGTTACCAGTATATCTCCGAGCTTGGCGGTACAGCTTCACACTGTTACACATTTGTCTAGCACTTAAAATACCAATACACGAAATTTGATTCAATAGCAAAGTTAAATACATTGGCCCCATTTTCTGAGCTATTTTCGGATTCTTCATGTCAGTTTTTTTTCCTAATATTAGAAGTATAGTTTTCTTTTTGGTGATTTTGTGTTACTGTAACTATATATCATTGTTAGAGTAAACTACTACCTCTGTCCCTAAATGAGTGTCCAAATTTCAATTTAAGGGACACTGAAAATCTCAACTTTGTTGTACAATTTGGTAGCAAATATTCATATATAATCTTGTAATCTCATTTCCAAACATTTAGTTTTGCACGTATAAAGAAACCGGTGAAAAATTTTTCGAAAAAAAACATTTAGGGAGAAAGTTATGCTAAAAAAGGACACTCATTTAGGGACAAAGATTTCTTGAAAATGGACACTCATTTAGGGACAGAGGGAGTACTTTTTTTTTAACCATCACACTATTACTGATTAGGCATCAGCAAATTTGACCCATAAATTTTTACTCCCTCTGTCCCTAAATGAAAATCCATTTTTGAAAGAGGAGTACATGACTATATATGAATCTTTGCCATTAAATTATATGAAATGTATAGGTTTTTCTGATTTCTCTTAAAATGAAATTTGAACATTCATTTAGGAATAGAGTGAGGAATTTAGGGACAGAGGGAGGACGTATCATATTATTAACATAAATTAAATGTGACCTAAATTATTGATAAACACTAGTTTCTTTTTACTCGACCTTCATTCTGCTAATAATTTATAGTTAAGATTAATGAACATTAGAATATTAAATATATACTCCTATATATATATATATATATATATATATATATATATTGTTTTTATAATAAACTAGCATTTATGAGTTAAAAGTATTCAAGTTTTACTTTTTTTTTCACATTAGAAGTTTTACATTGTATTTATTTATTTATTTATTTATTGTTTAATAAGTAAAGTATTGAGATGGAAGACAATTTATAAAGAAATATTGATTTTTAACCTATAAAAAGTTTGTTGAAAATGGGTACAAAATGTGGTGCTGATCACATTTTAACTCAATGTTCAAAATGGTTTCAATGTTTTTTTAGAAAAAAAAAAATGAAGACAAGTTGCAAAAATCAAAATATACATCGCCTGTTGGTTTAAGAAAATGAATTTATTTTCTCAAACTATTAACACACTAATTACTACTCCCTTTGTCTCAGATTATATGTTCACTTTTCTTTTTTAGTCCGTTCCAGAGTATATGTCCACTTTCTAAAATGGCAAACAATCTTTACTATTCCTTTCACTCATTCTCTCTCATACTTTATTTTATACTCACAACACCAATCAACTTACTATCCCCTCCCACTCATTCTCTTTCATATTTTACTTTTATACTCACAACACTTACGTCACTTCTACCATTTCTTAATCTCCGTGTAAATTATATGGTGAACATATATTTTGGGACGGAGGGAGTACTTTATTTGATGATACTAAAGAACATTTTCACAACAAACAAGACTGAAAATATTACAAAAGCATAAATCTATAAAAATTCACCAATAACAACAAACATTTGACATACCCCATTTATTTTCCAGACTCTTTTTTTTTTACTCATTGGGAGGGAGGGGCTATTGCCACTACATTTTCTACTCATCTACTACAATTCTTTGTGAATGATCATAATTACCTTTTAATATTTTGAAAGTTACCATAACATTATATAAGAGATTATATCTACTACAATTTTGCTTATCCACTACAATAGTATGACTTAAAAACTTACCTTACTTAATAATGAAATGATTTTCTATGTTAAATATCTAAATAATTGAATTTATTTATTCTTAACTTATTTTTATATTTGTTATTCTCAGTGTCAATTGTAACATAATGAAAGTAACATTCAATCCATTTCTTCATTAATTTTTAACCGTAAACAAGAAATTTCAAATATTGGATGGAAGGCTGTAAGTGTTCTTCAGTCACTAGGAAATTTCTTAAAATTTTGTTTTTACTTAAAAAACTAAATATATCGGCGAACTCATTATTTCTAATAAATTTAATACTAGTCATTTCTTATAAAGTTTTATATTGCCAAATTTTTTTTATTTTTTTTTGTATTTTGTTAATATATTTTACTACATTTTTATGGTTGATTAAATACTAAAATGTTATGTAAGAACTATTTGAAAAATAGATTTATTTTCATTTTTGCTTGGGATATTTCATTATAATTTTATTTTATATATCTTAAATAAAAAATATTTCTAATTTGTTTTTCTACTTCTTTTTTTTTTAAAATTAAAATAAAATCAAATTCAGCATATTTTATTTTATTTATGCTACTTTTATCTTTAATTTTTTATTTACTTTCTTATAAGTTCTTTTATTTTATATTGTCAAAGAAAAGGAAAACAACTTGCCAAAATTAAATAGTTAGCTTTGGAAAAATAAATCTAGTTTAGATTAAGATAGATTATGGATGAGGGTAAATATGTCAAGTCATTAAATATTTTTAACTAGTGTAGTGGATTAGTAAATTTTGTAGTGGAGATAGCCCCTCCCTTACTCATTTAACATCATTAATTTGAAAGAATTAATTATGACACCAAAAATTATGGAAACTCTGAATAATTTAAGAGGTTTATTAACTCATCTTAATTAATATGTGTAAAAAAATCTAAAATAACTACTCTCTCCGTCCCAAAATACTTGTAGTTTTAGGATTTTCACACAAATTAAGAAAAGCAATCAATGCATGTCTAATGGACTAAATTACCTTTAAAATATTTCAAGTATCAAGACAATTAAATGCTTTTACAATGACAAATACCATCATAAATAAGGGTATATTTGACATACAATGTCAAAGATGTCTAGATAAAATCAAAACTACAACACATTTTGGGACAAATTTCAATCCTTTAAACTACATGTATTTTGGGACGGAGGGAGTACATTTCAGAACGGAGAGAGTATTAACAGTACTAGTAAATTTGTGCAAAGCCATTAACTAAAGGAAAACATTACTTCTCTACACCAATTTTTTTTTAACAAAACGTACAAAAATTCCATGAATCTCGAATAATACAAGCACGAAAACACACGAATTTCGAACTATTACAACGAGACTTAGGTCTGCCCGTTCAATGACATAAAAAGCATTCAACATTTGTAAAACGTTTGGCACTCGAACGAGATAGCGTAGGTTGGCGTTTGGAAGACCAAGAAATGGGATTATCACCTAGAAATACGCAATAGCCGGATGTAGAACGATGCGTATCAGGACACCCGCCCCAATCAGCATCAGTGAAGGAGGTGAGTTCGGAGACAGATGACCGGGAAAGATGGAGGCCGAAGGAAGTAGCACCACGGAGATAGCGCAGGATGCGCTTCAGAGCAGACATGTGTTCAGTCCGTGGAGCATGCATATGTAAACATACCTGTTGGACCGCATAAGAGATGTCTGGTCGGGTGCTAAACGACGATACTGTGATGAATCATCATACGGAGTTCCACTCGAACTACTTAGTTTGGACTTGGTGTCAATGGGAGTAGCAGGCGGTTGCAGGAGGACATGCCAGCCCATTCCAAAATGTCCTCGGCATAATTCTGTTGACTCAAGAATAGCCCCGTAGAAGAAGGAGTGACAGCCACACCCATAAAGTAATGAAGAGGACCCAAATCCTTCATAGCAAACTCAGAGGCAAGAGTAGAGATAATGGACCGACGAAGTCTGTCCGAAGAAGTGGTTAGGATGATGTCATCAACATACGGTAGCAAATAGGCAATGTCCGGACCATGCTTATACACAAATAAAGAATGATCAGAACGATTGTGAACAAATCCCATCCGAGAGACAAAATCAGCGAACCTTTTGTACCACGCACGAGGAGCCTGCTTTAGGCCATACAAAGATTTCTGAAGTAGACATACATGATCCGGATAAGTAGTGTCATAAAATCCCAAAGGCTGATGCATATATGTAGACACCCCGCCTTGGACCGCTCACCCCGATTGCACATTTGATTTTGTGTTTCTCCCAATTTTAAGTGTTTCTCGTTAGTTTCTGTCACTTCCGTTAAGTTCCTGACTGACTTCGTTAAGTCCAGGGACTAAACTGAATGACAGGGCTGACTTTCTAGTCCATTCTGTCAAAATTGCCTTCTCTGAGTCGCGCGCCTCCGACACTAGGAGCCAGGCGCGCGCGCCTCCCGCCCCCAAAGCAGGAAGCGCGCGCCTCTGGGCGTCAGTTACAGATTTCTGGCCAGGATTCCCCCCTTGCTCAATTTACAGGATTTTGCCCGGGAAGGATTTCTTGGTGACTGAGTTTTGGCACCAAAAACACCCCTCTTTCACCTATAAAAACCTCTCTTTACCTACATTTTCAAGGACCGAAAATTGAACTTACAAAAACTATACCAAAATCACTTTCTAAAGGTTCTCCAAGGATTTCATCAAGAAATATTTGAAGGTCTTCAAATTGTAGGTAAAAGTCCATCTTTTCCTTCCTTTTCTACTTCATCTCCTCTCTCTTTTTACTTTAATCAAATGTGCAATCACCCAAATCATTTTGGGACATGACTCTAATGATCACCTCATCTCATTGAGGTTGGTTAAGGAGTTATCTCCTACATTCCAAATCATATTTTAAACCCCCCCCCCCTTTTTATGACTTAAAGAAGAAGAAGAAGAAGAACATTTTCATTTATGTAGATTTTGATCAAGCAAGACCAACTTAAGTTGGGCGAGATGGGTGTTTCGGTACTTCCCATCTCGTAATCTAACCCCCGGACCTCAAAACAAAGAATCTCTGTTTTCGTAACCAAAACTTAGGCTACAATCAATAGGTTTTTCTTATGTTCCTCAAAACATAGGTGGCGACTCTAAAACAATCTAAAATCAAGTTAGACATCCTAGGATAATATCACGCGCTCGAGCCTAAGGCCGTGGTGTTCCCACCCGGGGTATCTACAGTGGCGACTCCGCTGGGGACATTTGAGGGTTAAACTTGCGTTCTGATCGAAATCTACATCTTTTCTGGGCATTCTGTTTCCTGATGGGGGAGGCGCGCGCGTTTGGCCTTTTAAGCCTAAGGCGCGCGCATCCCACATCAAGAACCAGAATCGCCCACTTCTTCATATTCTTCATCTTCTTCTTCTGTTATTCTGCACTAATCACTTCTGCAGGGGTTACAATATGAACATAGGACCAGGGCAATCCCCTGAGTCCAAAGTCTGACATTCTGACAGGTGTGTCCCAGAAGCGCGCGCCTCCCATAATGATTGCGCCATGCGCGCGCGTCCCACATCAGAACTCAGAGGCGCACGCTTCTGGGTTGGTTCCAGAACAGAGACAGGTTTCAGTGACTGAGCAGTACAGTGGGGTGTGGGCACAGTTGCCTGCATCAGAACAGAATTGAACCCTCGGACTGTTTAATTTTGTGTTTTATTTACCGGTCACACGGGTGACTCGGGAGTTGTAATTTTATGTGCTTATGTGTTTTGTGTGTTTTTCTTTCTCACCAAAAAAATAAAAAATAAAAAATAAAAAATTTGTCACTTGTTAGACCTCACACTACATGCACATATTCCTATGAACTGCTCACTATCGAGTCGCACAAGTCCAACCCCAAACCCGTCGAGGCCCGTCCTAGAAAGTTTCAAGCTCCACCAGACCTTGGCTCTTTCGAAGCGGTAAACCTCAGCCCGTGGCGTAGTTCAAGACTACATGCCGGGGGTGACCTTTGAGCCTCATATTCAAGCCGAGCACAAACCACACAATTCTAGTTAGGGTCTAACACTCCGTGACTCAAGTCGGTTTCCATGTACCGAGATTTCCCTAAACTAATGTCTTCAAATCATACATGCCAACTTGTTGAAAGGGACGCAATAAAAATCCGTCCCCGCATGTATGTTTTACTACATTAATTTAGTCTAATCCCGATACATGTAGGATTCACAAACGTGGTGGAATCCGATGAGTATATGGGACCGCGAGATGGTCTATATACTAGTGTGACGATTCCATTATTTTCTTAGAAACCCCAAAAGGGATTCATTCCCTCCGACTCATAAAAAAAAAAAAAAAAAAAAAAAAAAAGAGTCTTTTCTTATGTGGTTCGAGTCGTGTGCCCAACTGTGTGCTCTAAGCCTCTTCATGGACCGCAAGTGTTACTCAAGACTGACAAGGGCCTCTTCTGCAATATAGGTTCAATTGGTACTTACAAAGTCTACCGGGATTCAGCAAATCGGTTAGTCCGTGAAGAGATCACTCCAACAGCTCCAACATCAACCATGACCGGCAGTAGCAACACCATGTCTCTCGAACAGCTCTCAACTATGGTCCAACTCCTCCAAGAGCAAGTCTCCACCCTTAACAAGGAGGCACAAAGCAAAGATGACATTTGGCAATCCCACCTCGACAGCCAAAGGGAGGCCCACGAGGCCGAAATGGAGCTAATGAAAGAAAAGCTCACCAACCTTGCCAAGGGAAAGAACAAGAACAATGATGATGAATCCGAATGGACCGAGGGTTTGTTCAAGAGTCCTTATGTCAACACCCGCACCAAGAAAATGGGGGAACCAAGTTCCGAGAACAACGAGCCCAAAATGGTGGATTCTATCATGGCCTACATCGACCAAAAATTCAATGGGCTCAACATGGGGAAAGGCTCCGACACAAGCCTTTATCAATCATCCATCCTCATGAGTACTATGGCCGCCCTTCCCGATAAGTTCAAGATGCCCGACATAAGCAAATTCAAGTGCAACTCTTGCCCTATGGCTCACATTGAGACTTATATTTGGGCAATGGTTCCAAAGAAGGTCTCCACCAAGGTGATGACTCAATGCTTTCCTCTCACTCTCGAGGGGGCGGCAAAAGATTGGTATGCTACTCTCCCGCTCACTGTCCGTCTTGATTGGGACTCCGCCATGCTTGCCTTCAAGAACCAATACCAAGGCAACACCACTCACCGGCCCACAAGGAAAGAGCTAGAGAACACTACTCAACGAGACAATGAGTCCTTCATCGACTTCTCAAGGAGATGGAATGACAAACTCTCTGAAATTGTTGAGAGGCCGAACACAAAAGAGCAAATGGACATATTTCTCAAGTGTCTCAAGATTGATCTCCGCACTCACCTCAGTGGAGCTTGCTACTCCGACTTCTCCCAAATGTATGAGGCGGGTGTACGCATGGATGACTTGCTCAAGGAGATTAAGAAGACCACTCCTACTTACCGCTACAAGGCCGCTTCCAACTCCACAAAAGAGGCCTCGGTCAACGCCGTCACTATTGACAAGGGGAATTACAAAAAGGTTCCTCCACCTCAAGGGAAAAGGCCCCGAAGTGTTCGAGGTCCTCAAGGCAAAGGGTCAAGTCACACCCGTGCAAGGGTACCAACCCAAGACGATCCACGACAATCTTGCTCACCACAAATATTGTGGCTACCACCAATATAGTGGCCACACCACCGAGGAATGCTTCGTTCTCCGCAATGTCATTCAAGATCTCATAGATAAGAAAGAATTTGTAGTGACTAATGACGAGCATGTCAATGTAATAGAGATATGAGAACTTGAGGGGACCACCCATTCAATCCCAATTGTGAATGGGGGCCCCAATGTTATGAATAAAATTGACAATTCTTGTTATGTAGTGACTTATGATGAGGTAATGAGGGAAGTACTAGAGAATAGAAAAAAGAAGCAAGATGGGAACGTCAATATGCTAACTCGATCCGGTCGAGTCATAGCAAGCAACCCTTCCACTTCCGCACCGAGCTCCTCTTCTCAAAGGCCGCAAGCTCACAACACTCCCGAAGATCCTCTACTTGTCCAACTCAAGAAAACTCAAGCCAACATCTCTATTTGGGACCTCATTGCATCCTCGAAGAAACACCGAGATCTCGTCATCCGCAATCTCGATGATACATCAGTTTCTCCCGATACTACTCCCGAGGACCTCACGGCAACGATTGGTCACATTCATTTTAGCAATGTCATCACCTTTACCGATATGGACCTTCCACCGTTTGGTTCCGACCATAACGAAGCTATTTACCTCAAGGTACGAGCAAGGGGGAGGCCCGTCTCAAGAGTCTTAGTGGACGGTGGTTCCGCACTCAATCTCATGCCTGGTAGGATCATGGGCATACTGGGGCTTAAAGATTCTGATTTGAGGCCTTCTACTCAAGTAATCCGAGGTTATGACAGCACCGCCCGTACAGTCATGGGTATGATCAAATTGACATTGAGTTTGGGAGCATGGTCATGTCCGTTCCATTCCAAGTGCTTGATATCCCTGCCTCGTTCAACTTACTGTTAGGTCGACCATGGATTCATAGTGCTAATGCCGTACCGTCAACTCTCCACCAATGTGTCAAGATCCGAAACGGTGATGAAATAGTGACCGTAATGGCTGAAAACATTACTATCCACAGAAAAGGTGAGCCCGTCCACCAAGTTCAGCACGGTCTACCAGACTCCACTCTCTCCGGCGTCTCAATCAACGCCATTGACAAAGAAGGGGGAAATGGATCATGGACCCCCAGCAATCACAAAGTACTCCGCATGATGAGGGATATGGACTACTTCCCTGGTTTAGGCTTAGGGAAATATCAGCAAGGAATCCTACATCCCGTGCAAGTCCCATTTGTCAAGAACACATTCGGTTTGGGGTACGAGCCTTCCAAAGAAGACTTGAAGCAAGAACAAGCAATCAAGAGCGAAAAGGCCCGAGCTCGTAAAGAAGGCCGTCGTTATGAGGTCCCTAAACTAAGGCCTTACCGCAAGACGTTGAATGGTTATTTTGTCCGCCAAGGGGAAGACGTTCCATACATGATCTTTCCCGAACCATGGGTTAACAACAAGGGTGTCAAAAAGCCCGGCCTCGAAATCTTCTCCGATTGTGAGATCCAGAAATCCGAAAGGGAACCAACTCCCATGTCGCCCCGTGAATGGTGGGGAAGGAAGGCGACTATAGAGTCCGAGACAGAAATCACCGAGGGGGAAGAACTGACAGATTTAGCCTCCATGTTCGAAGAGCTTGCCGTAATGAATGAATGCCAAGTCAACGCCATCCATGACACCGTCATCATGAACGAGACTATCAGTGAGATCCCGCCAAGCTCCGAGCCGATCAACAATTGGTATTCAACAAAAGGGCCCGTGGTATCCGAGGAATTCTTAGTCCAAGAAATGGGTTGCATACCCCGCACAGCAACAAAGGAAGAGCAGCTTACACTTACTTTCGAGTCCGAGAGTGTCTCTAATACCCTCACCCAAGAGGATTTGGAGGCCATAGCCGAGCGTGTGTTTCCTTTCTTTGCTAATGAAAAATTTGATATTTCTGAGTACCCTGAGACTACAAACATCATAAATGATGAATTAACTAATAATGAACTTAACGAACAAGTTAATAACGATTCAAATTATGATGAAATAGACCACGAAAACACAACATACTTAAATGAACTTGCTCAACAAGTCCGTAGTCGTGGCGAGAATGGTCCAAAGGCTGACGAAGAATTGCAGGTTGTTAATCTGGGTACCGAAGAAGAGCCAAAAGAAACCAAGATTGGAAGCTTCTTCAAGGGAGACGACAGAGACAGATTGACTGCATTACTACGAGAGTTCGTGGATGTGTTCGCATGGTCATACAAAGACATGCCGGGTTTAGACAGAAAGGTAGCAGAGCACAGGATTCCGATCAGAGAAGATGCCAGGCCAGTAAAGCAGAAGCTCAGGAAGATCAAGCCAGAATGGTCTCTGCAGGTCAAAGAAGAGATTGAGAAGCTCCTCAGCGTGGGTTTCATCAAGGTTATCGAGTATCCGACATGGTTAGCCAACATTGTGACAGTCAGGAAGGCGAACGGCAAGGTCCGAGTTTGTGTAGACTTCCGGGATTTAAACAAAGCTTCCCCAAAGGATGATTTTCCACTCCCTAATATCGACATGCTAGTCGACTCCACTGCTGCCTACGAGGTTCGCTCATTTGTGGATGGGTTCGCTGGGTACAATCAGATTCTCATGGCCGAGGAAGATCAACATAAGACAGCCTTCACAACACCGTAGGGTACCTTCTGCTACACAGTCATGCCGTTTAGGTTAAGAAACGCTGGGGCTTCCTACCAAAGAGCCGTGACAGACTTGTTCCACGATATGATTCACAAAGAAATCGAGGTCTATGTGGACGACATGATCATTCACTCCAAAGGGACCGATGGTCAACATTTGATCGATCTCCGCAAGTTCTTCGAAAGGCTTCGTCAACACAAGATGAGGCTCAACCCTGCAAAGTGCACATTCGGGGTTATCCGAGGCAAAGTTCTTGGTTATATGGTCACTGAAAGGGGAATCGAAGTAGACCCCTCCAAAATCAAGGCAATCATTGACATGCCTCCTCCAAAGACACAGAAAGAGATTAAAGGTTTCATGGGCAGACTACAATACATCAGTCGGTTTGTGCACCAACTCACTTCCATGTGCGAGCCAATCTTCAAGTTACTCAAGAAGAATGTGGCTCTAGAATGGACCGACGCGTGCCAAGAAGCCTTCGATCAAGTGAAGCATTACTTAACGTGCCCTCCTGTTCTAGTTCCGCCGCACAAGGAGAAACCTCTGTTGCTTTATCTCACTGTCAATGATGAAGCCCTAGGGGCTATGTTAGCACAAGAGCAACAAGAGTCCACAAAGGAGAACGCCATTTATTTTGTCAGTCGCATATTCCAAGGAGGCGAAAAAAACTACTCTGTCTTAGAGAAGTCATGTGCAGCATTGGTTTGGGTCACTCAAAAGCTCAAACACTATATGGAAGCTTTTCCGATCAAGCTAGTAGCAAAGGTGGACCCGCTCCGCTACATCTTCGAGAAGCCTTTCATGTCAACAAGAATAGCCAAATGGTACTTCATGCTCGCCGGCTACGATATCACTTACGTCACACTAAAATCCGTCAGGGGGAAAGTGTTCAGTGACTAGCTTGCCGAATTCCCGTGTGACGAAGTGAAGGGGGAAGATGTACAGTTCCCCGACGAGCATTTAATTTGTACTGCAACCGAGGAAGACAAGTGGCAACTTTTTTTCGATGGCGCCGCCAATAAACACGGTTTTGGTATAGGGGTATTGCTTGTCGATCCAAAAGACATCTACACTCCCATTGCCATACGCCTGGAATTCGAAGCTACCAACAACATTGCCGAGTACGAAGCATGCATAGCAGGGCTCGAAGCAGCTCTCGAAAGAAACGTCACGGAACTAGAAGTGTTCGGCGACTCTTTGCTCCTTATCAATCAGCAATCGGGTAAATGGCGAACCCAAGACCCGACTCTCCAACAGTATGGTCAGCACCTTGAAGAACTGGTTGAACAATTCCAAGAAATCACTTTCAACTACCTGCCAAGGGATAAGAATCGCTTCGCCGATGCACTGGCCACTATAGCTTCATTAGTTGAAATGCCCAAAGGAAAAATGGTGAAGCCTTTCAAAATTGCTCGAAGGAACAGTCCGGCATATTGCATGAGCATCGAGATCAACGAGGTTCAAACAAACTCTCCGTGGTATTCAGATATCATGAACTTCCTCAAAGACGGCACTTATCCCGAGAACATCAATAAGAAGTCTCAAGCAGCTCTGCAAAGGTTAGCCTCTCGGTACGTACTGATTGGGGACCGAGTCTATAAAAGGCACCACGACGGGATCAATCTCTTATGCGCCAATGAGACCGAAGCTCAAGGGATAATGTGTGAAGTGCACGAAGGAGAATGTGGACCCCACATGAATGGGTTTATGCTAGTCAAGAAGATACTTCGCATTGGTTACTATTGGAGCACTATGGAACGAGACTGTATCGAGAAAGTCAAAAGGTGTGCCAAGTGCCAATTCCACGCTAATCTGCAACATGCTCCACCCTCACAACTTTACAACATGGTCACACCTTGGCCTTTCTCTTGTTGGGGGATAGACATCATCGGTAAAGTTCATCCTGCCGGGAGAAATGGGCAGTCATTCGTCCTAGTAGCAGTCGACTACTTCACAAAGTGGGTCGAAGCACAAGCCTATCGAACCCTCAACGCCAAGAAAGTGGCCGAATTTGTAAAGATTAATATCATGTGCCGATACGGCGTGCCTCATGAAATCATTTCCGACAACGGCTCTCACTTTGAGAAGGAAATGGATGCACTTTTGGTAGAATACAAGATCACCAAGCACAAGTCATCTCCTTACCGGCCCCAAGCAAATGGCGCAGTCGAAGCAGCAAATAAGACCATCGAGACCATCGTCAAGAAAATGGCCTCAACAGGAAGGGATTGGCCCGAAAAGCTACCATTAGCATTGTGGGGCTACCGCACATCGATATGATCCGCAACAGGAGAAACTCCTTATGCATTGGTCTATGGTTCTGAAGCCGTACTCCATATCGAACTTGAAGTCCCATCTCTACGGGTCCTCCTCGAGAATCAAGTCAACGAGGTCAACTGGATGCAGAGTCGATACGAACAGCTAGCCTTACTCGACGAGAAAAGGTTAAGGGCACTCGAACGCACGAGGGCATATCAGCAAAGGATGGCAAGAGCTTTCAACAAAAAAGTGAAGCCTCAAAACATCAATGTGGGAGATTTGGTCTTAAGACAACATCCTCCTAATGCCATGAATCCCCTGGGGAAATGGGGACCCCGATGGATCGGTCCGTACGTGGTCAAAAAGATACTAAGCGGTGGTGCAGTCCGGCTCGTGGATTTAGATGGTGACCAGCTGCCAAAGGAGGTCAACCTCGACAAGCTCAAGAGGTTCTACGCTTAATAAACAAAGACCATTAAAAAAAAAAAAAAATCGCTCGCTAGGTTGAAAACCCGCAAGGGCGGCCTAGGCAAAAATTAGAGCACGTGCAAAAAAGAAGCCCGCTAGATTGAAAACCCGCAAGGGCGGTCTAGGCAAAAAACAGGGTGCACAAAAAAAATAAAAAAATAAAAAAAAATGGTCTTTGTTTGTTTGAACTACGAAGACCTGAGCCTCCCAACTGGAGGAACGTAGGCAACCTTCGGGTGCGGTCTAAAACATATCAAAAATACCCAATTCACTTCAAATAACAAAATGCAATTTTTATTCATTCAATGAATTATTCAAACCATTACAACGGATTTATTGAGCAACAAAAGACATCAAAACATTAAATCCTAAAACAAAGTGGTCTAAATTGCAATCTCTTGGGGTACAAAGAAAAATCTAATCTTTCTTAGGTTTGGGAACCCATTGCTTCTTGTTATGTACTTTAGTCTTCTTGGATGGGGACGGAACATTCTTGGGACCGCCAAGACGGGAGAAAACGCTAGGACGGGACGGAGCTTCATCAACGGCTTTCCCTTTACCCTTATCAAGCGGAACCTTAGCGGGGACAACCATGGGACGCTTCCACACATATGAGGAATTTCCCTTACCTTTCTTCTTCTTGGGAAAATAACGGGGTCTATAGTCCCGCACATGAACCACCGGTCTCACGGGGTCAACAACATCGTCATTGGGCCTTCCCAAACGATCAAAAACGCTCGGACGCTTCTCCACCATCGAGACGGACCCCACAGCTGGAACGACGTTCACCATTGGAACGGACTTCTCACCCTCAGGGACGGAAACCTTAACTTCATAGGAGAAAGTCATTGGGGCCATTATAACAAGAATTTTGTGGAGAAAGTGTCTGCAAAAGAATGCTGTGTGGCCATTCTGGTCGAAAAATGGTTCAAATTTATAGCTGTTGGAACATTCTGATCAGAAAAGAAAGGGGCTGTAATTCAGCAGGCCAGAAGCGCGCGCCTCCGACCATGGATTCACAACGCGCGCGCCTCCCAAAAGCAAGGCCCGACGCGCGCGCCTTTGACAGCAGTTTAGACAGAAACAGCCATTGTCAGTTCAGAACAGAACCCAAGCACTTCAACATATCCAGCCTGCAGCAAAATCAAATCCCAGCAATAAAAAGGAGTTCAAAGCATCGACAACAAGCACCCTTTGGGCACACATTTGTTTGTAAAAAGTCGACATCTAAGATCGAGTCGCTAATAGAACATAAAAAACGAGTAGTAAAATAGATAGGATTGTAAATACATGTTAAATGTTATTACAGGCAAAAGCAAAAGTGTTTCAATCCCTCATCCTCTCAGCCACAACAGCTCAGGCACGTCATCACCAACACTGTGCTCACCCCCTGCTACCGCTCTCGGTCTCCTCATCGTCATCACCATCCTCATCATCATCATCATCATCATCAGACTCAGATGTCTCAATCACAACATCAGGACGGGTCCTCTTAGCAGCTCTCCCCGATGAACTGGCGCCGCCCCGGCTCTGGCTACCCTCTCGGCTCAGACTCCTACTATGGCTCAGACTCCTGCTCAGCGACTGCCTCGCCGAAGAGACAGCCTCATCAATGTCCAGTGCAGCATCCCTGCAGCCTCGTCCCATGCCCCGAGCACCTCGGGCAGCTCCTCTCGCAGCACCAGAGACAGCACCAGCAGCATCTCTAGTCATGGCAGCAATATCCCTGCACAGCTCCAGCACCCTCTCCTCCAGCTGACGGAGCCTCCGCCTCATCCCTTTGTTCTGCCTACCCAAGTGCCTATAAGCAGCTACGGGCACCTGTTACAACAAAGAACGGGGAAAGGAAATTACATCAATACAAAGAACAGAAAAACAAGACTGGAACTGAGAAAATGCAAAGATGGTCAGAAAAACATACCACGGCAGCCTGAGCAGGAGGCTCTCTCTCCGGTGACATATTCTCGGGAACAATCTCCCTCTGCTCCTCAAAGACCCCGAAGTTTGAATAAGTGTAATAAGGAGGAGGCAAAGGAGGATCAAAACAATACCCGGCACCGGTAGTGTAAAACCGAGCGGAGGTCGAAGGAGCAGCCTGTGATCTCCTCGGATCAGCGAACATAAAGCCCTGCATCAAGTTGTTCTCCCTGAAGAGGCCATAATCCTGATCCAAGTGAATATAAGGGACGGCATCAACCCCTACCATATATGCCGCACGATCAGCCTCTGAAAGTGACCTCCTGTTACGAGGGCAGAAAGGAGGAACGTCTGGAACTGCAGGACGAGGAGGGGTGTAAAAGTCTGTCACCTGGGTACCATGCTGCCAAAATACTCTGTCTCCCAAGTACAGAGCCATGCACTCACCCGAACTCATCAAAATCCGAGAACGGGTAGGAATAAGAGTGTGCTCAAACCAGTGCTGAACTGATCTCCACGGATACAAAGAAAAGGCAACAGACTCAGGCCTCAGGGTGTCCAAGTGCCGTCGGGCCGAAGTAAGACTAATGGGATTCGTGCCAGTCTTCACATTCCTCTCCTTATACGCCCACCGTGCGCAGTCCGGATACTGGGGCTAGCCTTCCTTGGCAATCTTGAAATCCCTCAGATTCAGGATAGCAAAAGCCCAAAGCTGTAGAGAAGAGGCAGAAACAAAGTTAATGACAGTCAACGAAAAAGGCAGTTATGACTAAGGCAAGGAGAATATAAAAGGGACAGTAAGCAGTATACCTCCCACAGCAAGCTGAAGCCCGTAACAGAGCTGGTGGTCGAGCGGCTGGTCAAATCCATGCCGTGGTAACAAGCAGCCAAGCCCGCTGCGCCCCAGTTATACTGGCCGATCTGGTCCAAGTCCACTAACAAGTCAAGCAGAGCCAAAGAGGCCGAAGATCCCCCATTGGCAAACAGAGTGTGGGATAACAAGTACCAAATGAAGCAACGGGCCACAGCATCAACCCGATCAGCAGTAACACCCCGAGCCTCAGCCATCAGGATGCTGAAATAAGCCCGGATTCTCCCCCATGTCACTCGAGAATTCTTAACCTCGAACCGACAGTCAACCAAGGCCAGTAACTCGTCCGGAGTCCGAGCAGCCCCTCTCAAACCAAAAGGGACAGGCACCCCCATGAACGGCAAGCCCGTCAAAGCTGTGAAATCAGTAGGCGTCATAGTCACCTCGCCCATGGGTAAATGGAAGGTATGGGTGGTATCCCACCATCTCTCCCTCAATGCCTGAACCACATCAGGGTCATTCTTCAAAGCTGGGAGGCTAGTGACAAAAAGACCAAAATGAGTCCCTGTGACTCGGGCCCGAACATTCTCGGGCAACCTCTTCCATATAGAGATGGGCCCATGAGCCCCACCGCGAATCTCCGTCAAACGGGTCCACTCCTAAAAAAAAAAAGGGGGGGGAACAGCAAAAATTTCATCAGCATGACTGCTAGAAAAAACGGATGAACTCAACACAAAGATTTCAACGGCAGAACAATGTACAAGCAAGTGTGTGAACGTGAAAATGGACATCCCAACATGTTTCTTACAACAAATCAGCAACAACAAACAACATGCAAAGAATGATCAATAAAGCTGCTGCAGCAATATCTCGGGTAAAGAAAACAGAACTTCATGAAGCCCGAAATCGACAAGAAAGGTGAGGCATTCTTACCAAACCCGAAGTCACGAAGTGAGAAATATGGGTATGAGGCCGGAAAGTAAGCAAGCTCGGGTCCATAGCTTCAACCCCAATTTCGGGCTCCTCGCCCTGTGGCATCTCAAACGGAGGTGATTGCTGACGATCCGACATCGTTTCTTTGACGGAATTGATCCTAGAGCAGCAAGAAAGTGTTTTTGGGTGATTTCTCTACGAAAATTGGGCTTGGAATTTAGAGGGTTCTTCAAATTTTTGAAAAATGGCCGAAAACAGCGAACAACCTGTTTAAATGTGCTGAACTTATGCGCCAGGCGCACGCCTCCCGACATACTCATCTGAGGCGCGCGCGTCCCATAACGAGTCTCGGACGCGCGCTCTTCCCATCAGCAGGCAGGTTCAGAAGCAGTCTCCCATGCAAGAATCCATGCATCGTATCAAAGTTTCCCCACGGATTCCGAACTCCCTAAGTTCTGTCACGGGTGCCACGCCCCCCTCAAGAGTCAATCTCAACATTTCATCCCCGGCAGGAACATTTTTCTGGTCGCAGTCAACTGTGCCCGTACCCCACAATTCAAAAGTCAAGTGTGACTCCAAATGGCACGAGACTTCAAAGCAATATTTCATCAAACGGATTCACTAACGGATTCGTCAACAAGGGTTCACCAACGGACTCATCCAAAGGGTTCACCAACGGACTCATACAAGGGTTCACCAACGGACTCATCCAAGGGATTCACTAACGGATTCATCAAACGGATTCACCAACGGATTCGTCAACAAGGGTTCACCAACGGACTCATCCAAGGGATTCACTAACGGATTCATCAAACGGATTCACCAACGGATTCGTCAACAAGGGTTCACCAACGGACTCATCCAAGGGATTCACTAACGGATTCATCAAACGGATTCACCAACGGATTCGTCAACAAGGGTTCACCAACGGACTCATCCAAGGGATTCACTAACGGATTCATCAAACGGATTCACCAACGGATTCGTCAACAAGGGTTCACCAACGGACTCATCCAAGGGATTCACTAACGGATTCATCAAACGGATTCACCAACGGATTCGTCAACAAGGGTTCACCAATGAACTCATCCAAGGGATTCACTAACGGATTCATCAAACGGATTCACCGACAGATTCGTCAACAAGGGTTCACCAACGGACTCATCCAAGGGATTCACTAACGGATTCATCAAACGGATTCACCAACGGATTCGTCAACAAGGGTTCACCAACGGACTCATCCAAGGGATTCACTAACGGATTCATCAAACGGATTCACCGACAGATTCGTCAACAAGGGTTCACCAACGGACTCATCCAAGGGATTCACTAACGGATTCATCAAACGGATTCACCAACGGATTCGTCAACAAGGGTTCACCAACGGACTCATCCAAGGGATTCACCAACGGATTCGTCAACAAGGGTTCACCAACGAACTCATCCAAGGTTCATAACGGATTCATCAGAAGGTTCACTAACGGCCTCATTCAAAACATTCAGCCGGCAGGTTCACCTAACGGATCATGCCACCCCCTCTATCAACAAAAGCCGCTCACACAGGGAGCGCACCACTATCTCTCGCAATTTCAAATTCCTGCTTTCATCGAGTCTTTGCCTTTTTTGGTGATGTCCTCGGCGGGTGTTTTTAACTTTCGTCGACGCGTTTTGCTTTGCAATCCACGTCGCCGAGGGGCTCTGTAGACACCCCGCCTTGGACCGCTCACCCCGATTGCACATTTGATTTTGTGTTTCTCCCCATTTTAAGTGTTTTTCGTTAGTTTCTGTCACTTCCGTTAAGTTCCTGACTGACTTCGTTAAGTCCAGGGACTAAACTGAATGACAGGGCTGACTTTCTAGTCCATTCTGTCAAAATTGCCTTCTCTGAGTCGCGCGCCTCCGACACTAGGAGCCAGGCGCGCGCGCCTCCCGCCCCCAAAGCAGGAAGCGCGCGCCTCTGGGCGTCAGTTACAGATTTCTGGCCAGGATTCCCTCCCTTGCTCAATTTACAGGATTTTGCCCGGGAAGGATTTCTTGGTGACTGAGTTTTGGCACCAAAAACACCCCTCTTTCACCTATAAAAACCTCTCTTTACCTCCATTTTCAAGGACCGAAAATTGAACTTACAAAAACTATACCAAAATCACTTTCTAAAGGTTCTCCAAGGATTTCATCAAGAAATATTTGAAGGTCTTCAAATTGTAGGTAAAAGTCCATCTTTTCCTTCATTTTCTACTTCATCTCCTCTCTCTTTTTACTTTAATCAAATGTGCAATCATCCAAATCATTTTGGGACATGACTCTAATGATCACCTCATCTCATTGAGGTTGGTTAAGGAGTTATCTCCTACATTCCAAATCATATTTTAAACCCCCCCTTTTTATGACTTAAAGAAGAAGAAGAAGAAGAACATTTTCATTTATGTAGATTTTGATCAAGCAAGACCAACTTAAGTTGGGCGAGATGGGTGTTTCGGTACTTCCCATCTCGTAATCTAACCCCCGGACCTCAAAACAAAGAATCTCTGTTTTCGTAACCAAAACTTAGGCTACAATCAATAGGTTTTTCTTATGTTCCTCAAAACATAGGTGGCGACTCTAAAACAATCTAAAATCAAGTTAGACATCCTAGGATAATATCACGCGCTCGAGCCTAAGGCCGTGGTGTTCCCACCCGGGGTATCTACAATATAGATTGTCTCCTGTAACTCCCCATGCAAGAAGGCATTCTTGACATCCAACTGATGGATAGACAAAGAACGGGATAAAGCCAAACTGAGAATTGTCCGAATGGTGGCCGGTTTGACCACATGGCTAAAAGTCTCAGTACAATCAACTCCCACCTGCTGTGACCTGCCATCACCTACAAGACGAGCTTTATACCGCTCACAAGAACAATCAGACTTACGTTTGTGAGAGAAATCCACATACACCGAATAATATTCACATTAGCGGGACGTGGTACAAGAACCCACATCTTATTCTTAATAAGAGCATCATACACATCCAACATAGCATTTTTCCAATGCGGGTCGGACAACGCAACCTTGGGATTGGAAGGGAGAGGAGATGGGGACACAATAGACATTAAGTTGAGTGGGAATTTAGGCTTGAAAATCCCATGCATGCTACGACTCTGATACCATCAAGAATATCAACCGTGTGTTATTCATTCTATTTAGCCAATATATATATACAATGAGAATCCTATTCTAAGAAAGAGATTACATTTCTAACTAATGATAATCATACTAAACTAAGAGATACTGTATGCACCAAACATGCACAATATGCACAATATTCAGCTATAGTTATCTTAACTATATATTCTATCACTCTCCTCGTCTCAGAGTAAGAGTCATACTTTCTATTTTGGTACGTTTCAGAGTAAGAGTCTATTTCTTAAAATGATAAAGAATCTTTATTATTCATCTCACTCATTTTCTTTTCTACTTTACTTTTATACTCACAACACCAATCAACTTACTATTCCCTCCCACTAATTCTCTCTCATACTTTACTTTTACACTTACAATGCTTAAATCACTTCTACTATTTTTTAATCTCCGTGTAAATGTACCCCCTCCGTCCCAGAGTAAGACTCATACTTTCCATTTTGGTATGTCCCAGAGTAAGAGTCCTATTCCCAAAATGGCAAAGAATCTTTACTATTCACCCCACTCATTCTCTCTCCTATTTTACTTTTATACTCACAACACCAATCAATTCACTATACTCTCTCACTCATTCTCTCTCTTACTTTATTTTTACACTCACAATATTTACATCACTTCCAATATTTATTAATAAGCGTGCAAATGAAGGGTATGACTCTTACTCCAAAACGGAGGGAGTACTATTTTTTAATCTACGTGTAAATGAGAGGCTAAATGAGAGGCTGACTCGGTCGGTTAGAGTACTATAATAGAGTAGTGAAATTGTTTTAGTGGAAACAAGAAGCCGACACCAGGCTGGTGACTGGGCCACCACCATTTCCATCACCTCTTTTCTTGCAGTCTCTCCCTGTTTTCAAATCCCATTCATTATCCTCTACCCATCCTCCTTTCCCAAACGTTCCCCTCTCTCTCTCTCTCTCACTCTCACTCTCACACCGTTTCTTCTTCTTCTCCGTCGTCCCTCCCGCTCTGCACACACACATTATTCACCCCCTGACTACTTCCACCTCACACATTCATGGCTTCTTTAGTGTTTGTAGCCCTACTTTTGACCATGGTCAGCCATTCAAGTAAGTTTTGGTTCTACTCATATACTACATTGTTCTGGGAAAAAAAAATGTACTCCCTAAATATGAGTGTTTATTTTCTTGAAATTTTGTCCCAAAAATGATTCTTAGTTGACAAAAACAAAAACTTGTGTAAGACGGTCTTCACGTAGAGACGGATTTCGTTGTTGAGAGAGTAAATGGTTTGCTTTTTATGATGAACGGGACGAGGCAATCCCATTTCTTCTCTAATCGAGACCCGTCCGTACATGAGACGGTCTCACATCACAAGAGACTTCCTCTTCATAATTTAATGTTAATTGATGTGTGTGTGTGTGGGTAGGTGGGTCATGGTGTGTGTGCAAGCAAGGGCAGAGTAATCCAGTGCTACAGAAGACACTGGACTACGCATGTGGAGCTGGGGCTGATTGCAACCCGATCCATCAAACCGGGCCTTGTTTCAACCCGGATAACGTCCTAGCTCACTGTAACTACGCCGTTAACAGTTTCTTCCAGAAGAAAGGTCAAGCCCCTGGCACCTGCGACTTCTCCGGCACCGCCACCGTCGTTACTTCCGACCCTAGTAAGTCATTCTTTCCATAATGCAAACGGTACACGGATAAAAAACGAAACAGTAAACATTTATTATGTGAATTATTTTTCAATACTACTAGTACTATACTACTCCCTCTTTCTCTCGGAAAGTTAGTCTCATTTTGATTTCTTATGGTCAACATAAATGGACTTTAACCAAACATTCTTGTCGATCGAACAATTCTAGTGAAATTCAAAAAATTGTAATTGATAAATCATTTAAGTGATTTATCATTAACAATTTTTTAAATTTCTTTGTGATCATTATATTGACACTAATGTTTGGTTAAATATCATTTGCGTTGACCATAAAAATAAAAAGTCAAAATGAGAATAACTTTTTAGGACAGAGTTATGGTACTCCAGTATTTATAAATATAAATAGAATATAACGATATTTATATTTGCTATTAAAATTAAATTTTGGTTCACAAAAACTTTTATTTGAATATTTTGGTTCACTAAATTTTTTTTATCAATAAAAAGATAGAAATTTTAAATTAGTATTACAACTTTATATAAGATTCATGATATTTAAAACGTTCTATGCATGATGAATGTAATACAATAACCAAATATCACATACTCACTCCGTTTCATGTGAATTGAGAAAAAAAAATGGGCACAATAATTAATCAAGAGAAAGTAGTGAGTGTGGTGGAAAATGAAGAGAGAGAATGAGGGGTAAATAGTAGTGTTGGTTGGATAAAATGAGTGGTGGAAAATGAATAGAGAGAATTAGTGGGGTTAAATGGGTGGGGTTGAGTGAATATAAAATATTAAAAAGTTTGCTATTTTGGGCAGTCTCAATTGAGGCGAAACGAATGAAAAAGGAAATAAATCTCAATTCACATGAAACGGATGGAGTATATATGAAAGCACTTGTGTTGTGTGCATAACATAACTCAATATTGAGCTCTATTTATAAATAATAAAAATTATAAACATTTTTTATATTAGCATAAAATGCATCACTTGTGGTAAATTCAAAAATAAACCTTTAATCCGGTTTCAGTTCATTTTCAGTTTAGCACATTGTGAGCGAAACAAGTTCGCTCAAAGTTTGAGCGAAAATTTGCTCACTATCACAGCCATTGAACCAAATTTTGCTCCCCAATTTGCAAAATATTTCACTTGATGAGGGAACATAATCTAAAAAATGAAAGATTATATTAAGACGGGGGAGTAAAATAGTTTTTCTTTTAATTATATTTTTGGTCATGATATTGTAGGCGTTGCTGGCTGTGCTTATCCTGCAAGTGCAAGGTATCATTCTCTTTCTTTCTTCATTTCTTTTTCCTTCAATTTAATTTATTTTTTGCTTCAATTTAATTTATTTTTTGCTTCAATATAGCTGATTAAACATTTTTGCTCAAGCAACAATTGCATTCTCTACAATAGCTTGACACTGGTCCCTCAAAATCAACCAACCCCTCCATCCCACAGAACGAAAGTTAGTTTCATTTTAACTTGAGTTAATTTTAGGCAACAATTCATGTTAATTTTAATAATCTTAATGAAAATCTAACATTTATTTTTGAAAATATTTATAATGGTATATCAGTAATAATTTTTAAATTTTCATTATGATGTGTTATAACAATAAAACTAACCTAAATCATTTATTAAAGTTGACTCAAGTTTAAAAATAAAAGAGACTAAATTTCCTTTGACGACTAAATCATTTTTAAATTTTCATTATGATAGTTATAACAATACAGTATTATATTTTTGACTCAAGTTGCTGGCCTGACCTGTTCGACAGATGAACTCACTTTATAGTTACGCTGTTATTTTTGTCTCATAATAAAATACAATAGTATTTTTTTTTTTTTAAAAAAGATACTTTAATCTAAAGACCTTTCTCAATTCGTCTCATTCTCACACCTCTACTAGAATGGGCATCTATCTATCTTACATTTTCAAAAAGGCACTACTTTTTAAGGTATTTAGTCCTTGATTTACTAACCTTTGAATGTTAGAAAATTGGTGAATAATAGTCCCGTCCCGCTTAAAGGTTCTTACTTTCTTTTTTAGTATGTTCCCATTTAAGGTCTTTACTTTATTTTATTGCCTAAAATGGAAAATGAGATTCACTTGTCATTCTCACAACAAAAACTCCCTACCCACTTTCTCTTTCCTACTTTACTTTTCATACTTACAACATTTTTTTTTATAAATTTCCGTGTAAAGTCAAACTAAGAACATTAATTTGAGACGGAGGGAGTAATTTATTAACATACGATAAATAAAAATAAAAATGCTTTTAATCTAATCTATGTGACCCCTACTTTTCTTTTTGTATTGTCACTTTGACTTGTACCTTAATTACATGATGATGTTCTTTGACTCATTGCCCATTCATTGCTGCAAAGTGTTGTACCTTACCATTATTTCAAGATAGTACTTAAACTTTTGGTCTCATAGCATCCAAAGTTTTTTTTTTTTTTTTTAATTGCAACAGTAAGATTGCAACTTGTATTTTGTGTACTCTCTCCCCGTCCGTGTTTAAGGTTCTTACACGGTTATTAAAAAATAAAGGCAAACTTGAGTCAAGTATACTCCCTCCGTCCCATAACTACGTGGACAAAACGAGTTTTGCACATGAATTAATGGATGAATAGTAGTAGGTAGTTGTTGTGAGTGTGAAAAGTGAAATAGAAGAGAGGAAGTGTGGTAAGGAATACTATGTTGATTGGTGTTGTGAGTATAAAAGTAAAGTATGAGAGAGAATAAGTAAGAGGAATAGTAAAGATTCTTTACTATTTTAGGAAAATGTAACTTGTCAATAGGACGTCCAAAATGAAAATTTGTCCACATAGTTATGGGACAAGAGGGAGTAGTAGTTAGTGGAGGATATAATTGTCCATTTCTAAAGCAAGTGAGTGAAAAGTAGATAGGTAAGTGATGATTTTTTGTCATATACGAACTTTATGAGGACAAGATTATCCAAAACACTATTAATCTTTTGCCATTTAAAGAATAATGCAACTAAAAACTTTAAACTGAGACATACTAAAACGGAAAATAAGAACTTTAACTGGAACGTGTGAGGAGTACAAAAGTTGTAGCAGTAAATTAAATTACACTAGATTAGAATAGGAACTTTATGGGTAATGTTTTTTTTTTTGAAACGAACTTTATGGGTAATGTTAAAGTCACACAAAAAAAAAAGTGCGATAAAATTTGGTACACAATTTTTTATTTTTTTTTCTGAGCAAAGTACACAAATAATTTAAGGTTTATTAAAGTGTGACCGGTTGACAATGAGTGCAACAATACCCATTTATTCAGTGTTTGTGCGCTATATATCTATGTGACACGAACCATTGGTGATTCGATCGTAAAATACCTTAAATGCCCTCAATTGTTTTTAATGTACGGCCTAACGTAGTGTCAGTTTGCATTGAAGTAACAGGTCCAAAAGAGAGCTGCCATTTTTGTTGGCACAATTATTAATGTGCCTGATTGTACAAAACGCATTGCTAACCGTAGGATTAGATTTTCTTACTGAGATCCGAGCCCACTTTCTAGACATAGGTTACCTTTCTCGGAATCATCTTAGCCGTTTAACTTTCCTATCCGGCGCCAATTTTAACTATGTCACAGCTGGTATTTTTTCCATTGGTTGATGAGCTTTTTCAAGATAATTTTTATATACTCCGTGTCCACTCGAAATAAGATTTTGATCCCGACGGGGATAAGAAATACTAATAATTTATTTGGAAAAGTCGTTTAAGAAGTAGCCGTTGTGACTCATGGGTATGAAATTGTGAGTATGAAGGATAAGAAAGCGGGTAAAGAATAGTAAATAAAAAGCAGGGTCGGTCCTGTAAAATATGTGGCCCTAGGCTAATTTTTTTTTATTGGGGCCTTTTCAATATAAAATAAAATAAAATAATAGAGCAATCAATATCAAACTATTTTATAAGAATAATTAATTTTAAATAGTAATATGATATATTCTTACACTATACTATAAAAACACGTTCCTCCTAACATTTTAGAAGCAAAATCATGAATCAAAGTTGAATAATCAACTTTATCAACTATATATCAACCAATGCATCTCTAATTTTTAAGGCATTTATTTTTCGTAAAACCAAAAATTAATTCTAGAATTTTGCAATTAGGGTTTTACAATAATCTCAAACTATAACAATTCACAACGTCAAATAAATCTTAAAACTTTCCACTAAATCAGAAATTAAGATATAAAACTTATATCAAGATTAAAGGGATAAAGTTTTAAAAAGTTGATTTGATTTTCATAATAAAAAAAGAAGAATTAGAATTTGCGTATAGTAAATTCAGAAATCGATAGTTGCGGCCGGAGGTAGTGGCGTGGTGGTGGTGCGCTGGTGCTTGAATACGGCGGCGAAATTTCGTTCTTCTCTCTCGCGCGGTTCCTTCGTCGACTCGTTCGTCGTCTCTGTTTATTTTTTATTTTTTTAATTTTTTTTGAAACTTCCGTTCCTCCGCATTCTGCGGCTGCGTTTTTTTTTTTTTTTTTTTTTTTTTAAGGTTTTGCCGTGTGTTATTGTGATATGGGCTATCAGGGATATGGATTGGTATTAGGATTTGGTTGTGTTATGTGGGCTTAAGCGTGGTTTTATCTTATTTTGAAAACAAGGCTATAGAAGGAGTACAAAATTTGGAGGCCTTAAAAAAATGCCATTTTTTGGTGGCCCAAGGCCAAGGCCTCACCACTCTTGCATCAGGGCCGGCCCTGATAAAAAGTTGTTGTGAGTATAACAAAGTGAGTCTCAATAATAAGAAAATAATAAAATTTTTTATTTTTGGATGTTCTATTTCGGGTGAGACACTTAAAATGGCAAAACGTCCTACTTCGAGTGACGCAATTGAAGTTTTTTAGTTATATTTATATTTATTAAAAGTAAAAATCACTAAAATTTGTATTCTTTCATACTATAAAAATAGAGACATGATTTTGATATTCTTTGGTGCATAATTTTTAAACAACCAAGATAATTGTAATATTCGTTTAAGATTGTTTTTATCTTGTATGATTGTAACCAAAAATCAATTTGTTTTTCAAATAATTGTAATAAATATTACTTTTATATGCTTTCCATAAAAAATATTTAATATATTGTTAATATTTGATGAATAATATTTTTTTAAAAGGCCATGAAAATCTAAATGTAAATTATTTTATTAATTTGAATTAAAATATTCATTTGAAAAGACCAAAAATATTAAAAATAAAAATATGTTTATTAGTATGATTAAAATTAGTTATTTGAAATACCAAGAAAATCAAATTTTAACTTAATTTTATTCATATGATATTATGATTAGAAAGAAATATTAAATAAGGAAAAAATAGGAAAAACATACAAAAAAATAAATAAATCAATGAAATGGTACAAGGGGTTACGAAGGGCATTTGTGTAAAAATATTGATGAGATCTAAATGCATTAATGAAGGTAGATAATCAAGTTATGTAGTGGCAATAACTCCTCCTTACTAAGTTTTCTCTAATACTACAAAACAACTTTGAAAAGTTTCTTAAAATGACCCCTAGGTTAGAAAGTTATTTTAAGTAATGGTATCCAATCATTAATTATTCTATTATTATTATTAATTTAATATTTTAAATTAGTGAATAATTAGAATCTCTAGATATTTGGAATAAATACATAAAAATTGTATTGTAGTATAAACATGTCAAATGAGTAGAAATTAATAATAATTTTATTTATGTAATTTTTTTCCTTTTGAAATCTGATTTTGCTAATGCTCTTGTAAAATTTATTTAATTGTTTGAGTTTACATGGGGAGTGAGTTAGGAAGAGTTCCTTAATCAAGCAACCATTTGTTTCATACAACTAGGCTTGCCCGTGACTTTGCGTCAAGGTTGTTTGCATAGGAAAAAAAAATTTGATGATCAAGTTGGTCAACTAACTGATTTGATAGGTTGGTGAGCAGGCCTGCCTTTTTTTTTTTTTTTTTTTTTGATGCCCAGGTTCACCAACTTCGCCAGACTTACGGTTGCTCGGCCTAGCTCCGCCAACTACTCCTGGGGGTAGTAGTTCCGGTCCCTCTTCCCTACCACCCGTTAAATCGCGGGATGTGCCTCAGTAGCCAGGGTTTTGAGCACATGTCAACTGATAACACAATAGAAGGTCCGACCCCGGAAAAGAGCCCGGAGAGCTCCGTTGTGCCAGGACTTACGGTTGCTCGGCCCTGGCACTAATTGCTCCCACCAGGAATCGAACCCACACTCTATGCCTCCAGCTCAACAACTTATGTCCCCCTCCTTAACCACTGAGCTATGCCCCGGGGGACGAGCAGGCCTGCCTTTTATTTCATAGGTAGTGTGCAAAGCATATTTCCGCCGGTGTGCCATACTTTCGTCTTTAAACCACTTTTTTTTTTTTTCTTAATCCTATACGTAGCCATTCCCGTCCAGCATTCTCATCTAAGGACTGTCTCCACCTGTCGATCACTAACGAGTCTTGTAATGAGGAGGGTCTTTTTGCAAATAACATATCCTTTTGAGCTTGGAGTCAATTAGGCTATATGATCTTTGGGCTGAGTGAGTGCCACTTGGTTGGAAGCAAGTTAATATGGGCTATTGATTGGTCGATCCGGTCGAGGTGGTTTCACCCGCACCTAAGCGCGTAGGCAGGTCTTCCAATGCTAGTTAATTGTCATAGTTAATGGCTTAACTGTTGGGTTTAGAGCCCTAAAACCACGAGGAGCGAAGGGGAAAAGGAGTTCAAACCATACGGAGATTGGAGGAGATCAAGGAGATGTCAAAACGGAGAAGGAAACTGCACAGAGAAACAAGCGGGCGCCTGGTCTTGACAGATTCTTGGCAGAAGGTAAGCGGGCGCCTGGTGCCGCGACCTGAATTCGGATAAGTGCAGGATTTCTCTATTTCTCACATGTATTTGGTTTAGGACTCTCTTGTAGGCCTATATAAGCATAGTTCCGAGTTTGAACACATCGTACCACCATATTAGAGAATATTTAATAAAATATTGGCTTGACGATTGCACCCGGACGTAATTCATAAGTTGAACAAATCGGGCAAACAATTCTTGTGTTCTTTGTGTGTGAGATTCTCTCATATATGTGACTTTGGGTGTTGTGTTCATAATCTTATTTGCATCGGGGCACCACTAAATTCCTAAGCGCGTAGGCAGGTCTTCCAATGCTAGTTAATTGTCATAGTTAATGGCTTAACTGTTGGGTTTAGAGCCCTAAAACCACGAGAAGCGAAGGGGAAAAGGAGTTCAAACCATACGGGGATTGGAGGAGATCAAGGAGATGTCAAAACGGAGAAGGAAACTGCACAGAGAAACAAGCGGGCGCCTGGTCTTGACAGATTCTTGGCAGAAGGTAAGCGGGCGCCTGGTGCCGCGACCTGAATTCGGATAAGTGCAGGATTTCTCTATTTCTCACATGTATTTGGTTTAGGACTCTCTTGTAGGCCTATATAAGCATAGTTCCGAGTTTGAACACATCGTACCACCATATTAGAGAATATTTAATAAAATATTGGCTTGACGATTGCACCCGGACGTAATTCATAAGTTGAACAAATCGGGCAAACAATTCTTGTGTTCTTTGTGTGTGAGATTCTCTCATATATGGGACTTTGGGTGTTGTGTTCATAATCTTATTTGCATCGGGGCACCACTAAATTCCTAACAACTGATATCAAAGCTTTGGTTAGGAGGATTCAAAGTTTTTTCATCCGTTGATTAATTTGAATCACGTTCTTGAAGACTTTGTGAAGCAATCATGATGAAGAACTCGATAGAGAAATTCAATGGAGTGAATTTCACGTTTTGGAGGACAAGGGTTGAAGATTACATTTATTGTAAGGATCTTCATAAACCCTTAGGTGAGAAACCTGCAGATATGTCACAAGGGGATTGGGAGACGTTGGATCGTAAGGCATTGGGAGCGGTGAGGAGTGCTTTACCGACGATGTTGCACGGAAAGAGATGGAGGCCAAGACAACGGTGTGGTTGCTACAGATGCTGTCAGACATGTATGAGAAGTCGTCTAATATCAATAAGGTGCACTTGATAAAGAGGTTTGCGAATGCGAAGATGTCGGAGGGGCAGACAGCAGTGAGTCATATCGGCAATTTCAAAGGTATGGTGGACCAATTGAAAAGCGTTGATATTACTTTCTCGGATGAAGTGCTAGCATGTTTTCTACTAAAATCGCTGCCTGATAGTTGGGAGGTAACTATTACGACGATTAGTACGTCGAACGCACCGTTAGTATATGTGGTGGTTAGAGATCTCATCCTTCAAGAGGAGTTGAGAAGGAAAGAGAAAATTGGAGAAACTTTCGCAGATGTGGCTGCACTTAGGGTGGAGAAAGCTAGGGGAAGGGGAGGGCCGAAAAAGGGGAAAAATAAATCGGTCAAGTGCTACAATTGTGGCGCGAAGGGTCATAGTAGTTATGATTGTCCGGATAAGGAAGATGGTGATGCACACATGGTGGATGATGAGGATGTATTAGTCCTAGGAGAGGAGCAGTCGGGCGAAGATTAGGTGTTGGATTCTGGAGCTTCTTGTCATGTTAGTGGGATGCAGAGTCAATAGAGCGATATACACCGAGTGATTTTTGGGTTGTTTATCTTGGTAATGATCAACCATTGAAGATCGAAGGTAAGGGCGATGTGATGATGAAGACACCTAATGGGGTTGTTTTACACTTGATGTAATGCATGTTCCGGAATTAAGGAAGAGGGTGATTTCTGTTGGATAACTTAATGATGAAGGGTATGCGGTATCCTTTATTAGTGGGTCTTGGGAAGTCACAAAGTTGTAATACCATATTAAAGAATACTCCCTCCGTCCCAGCTCACTTGACATTTTTTTCCATTTCGGTCCGTCCCAGCTCACTTGACACTTCCCAAAATAGTCTATTTTTTATAATTTTATATTCACTCTACCCCACCACTCATTCTCTCTCTTCATTTTCCACCACTCCATTTATTCAACCAACACTACTATTTACCTCACTCATTCTCTCTCTTCATTTCTACCACACATTCTCCTTATTTTATTATTTTTTCTTAGTTATTGTGCCCACCTCTTGGGTGTCAAGTGAGGTGGGACGGAGGGAGTATTTAGTAAAATATTGGCTTGGCGATTGCCCTCGGACATAGTTCAACCTCTCTCATTATCTCTCTTCATTTTCTACCACACATTCTCCTTATTTTATTCTTTTTTCTTAGTTATTGTGCCCACCTCTTGGGTGTCAAGTGAGGTGGGACTGAGGGAGTATTTAGTAAAATATTGGCTTGACGATTGCCCCCGGACGTAGTTCATAAGTTGAACGAACCGGGCAAACAATTCTTGTGTTCTTTGTATGTGAGATTCTCTCATATATGTGAATGTGGGTGTTGTGTTCATAATCTTATTTACATCGGGGCAGCACTAAATTCCCAACTGTAACAGTAACAAGAGGACTTTTTCATACTAGCATGAAAAAAAAGGCAGATTGACGACTCCCTTCCATCAACCATTTAGATCAAAAAGTGGTTTACCAAATAAAGGTATTAGAATTGAGCCATCATCCCTCTTAAAAAGATTTGTTAAGGGGGTGGTTTATCCAATCAATTATTATATCAAAGTTGATGGGAGACACCTGGTACTTCAACACCTTCCCTCACGTGTAGGCTGGCACATACCGGCACATCAGCATAGGCATGACCATCGGCTCAAAGCCAACATAGGTAAAAAAATACATCACCAGCTTGAGCTAGCTCTGATGCCATATTGGGCTTGAGCTAGCTCTGATGCCATATTGGACTTGGGTCATCATTCCTTAAAAGGCCTTGTTAAGGGGTTATGTTATCCGATCTATATTTTGATTCAATTATTTTTTCAAGTTGATGTGAGACAAAGTGGACTTCAATAAAGGTTAGTATAGAAATTGTTTGTAGGGAGGTTAGACTACTCATATGCTATGACCTTCCCACCAAGTCCGGAGGACAAGGCAAAAAGCAAGAAGAAACATGTTTGGGTTGACACTCCTTTTGAGGTTGCAACATAGTTGTCAATGCCGTCGCCAGCCTCTATTCTAACTTCCTCGTCCTTGAAGCCGTGACCTAATTGCCAAATTATTGTTGGAAAATACAGATCCTAAGGGCTAACAAATATACTATTGAAAACCATCAACTCAAAAATAAGTAAATAAAATTGAACTGTGTTCTTGGAGAATGAATCCGAGCCGTGTGTAGCACACAATTTCCTTAAGACTAATTCGACCCTTCACCGGTAAGTGTTTGAGGTTATGTCGAATGTTCATATGCTAAGATAGAACAATGAAACCGACTTGACTCTTCACTTTGAGTTTGAGGCTAATTACTTGAGCTTGGACAGCATCACCACCAATGATATGCAAGTAGCCAAGGAAGGAGAACAGCAATATGCATGAACAAATTGTTGAGATTATTGAAAACATGTGTCACTTTACTGATGTCGATTTCTGAATTTATCCAGCTCAACATGATTACACATTATGCTTAATTTTAGCTAATATATTATTAGAGAATAGAAGAAGGGGTGCTGAATTTGTTATTGATATCTTGACTCTACTTATACTCCCTCCATGCAAAATAACCACTCTTTTGTTTTTGGGTTCATCCAAATAAATGTCACGTTTCTAAAACAATAAATTGATTTTAGTGTAATTTTAAGATGTAAATTCATGTAAATCATAATTCAGTTCGTTAAAATGTTGACTTGTCAATGTTGACTTGTGTATTATTATCGTCCTAGACTTCCTTTGCATTGCATTGCATGTATACCTCTTCATTATAAGGTAAATTATTTGCAGTCTTGATATTCTTGTTCGTATGGACCGCCTTTCATTTTTTGGATCTAGAGTTGTATTGACATATACTAATGTCTTTTGTGATTGTAACAGCGGTACTACCACCCCTGTTACTTCAACCAATCCAAAAACGTCATCTGGCAATACTTCTCCATATGTGACCAATCCATCCACTGGTGGGGCCGGAGGTGTGCTAGGTGGAGCGGGTGTCGGGACGGGTTTAGGTCCGTCAGGGGTGGGAACCAACAACGACGAGAGTGATGGCGGGATAATGATGTTTCGCAAAACAACCATGTTGCCATTCTTATTAGGAATAATGTTTTCGGGATTTGTGCTTTCGTGGGGATGAAGCTGAGATGGTGGCCGATGGTGGTGGTCGGAATGTTGAAATGAATGTGCAAGTGGGGATGTGATTCTGCTGTATTAGTTTAAGATTGTAGTCTACCTAGGGGAATTAATCTCTAGATTCTGAGGACAGATTTGTCTTTTGTATTTTTCTACCACTTTTAATTACTTGGGTGATATTCCCTCTTGGTGGATATATTTATTTTAATTTAGTGTTTGTATATCTAGACTAGATCTTGTCTTTGGAGAATGTTTTATATTTAATTCATAAGACCATATATCCCTCTAACCCATGTTTACGGAAATTATAATATCCACTCTTACACGTAATAAATTAACATTTTTTACTACTCCCTCCGTCCCAAAATGATCTTCACATTTGACTATTCAAACTTTTTAAGGATACGAATAATTGTTTCACTAGCCATGTTTTGTTTATGCATATTTAAGCCTAAATTGTAGAAGTGAGAAGAACTTTTTGGGACAATGCAAAATGACAAATGAAAAGATCATTTTGAGACGGATGGAGTATTCCATATTTCCATCAATTCATAATCATTATCCCACCTTTACTCACCACCACGATCATAGGGACTAGGAAGTATGCAGAAGTGGGATTTTTTTAAAGAGGTTAACATAAGAAAAATAATAAGATTGTATTTAGGACAATTTTTAGTACTCCACCGTCTTAAAGTAAGAGATCTATTTTTTATTATAGTACAAGCTAAAAGTCTTTTCTAAAATGGCAAATAATGGGAAATGATGAATAGTATTTTAGACAACTTTGTTCTTATAATGCTCATATATTATAAAAAACCAATATTTCATAACTTATTTTTACATACTTGCAATGTGAATAATGTTTTGAATAACTATGTCCACAACTAAATTGCAATATTTACTCATTTTTCATTATTTATTTAATAAGCGTATATAATTAAAGTAGTATTCTTACTTTGGAATGAAAGAAGTACTTTTTTAAGATAAGGTGATTATGTGAAGAATGATATTTTGAAAATTTGAATTGTTTATAACACATAGGTGATAAATTTTCAAATAAACTCATTAAGTTTTTCATCATGTTTCGTCAAAAAACGTTCAGTCAATTTTCACCAAATTGCAATAAAATACTCCCTCTTGTTGAACGGAGTAAGAGTCGTACTTTCTATTTTAAAACGTTTCAAATAAATAGTTATTCCTAAAATGGCAAATGATGGAAAGGAGGAATTGTTAGACACCACGTCGGGAATTAACAAGCTATCCCTCGACTATATAAAAATCTTGTGCTACTCTTCTCATTACCAAATGATTTTAATGTGGAACGTTCAATATAGTTCATTGCTGGCTCAGTCCAGCATACTACTTCTTACCCCATGTCTAATTCTATCATATGATATCTTAAGTCCACATTAAAAAAAATCAACACGTAGTTAAACTCTTACTCTGAGGCAGAGGGAGTGAGGGAGTATGAAAGTTGGGGATTGGGAATGCAAAATATACAATGTTGAAAATCAATATGTAATTATAAACACCAAATTGACTCAAAATGAATGTATTTTTTTTTTTTTTAAACTGCCCTAAGTATTTTTTAACCAAATGTTTTGCGCTACTTTCTTTATACTTGCAGAACAAATGTTTGAAAAAAAAAATACAAAATATATATGAATCTTTACTATTAAATTGTATAAAACGTCAAGATTTTCAGAATGTCTCTTCAAATGAAATATGAACATTCATTTTAGCGAGAATTATAAACGTTAGATAATCGAATTCCAATTAATACTATTTATTCCCGACCGCCATAAAAAATAAAAATCATCACTGTTTTCAGTTAAAATTGTACTAAAATATCATTTTATTAAATTTTACTAAGAAAATCATATTTATTAAAGCAGGCAGACATAATACACACTTATTATTAGGCATTTGTTTCTAATCATACTGATTACATACTAGGCATAAGAAGTGGATCTAGTCTTTGAAATTTTTGTTACTCTCGCATTGACTGCGTTTGGTAACAAAATTCCAAATCATATTTATTCTCAACAGTCAAAACTCGTCAAATTTCATCTTTTTTGTTTGAGTAAATTTCATTTTACTACCCCAAAATTTACATGTTTTTATCATGAGGGTTTATAGTTTTATTTTTCCCATTTTAGAGCCTAAACTTTAATATTTGTATCCATCCGGGGCCTAGACAAGAATTCAGTTATATTTAGGACGGAAAATCGACTTGTGCCATCCATCACATATTTATTCATGGGCTTTTAGTCATTTCCGCCATGTCGCCGGATAAACCTCTCTCATTTAGGATCGGCATTCAGCAACAAGCTCAGACCACTCCCTCACCTTCTTAAACGCTTTCAATCGATCCCTTTGACCCCGAGTATGGGCATTACATGGAGGCGAAAGGAACTGATATTGAGGCGGGCTGGCGGCCGGGACCTTTAACGGACTTTTTGTTTGGGCCCTAAAGTGATACAGAAAGAAAAGTTTAGCCTCTAAAATGTGAAAAATAAAACTACAGACCCCTAAGTTGTTGTATGACATGTAAAATTTGAGGTAGTAAAAAGTCTCTTTTTGTTTCCCAGATATTACCGTCTACCTACACTCCTCTATATCACCGTCAACTCACTCTCTCTCTCTGTAATTGAATCCTCCAACCCCACACACTCTCACTCCTCTCTCTCTCTCTTCCGCACAAAGTAACAGGACGGCCTGTCCCTCATTTTCATGGAGACCCACATGGTAAAAACCCCAATTGGACCTTTTTTCTTTATTGTTAAAAAATTCCCTTTTTATCACCGCTCATCATTGTGCAAATTTCACCAATGTCTGTCTTGTACTTTCTTTGTTTGTTTTCATCTTATTTTAATTTAATATTTCTGTATTACTTTAGCTGCAACTTGTGGTTGATACACTAAATTAGCTTTGTTTGAGAAATGGGTTTTTGTTTAATTAGGGTTTTTTGTTGATTTCGATTTTTTTTTCTTTATTATGCTGGGAGTTGATGTTTTTTTCCGTACGAATTCTTTGATTATTTATTGAGATGAAGATATGGGTACCAAATATTTGCTTCGTTGGGCACACTTGGGGTGTGTATGATTTTTTTGCTTCGTTTTGTATATATGGGTAATATTGGAAATGGATTGCGCCAGCTTGAGTTTGTTTATGGCATTTTTTTTTTTTAATTTCCCCCCAAAACCCTTTATTCTTTAGTTATTTCCCCTGCTTTTGCTAGATATTTATCATATTTTGCTGCAAAATCTGCTTCTCCCTCATTCCCAAAATAAATTGCCGAATTTAGTCTTTGCTCTTGATCATAGCAAATTTGGACATTCATGTTGACGGGAAGAAATACAAATGAAGATAATGATGTGTTTTGCTACCAAACAAATTCTATTGAAAGCAATGCAAAAGCAGGAAGAAACTAATGCTTCTAGGCAGCGGCGGAGCTAGGAATTTTAAAGGGGACAAAATCATATCCTTTAATTAAAAGGGGGAAAAATAGTGCATTGTCAAATACGGCAAGTTCAATAAATTGCACTGAAACCCCTAAATTCTTGCAATATTTGCACTAGTAAAAAAATAAAATTAGTCAAGTGGGGGCTATTGCGCCCCATTAACTCCTACATAGCTCCTCGGGTGCTTCTAGGTTTCTTGATTTTTCTTGCTGTAAACTGTGGTATATGTGAAATGTTTTCTAGCAAAACATGTTCACTCAATGCGCTTGTTTTGTTATGACAATTGATATCGTGGATAGAACCTTTCTCTACTTGCTTATGCACTTATTTTGTTCTGATAATTGATATCATGGATAGTACCTTTCTCTACTTGCTTGGTTTAATTTTGTTTAGGTGGTGAATGAATTGTTTTCATTCTCTATCGTAGATGTCCAATGTTGTATAGAAATTCAATGCTGAGTGTTTTCTTTAAGCCTCGGAGTTGAAATATATCTGTTAAATATGGAGTAGGGAAAGTAGTATGGGTTTGTTTATGTACTTCTTTTCTTTGGAATGTGTTGCACACGTTAATTCCAAACTTAAGTTAGCATGCATGGGACTCAAATAGTTACAAATACATGGGTGTTACAATTCACAAGTGAGTGTGGGATCAATAGTTACATACGTGGGATCTATTGTTAGGGTTAACAACCTGACTTTATAAAAGTATAAATGGATATAACACTATATGTGGGAGGCCCTTTAAAGATAACTAACTCTCGAGTCAAGTAATGTTTGTACTTCTATGTCAGTGCGATTATCATTTGGACAACTGCAGTTGCGTAGTAGTTTATCCATGAATTTTTGGGAGCATATGAAAATTGTAGCTGATAGGAGTACAGAATATATAAATTACTGAAAGGGGTTATATTTTTAATGATCTGAATAGGATAGATGAACTTTGTAAGATCCTAACATGAAGTGCGTTTTTTTTTTTTTTAAATGCCAAAAATGGTGACCATTTGTGTCTTTGTCCAATCAGTCGATGAAGGGAGCTATACTGTATCACTGTTTTATTAATTGTTTGGTTCCTCCACTTTGGGAAATCATAGGAGTCGATTTGATGTTTTAGGTTACGTTTTCTTCAGTTTCTGGAAGCAAATATGTTTAACGAGGAAGTGGAATTTAATGTTTCCCATCAATGCACTATAGTATTTCAGTGCCATGCCTTTGCTCTACCTCCTCCTTTTCGTTTCTTTCATAAAACTATTTGGATAGCTAGAAACCTTAAACAAGATGTCTTGAAAGGCAATGCATTGATGACTACATTAATTAACTTCAAATATTTGTTATCACAAAAAGGTTTGGGGGTAGAGGAGGGGGGGGGGGGGTATTTTCTGGGGTAGAGAAATGGAGGGACATAATTTCTGAATCTGATATCTTTGTGTTCAGCACAGCACACGAGATATAAACCTATTTAATATCTTTGAAGTGAACTCAAGCCGCATTTTTCAAAGAGGTAATAATGTTATAGAAATTCAATGAAGCTACATTCATTGAAGAGTGTGTGATTCACCAGTGGGACGGATGTGGTAGACCACAATGAGTAAAACTAGCAATTATTATACCACGGTTCAACTTGAAGCTTGGAGAACTGGTGGATTAGACCACAAGTTGATCAAGTTCCTACCTACCTAGTTCTGTGTGATTAACGTTGTCATTTTCAGAATAATCACTCTCTATTGATTCAAGTTGAACTGTAGTATAAGAATGACAAGTTGTCATTATTTGGCATATCATGAGATTAGAGGTTCTATAACGAGATTATTTGTCGTATTGCTTTGGGATAAGTGTATACAATGGATCAAAATTCAAATAAAAGTGGGGTTAAAGCATGTCTCTCGCTTCACCTTTGGGAGTTGTCCTGTACGAGCAGTCACCCCATTGATACAATGTGCATCGTGGATCATGATGAAGAAGAGAGTGTGTTTGTGTGTGAAGCTAAGAACAGAGAGAGAATTGAGAGAGAATCTTCAAAGTTGTATTTGATGTTCTGAATATTCATACAGACATTACAAGTATTTGTAATCCCAAGGGATTAACCTGATTGGCCAATTACTGAACTAACTAACAAACTAACTGCCTAACAAACTTTGATATCCATCGACTAAACTGCCCTTACTATTTACCAGAAACTCACTCACTACCCTTGAGTGTAGTGTCTGCATCAGTATCACCCATTCTTCGTTCCTGTGTTCTATACGTGATATTGAAAAATAACAGGCAATTGTGTTTGCATATTGCTGGGTTTTTGTCTTGCATTTCAGAAATTCTGAAACTGTTATTTTAGAAGACCATATAAAAATACCATCATTCCGTGGATTGAGAAAACCGAATAAAGCTGTCTGCCCTACGATTCTTTTTGATATAACTAATTATCCGAAAGGCAAAATCACAGAAATCTTCAACACGTTAAATGAAGAATAATAAGCTAACTTAACTAATGCAGAGAACGGTAACTATCCTTATAGCACAATCCACACTTAGTCCTGTATGGTCTCTCAAGTTTTATGTCATCTAAACCTATGTTTGCTCATCATAAATGATGCGGTTTTTTCTATTTCACTTTTCATTCTCTGTAATTGGAGGTGTAAATTTTGAGCTTCATTTGTATTTTTTCCACTTTGCAGGATGGACCTTGTGAGATATGTGGAGATGTTGGTGATATTGAAATTATATATACTTGCTATGTATGCAAAATATCTCGCCAGCATGCGTAAGATCTCCCCCCCCCACATTCTGTGTTGCATGTGTCACAAACTCCAATCTATTTTACTCTGCTTAACGTAACAGTTGAAGAAGATTTTTCTATTGTGTCAACTAAAATATCTCCTATTAGATTATGGGAACAAAAAGAACGGTTTAGATATTAATATTGTATGCTACCTCTTATTTGAAATGTCTTTGTGTTGGTCTCTCTTTTCAGTTATTGCATGAAAAACTTCAGCTCCAATATGCCGATGTTTTGGCGTTGTGATGATTGTGAAGATAGCAGTGAGATGCGTGCACCAGTGTTGAACTCCTCTGGCACGGTGCACCAAAACGGGAACAAGTCAAGTGGTTCCAACACTTTCTCAACTCATCCTGGTCCGTCCCGCAGCTACAGGGAAAAATGGGTTGACAAAAGGAAGACAAAGTATATACCTTGCAGAGAAGCAATAAAGCTGTCTTCTGGGTCCATGAAAGTTGAGCCCCATTCGAAAAATTTGCGGCGTACTACCACTGGCCCATCAAAACCCATTTCAACAAGATGTGATACGACTTCCATGAGGCCCAACCCAAAAGAGATCGCTCCGAAGATTAAAGAAAATCCAGCTTTTGGAGCATTAAGGCAATCAAAGTCTCCAGTGCATGGTATTATCATGGTTGCTTCTTTTTGATAACTTGCATCAATATTTGAATAATACCTCAAATTATCTGAGAGATTAATTTCTATGATACGTTGAAGATAAAGTGAATATGTTTATCTTATCTTTATGGTTCTGTAAATTACTATCCGGTTTTTCTTTCATGTACTTTTTAGAAAACAAGGCTGCCACACATTCTAAGAATGATGTTGGTCAAATCAGACAGCCTCTGGATGAGGTCAATGGTCCCAAAAAAGATGAATCAGCTCATGACTCCCTTGGACCGCCTCCCAGCACTTCTGGCAAGTATCAGTTTCTAACTGCCTTCAATGTTTTTTTGTTCTTTTTTTGTAACTATAAATTGATAAATGTTTATAAAATTTGTTTTTGCCTCAATGGAATTAACATTTTCTGTAGGTGGTAATGTTTGCGAAAATGGGGATCAAAGAAGTTCTAATGCTGAAGAAGGGAGTCAAAAGATGATTGTCTCGGAAATTGATAAGTATTCTCAGAGTCTTCCTTCTCGACATGCTTACTGGAAGTAAGTAACCTTTTAGACATTGTTCTTTAACTGTTTTCGAAATCTATATCCATCAAAGAACATAATACTCCATGCGACGAGATACATTCAAATGTACATCATTTAGGTCAGAGGCGGACCTACATGTAGTGGATGGGGAGCAAATTCCCCCCTTTGTTAAAAAGTAAATAAATTCACTAGAGCAATTTTTTTAAAAAAATTTGGGGTATTAGTGTAATATATTAGACTTTTCCCCCTTTTATGTAAAAAAATAAGGAAAAATTACAACTTTATGCCATGTACCAAGCTTTTAGTTACAAAAAGGATAAGGTACTTTAGTTTGACAATATAATCCTACGTACTTTCATATTCGTTTACAATTTATGCAACCCCGTTAGATGATGTTAAATTTTATTAACAGAATGCTTTTGTGGTCAATCCAAAACTAACCCCATTAAAGATTTAACGGGTTTTGAACGACGGAGTCAGAGGCGGTGACGGGGTAGGATCGCCGGTGACAGAGGATCCAGATCTGAAGAGCAAGCATCACCGGAGAAGAAGAGTAAGGGTCGCCGTCGCCGGAGAAGAGTAAGCATCGCCGGAGAAGAAGAAGGGTCGCCGGATAAGAAGAAGCGTCGCCGGAAGATCTGGTCGGGGAAGGTAGATGGTCGCCGGGGTTTATAGAAGGGAAAGGTCGTCGGAGATGGGGAAGGTAAGGGTCGCCGTCGCCGGAGATTTGGATGATGGAGCGCCGGCCATACCACCACAAATTTGGCTTTTGACGAGAATCATCCGGCGACGCTTCTTCTTATCCGGCGACCCTTCTTCTCCGGCGATGCTTACTCTTCTCCGGCGACCCTTACTCTTCTTCTCCGGCGATGCTTGCTCTTTAGATGGGGAAGGTAGATGGGTCTGTTGAATTTGATCTTTTTTAACTGTGTTGGTGTTCTATCGTTAGTGTATTTAACGAGAAAAAAACATGTTAATATTCCTGTTATTTTTTTAACGTCCGTTAGGGTAAAAAATAGTGCGTTGCATAATTTGCAACCAATGGAAAAAGTACGTATATTTAAGATGCAAGTTTGTGGTACATTGCATAAATTGTAACCAAAACTAAAGTACGTGGTATATTTTTGTCGATTGCCCAAAAAAATAAATGCACTAACATTTATTTTTGCCCCCCTTAAATGTGTTATGCAATTTTGCCCCCCTTTTGGAAAAAAATCTTGGGTCCACCACTGATTTAGGTCAAGATTGTTTCAAATGTTCTCATTTAGGTCAAGATTCCTTCAAATGCTTGACCCTCAAAAAGTGATTTCGCATGGCATTGTAGTATCTAGTGAAAAAGATAGATAATGGAGTGAGATCCTCTTACAGTGTCTTGTTTATTATTCTATCTTCACATTATTTTGTACTTTTTTTCCTTCACATTATCTTGTACAATTGTACACCATGTGACATGCGTTATTTACAGCCATATAAAATAATTATCAACTTCAGTTTAAGGTAATTATCATATCAGTTTATTGACATATGATTTTACTTGTATAAAAGAATTGCAAACTGATGTCCAGTTTTTTCATCAGCTTAAACTCAGCTCTAATAATGCTGCCTTTTTTGTAAGTGAAACAAAATCTCGCTTAGTGAATAGAGTTAAATCTTGAGAATAAAGTTTGTTTTCGGGTTTTTTTTTTTTTTTTTTCATTTACTTGGATTTCCTCAAAAGGAGCTCTGATCTTATCTCCGTGATTGGAATCTATCGAACATAAAAATATTTTTGTCGTGTTTATGGTTCCATCTTTTCTGCACTGTTCTTTCATGGCTTTATCGTCTTTACATCTCTTTGATCATGCAATTTGTCTTATTCGACATGTTTTCCAAGGGGTTGGTCCAGATATCACCATGTCTCTCTGATCATACAGTTAACTGCTTGACTTTTTGGCTCTCAAAATGCACACAATAATATATGAATGCGCAAACGTTTAAATTGATGTTATTAATCTCTTGTACAATTTTATTCTTCTCACCTCATTTGGGTAAACCTGGTCTCATTTGGTGTGCATTCCAAGTTCTTATTCGTAGAATCCTCTTTTAATAAATTATATTAACTTTTCAGGGGAAGCTTCAACTTCAAGCTCCCAAATGGCCTTAAGCATTTGGAACTCAGTAATGGGTTCAATGGTCATCCTCCTTCAAAAGTTCGCCTAATGATCTACGAGTTGTTGAAAAAAATGCCAGAAGTGCTTGACTTTGAGCTGGTCCCTCGTTTCATAGTTTTGACAGAAATATTTGAAAACTCTTGTCCTGATAAGGATGACATAGGCTTGTACTTCTTCCCTGGAAACAGTAACAGGTCTATTTCCGCACTTCACTCTTTTGGTAATTTTATTTTCTATTGTTGACTACGAAATGAAACAGTTTTTCCATTAATTTGCAGCTCTGAGAATTATGCCTCCCTTCTGGAATTCATGTGGACTGAGAAATTGGTGTTGAGAAGCTATGTGAATGGGGTAGAGTTGTTTGTACTTACCTCTCGGATCCTGCAACCAGATTTTCAAAGTAAGTTCTCAACTTATTAGTAGAACTTATCATTGTATGAATTTTGACGTATAGATTTTCATCTTGACCGCATGTAAGTTTAATCTTTATCAGTCGTACTGAAAAAGTAAGGCTGCCTTTGAGTTTTTAGTTAAAACATGCATGGTAAATGGCACAACAGAGAGCTTTCTGAAGGATTTAGAATAAGAAATGATACCGGAATGGCAAAACAACTCTCTCCATCTTGAAATGAAGTACCCTTTTTGATTAATTATAATTATTATTATTTTCCTTGTTCTAAAGTGTTAAATTCTTATTGAAGTTACTAAATTCACTTTTTGTCAACTAGCATGTCTCAATGTGCATTTGCAACATCATAATGTGGATATGAGGGCTATTTATTTATATGTGCTACTATAAAGCCCAAGAGTTCTCTTTTTTATTTTCTTGAAAAGCGTAAAAGACACTTATTTTGGGAAGAAAGTGTAATATTACATGGGCACGAAAAAGTGTTGAACAATAAAGAATGTGGCATGTCGTGAATTTTTCTCTGATTGTGTGAGATCTGGAATTATTGGACTGGATATGATGCTCGTTTATCAACTAGGTTTGTTCCTCGAGTTAATTCGTACATTCATGAGCGCATTATGAAATCTAGTGACTAAGCCTCTTATAGTGATTGGATCATAGTGTCTCTTGTCTTGTTAAAATTTGTGAAACGTATCCAAAGTCTTTGTGTGCAGTTTGAATACATGCTACTCCCTCCATCCTGCAAAGACAATCCCTTTTAATTTTTGATGGTCAACAAATGTCAATCTAATCATCCTAGTGAAATTCTAAAGATTATATGTAATATATTTAAGAATTTCATTTGGATGATTAGATTGACAGTAATGTTTGTTCAAAGCTCGCTTTTGCTACCATTAAAAATTAAATGAGATTATCTTTCCGGTATGGAGGTAGTATATGCCAATTATCTATACTAGAAGTATATATTAAGAGTGATGAGCCTAGTGGACTCTTCAAATACCTTGGACTCATTTCCCAACTTTCCACTTATCAGCCACACCCAGACCAATATAGTTTTCTTCTTTATCGTGATATGCATATTGTTTTTAAATATTGAAACAATAACTATTAAAAAATAATAATCCGTTACTAAGAAAAAAAATGAACTTTAAACATCAAAAAATGCATCTAAATTGTATTGATAATGATTAATTTTTTGTGTGTACTCCAGAATGGCATGGAAATTACTACATGTGGGCATTATTTCGTAGTGTAAAGATGGCCAACGACCCAACTTCACGAGACAATGATAGAGAACTCTCATTGATAGTTCCACCTTCAAGTGATAATCATGAGAGTCACGTTGGAGTGGAGGATATGGACATTGAGGACCCTACACAACCCCGGTATGAAATTCATACACCTCCTCCCGGTTTCGAAAACTCTCCTCGGGGGACCCAAATTCATCGAATTCCTCCACCACCCGGATTTGAGAACCGTGACCCCCTTCATCATCTTGTCAAAACTGAATCTATGTTGTAACTTTTCTTTCCTAAAATTACAATGTAGACTTGTAGTGTTGTACGTAGCGGTATTATGGTAGTCTAAAATCTTTACTTTATGGCATGGTTATGTTTTGAGCATCCCAAGAGGTTTGATGCGGATCACTTGGCCTTCTTCTGGGAGTTGCTATTAAGATATAGGAGGGTTAGACGAAGTCAAACATAAATGGTAGAGAAGAAATAATATGAATGACTCAATTTTATTATGAACAATGTTACGTATTTATAGGGTTACATAGAAAGTTCTAGATCTAGTCTAGCTTGTTGTACAAGATACAATCTCCTAATGATATATAATATTTAGGTTTAATATCTAAAAGATATTTACAAAATATACTTAGGAATATATAATATTCCTTATACGCTCCCGCAAGATGGACGATCTTGGATAAGTCCAATCTTGGAAAGGCATGAGATGAACCGGGTGTGATGAAACAGTTGGGGTGGATGAGTTCCCGGATGCGGGTGATGTTGCCGTGATGAGTCTGGCAACGGTTGAAGCACGTGATGTCACCTTTGTAGGGGTTGTACCCCTCACGTGGGAAACGATTGAACGTCGTAATGACGGGGTGTCGTTTTTACGACACAATGATGGGGTGGGGTTGTAGTGGTACCGTTTTAGATCATAAAGACTATTGGGTGGTGGAGTGCTAGCAGAGGTTTATTCGGCAGGATGGGCGGCCGACGGTGGTGTGGTGGGGGGGGGGCAGTAGAGAGGGCAGTTGACGGGGCGGTAGGAGGAGAGGTTGTCGGCAATTGAGTTGTGCCGAGGGGGGTTTGTTGGGTAAAAAGTTGTGGTGGTGGGTTTCGACGAGTGGGTTGTGCCGAGGCTGGTGAGCACCTGGTGATAGCCATAATAGGCTAAATGTGGTGGTGCTTTAGGGTGGGGCGGCTAGGGTTATTGTTGGAGGAGAAAATAAAAAGAAAGAATGAAAATAGGGTTTCGACATTTAGGGTTTTTCCACAGGTTGGTGTGGGTCTGGTGTGATTACACCAGGTGTTACAACAGGGAGGATTTTGCCAAGAAGGGGGATAATTTTAGGGTTTCGGCCATAAGGGTTTGCCGAGGAGGATGGTGGTAGGTGTTGGGTTTTCTTGGCAGGAGGTGTTAGTCATGGGGTGTGTGTTGATGTTGGAGAATAAGAAGAAGAATGGTTTCGGCAATTTGGGTTTTATGCCGAGGGCGGTATTTGGCGGAGTGAGTGGTGGGGTTTTGGCAAGTGGGTGGTTGCCGAGGGTGGTGTATTGAAGATGAGGGTGGGGTTTTTGAAGGTGGTGGCGGAAGCTTGTGTGGTGGTGTTGGCGGAAGTGGTGGAGATGGGGTGGGCGGCTAGGGTTTGCCGCAAAGAGTGGGGCGACTTTTAGGGTTTTGCTGCTAGGGTTTTGGTGGAGAAATCCCTCTATGGATCTTTTTGCTCTGATACCATATTAAGATATAGGAGGGTTAGACGAAGTCAAACATAAATGGTAGATAAGAAATAATATGAATCACTCAATTTTATTATGAACAATATGTTACATATTTATAGGGTTACATAGAAAGTTTTAGATCTAGTCTAGCTTGTTGTACAAGATACAATCTCCTAATGATATACAATATCCAGGTTTAATATCTAAAAGATATTTACAAAATATACTTACGAATATATAATATTCCTTATAGTTGCTAGCTCAGAATCGCGTCCAAGGAGGGGAGCAAAGTCTGCCTGAAAAACAGCACATTACAGTTTTTAGTTGAATTGAGAAAACAAAGAAAAATGCTACAATAATAGTCTTATACTAGACTAACGCCCGTGCGATGCACGGTTTTAAAGATTGTTATGAATTTTACTTTTTATAGCCTGTTACTTGGTTACAGTTTCTTCATCATTCTATAAATTTATTTATAAAATAAAATAAAATTATGGACTCTAATTGATTCAGCTCAACAATGAATTCATTACACAAAAATATTAAATAAAAATGAATTTATAAATTTTAATCAAGTCATCTGAGAACAACGACAACAAAATAATGATTTTAGGTGGAATTATTTATGCAAGATTATATATAATAATATTAATGTATTATAGGAAAAATACTCCCTCTGACTCACTATGTTTGGCCATTTTTTACTTTTAATAGTCAACCCAAGTGAACTTTGACTAAATTTTAATGTCAAATGAATTATTCTATAGAAATTCTAAACATGGTTATTGATAGATATATAAATGATTTGTCAATAAAAATTTTCAAAAATTAATTAGGCTAATTGGAATTAACGTTTAGTCAAAGTTCACACAATTGTTGACCATTAAAAGTCAAAATTGGCCAAACATAGTGAGACGGAGGGAGTAATTATTTATTTTTACCTAGAGGATAAGTAAAAAAGAAAACATAGTTGCCACGACTCCTCCTAATTTTTATATGGAAGACATAAAAAAAGACAAATTATACACACTAATTATTATAGGCATACATTCTATTTAATTATATTCAGAGATTTGTTTTACATATTTTTTTTGGAATAAATAACATAATTATTCAGCTATTTCAATAAACTTATTAAAAAATAAAAACAACTAATTCTACATTTTCAAACTATTTTAAACTATTTTCTCGCCGTAGTCTTAGCTTTTCCAATAGTAGTAACATTTTTATATTCCTAGCAGTTAATATTTTAATTATAGTAATTAATCATGAATATTAATTATATCAAAATACTACCACCATTTATTATATACAAAGAATATGTTGGTATGTACTCCCTCCGTCCCACCTCACTTGAGACTTATTTCCATTTTAGTCCGTCCCACTTCACTTGAGACTTCTCAAAATGGTAATCTTTTTATAATTTTATATTCAATCTACACCACCCACTCATTCTCTCTCTTCATTTTTCACCACACAATTCATTCAACAAACCTACTATTAACCCCACCCATTCTCTCTTCATTTTCTACCACACATTTTTTTTTTTTTTATTATTTTTCCTTAGTTATTGTGCCCACCTCTTAGGTCTCAAGTGAGGTGGGACGGAGGGAGTAAATCAGTTAAATTGAATATTTAAGAAACTTCAAAATGACTATTTCTAGTGTGTGGAATTGTGTTTATTAGGGTGTGTAAATAAATTTGGATTGCATAATTAAAATAAATAATGGGGAGGGAGTAATTGTAAAAGACCAATAATTAATGAAGGTAGTAATGAATTAATTAGTTGTAACTTAATTAATTGACTTAATAAATGATTGCTGAGCAAGTGGTTTTTGAGAGAAATTTTGCACCAGAAGTCACCATGTGGCACCGCTGATGTCAACGACTTCTGTTTTAGTAATAGTATATAGATAGTTATGTTATGGACTCAAATATGTATTTATTTGCAAAGTCTGTCCTTATTTTTTTATTTTTTTGTGTGATGATTTTCTTTATAATTACACACTTGTAGATAGGGATGTAAATTCGCCCGAACCCGAAGGCGATCCGCCCCAAAAAAGTAGGGTTTGGGTTGCAATTTTCATGACCCGAGCGGTTAGGGTCGGGTTCGGGTTTTGATGTTGACCCGATGTGATCCGACCCGACCCACATCCCTATGTACAAAGTTAAAATATTATGTTAGTTAACCATATTATAAGTGTTGTGCAATTAATTTTTATAGTTGTTAGTGGGTGAGGTTTTGTTAGAACCCTAGTTTCTTAACAAAGTGTTTTGACAAATAATTAATGAACTTGAAAAGAATTATCAAGAAGTTAACTGGAAATCATCAAGTATTACAGGTTCACTATCTTCACTATCGAGATAACCAACCTTCAAGATAGCAGACCTTATCACTTTTGCCAAACTATACTTCCAGTCAAAGTCAAACCTGACTCAAACACTGTTCACATACTTTATGACAGTCAAAGATTAAATGACTGACATATGCATTTTCAAGATGTTGAAGACCGTTGGAACTCAAATGGATATAACATAAAAGCCTATAAAAGGAGCTCAACACTACTAAAGAAATTATCACTGTCTTGGCCATATTTTATACAATTTGATTAAAGCTTCTAAGCAAACTCAATTGTAAAAGCACACTTGATATTTATAAATCTAAGCAAACTCACATAGCTACTTTAGAGCCATCTTAGAGATCACCAAACCCTCACACTTGTGAAATCTTTTCTTTTCTTTTTCTGTACTTTGCAACAAGTACATAACTTAATTAGTGAGACTAATTAGGTTTGAAAATTCTGAGGGAATTTTCTTGCAATTGATTGTAATTTCTTGACGAAGTATTATAGTGGATTGCTTCTTCACTGTTGAGGACAGTGAAGCGTGGATGTAGGAGAGTTGCTATACTCTGAACCACGTTACATCTTTGTGTTTGTGTCTCATTAACTCACACTTATTCACACACATATCACTTATCATTTACTCATTTATTTCATTATTATTCCGCTGCATAACTCAACACACACACACTACACATCAAGATAGTCGACCTACTCTGTCAAGATAGTCGACCTCTTGTGAACTAACATCTACCTGTTTAAAGTGTATAAATAGAACAGGTTCTTTCAGGTTTGATGATTTAAGACTGATTTATATAACTGGTTTAAATTTAGGCTTAAACATAGATGAGCCCAAGCAAACATGAGCAGAAAAATTAGATATTGATACACTTCGGGTTGGGGCGGGTTCGGGTTCAACTCTCTTCGGGTCGGGTCACCCCTCTTTAAGGTTAGGGCCGGGTTCGGTTTTGACGAAACCCGCCCCGTTGCCATCCCTACTTGTAGATGATTTTCCTGTCCCTCGACAAATATTTGGAGAGTTAAAGAAGACAGAGGTAGTGATATTGGTAGGCATAGTTTCTAACTTTTTGAATAGTTTCTAACTTGTTGAACGTAGTAAGAAAAAGCTTATCTATTAAAGTGGACACTTATTATACGACAGCGTCGGTATAAGTTACCAACTACAAGGGATATTTCCAAATCTTGAATTCATTTTGTATAAAATTATACTTAACAAACTAGAGTTGAGAGGGAAATCTCCAACTTATCAACTCATTTTTTTTTTAAAGTTTAATGTTATCTGTGTTGCAAATGGTTATTCAGTTTGTAATTGTACAAATTCAATTCTTAAGTTTTTAAAATAGTTGCAGTGTGGCAAAAAATAAAATAAAAATAGACGGGTAATTATAAAACTAACAAAATCACAATCATGTGCCACGCACATGACATTTTAAGGCGTATAATAGTTTTTCACCGGGTGAGATTTGCATTTCCCGAAAACTAACGAAGTTGACAAAAAAAAAAAAAAAATTCCAATGAATCCCTATATGCAAAAATATATTAACGAATTACATAACCCTCAATAACCATCATCAACACCTTTACCCACTAAACGCCTAGAAGAATGACAAGTTTATCCGTATGTCATGTGCAAATCTCATGCACGGCAAAAAAGACTATTGCACCCCTTAAAATGTCATATGCGTGATTTTGTAAGTTTTTTAAAATCCCGTCCATTTTTATACCACTTTGCAACAATTTTACAAACTTAGTAATCGAATTTATAGAATTAAAAACTCAATAACCAATTGCAACAAAGTGTAAAACACAGGTAACCATATTGCCACCCTTTAACTAGCTGTTAAGAGGAGAATCTCTCTAAAGCTTGAATCTTTTATTTACAAAAATCTATCCGTTAACTAGCCGTTAAAAAGAGAATCACTCCAAAGCGTGCAACCTTTTTGTACAAAAATCTATCCGTTAACTAGCCGTTAAAAAGAGAATCACTCCAAAGCGTGAAACCTTTTTGTACAAAAATCTATTTGTTAACTAGCCGTTAAGAGGAGAATCTCTCTAAAGATTTAACAATTTTCGTAGAAAAATCTATCCGTTAACTAGACGCTTAGAGGATAATCTCTCAAAACTTGAAACATTTTTGTACAAAAATCTATCCGTTAACTAACCATTGAGAGGAGAATCTCCCCAAAACTTGAATCTTTTTTAAATAAAAATCCATCAGTTAACTAGCCATTGAAAGGGGAATCACTGCTTGATTATAAATATAAGTAATGCAATACTCCCTCTATCCCAGAGTATATGTTTTTTTTTTAGAAACCAGGGCGGCACCTAGGAAGATTTTATTAATTATAAAATATAAGTACAAGAGGGGGACAACCACCCGACTCATTGCCGGATATGGAGCCGGACCTCGAAATCCAAAAAATAAACCAACTCCTCAAAAGGTAAAACCATCTAAAAAATAAAAGCCTGAAAAAATTAAACCAAAGAACAATCCTAATAAATTCAAATGAGCCCAATGATCCATCAAAAGTCCAAGATACGGGCCCGTGTGCCTCTTTTACAACCGAAACGAGACCGTATGCCTTCCTTGCACTCAAGAAACTATTCCACAGAACCAAACACCATAACCAAGCCGCAGCAAACACCAACAACATCAAATAATTATCGACGCTCAACATAGTATCCACTTTCATCAAAACGTAACGCGTCCAAGACACTCCGTGGAAGCTCCCTTGACGATCCATATGTCCAAACCGTTTTATGAATATGAGCTTCAAAAGCCAATCTATCCGCAACCCCATTTGCTTGACGAAGAACATGACGTAACTCATACCCTCCAATCAAACTTTCACATTCCCGCAATTCATACGTGTATTGCCACGGACAATGATTTCGCCCTTTTAAAATATTCACAGCTACTAAGGAATCTGAGTTTACCTGAACAGAAAGTAAACCCCAAGAATGACATAAGCGCAGGCCATCACGTAAAGCAAAGATCTCCGCCTTCATGTTGGTTCCATCTCCGTAGTAGTGTGAAAAGGCACAAACAAAAGCCCCCATACCATCCCTTATAATACCACCACCCGTGCACTGGCCGTTTATCGCGGAACCATCCGTATTCAAAGTAAAAACATGAGAGCGCGAAGGCTCCCATCTCAACAGCCTCTGCCGCCTAAACTTATGCTCTGCCACTTTAAGGCCTAAGCTCTCCAACAAGTCACGGTCATTCCCACTAGGAGCCCCTTTCGGGACTAGGAATGAGCACATCTCAATAAGAGAATTTTTAACCCCATCCACAATTTTGGCACTATTCATAACAGTTCCTTCGAAAATCGATTTACACCTTGCTTTCCAAATCTCCCAACAAGTAAAAAGCATAATACCCATACGAACTAAACCAACCTGTCGGCGCTTTGACTGTCCACCACACCAAACAGTCCACAAATGATGTAAATCAATATAATTATGAGTCAAAGGGAAAAGACTAACCCAATGCCTCCAAACAGACTGCGCAATCGCCGACTGTAGAAGTAAATGATTAAGAGTCTCCCTATGACCACCTCCAGGACAGCACACACATCGAGATGGGATATTGAAGCCCCGAGACTCCAATTTTGCATCCACCGGAAGACCATTGTGCATAGCCCTCCACCAGAAACCACTGACCTTTGTAGGGATGTTGGGATGCCAAACCTTAGCACCCCATTCCACCAAAGGGCTGCGGACCCGAATATAATCCCACCATGCAGCTGTCTCAAAAGTTCCCATTTTTGTAAGAGTGAAGACCGGACGATCCTCACTATGCTCATCAATATGTACCCTACGAACATTGGCATGTAGATCATGCGGGATAAACTGAAGCATGTCCTCCAAAACCTGAATACCATCTCTCACTGTCAAAAGTTGATCTTCAGGAAGCGGGCCCCCAAGTCGAACCCCACACCAATTATCAGTCCAAAATCTGATATCTCCTCTGCCAACTACCCAACGACTGCAATCATCCAACTGATGTAAATATGACGATGCAGCTTGCCACACATGCGAACTAGAGGCTGCAGGTTGACATTTATACTTGACACGGACCCATTGTGACCATAGAGAATTGCCTCTGGTGGCCACCCACACCAACTTGGCTAACATAGCCTGATTCATATCCCCCACCCTCCGAATTCCCAAACCACCTTCCTGGATAGGTCTACAAACCACATCCCAAGAAACCCAATGAGCCCTTTTTTCACCTCCACTGCTCCATAAGAAGTTGGACATAATGCTTTCCAACTTACGATTTACAACCTTAGGAACCTTGAGCACACCCAAAGAATAAATAGGAATGCTAGAAAGCACAGATTTGATGAGATTTACCTTCCCACCAAATGACAGAAGCCGTGCTTTCCAACCATCCACCCTTTTCATCATCTTTGCTTCTAGCTCCGCAAAGTGTACCCTCTTGACTCTACCTTTGAACAACGGGATCCCCAGATATTTGAGCGGAAACTGCTGGTGCGTGCAACCCGACCATCTTCGAAAATTTTCTATCTCGAACTGTCGCCTTTTAGCACCCACATAAAAACCGCTCTTCTCCAAATTAATCAATTGACCCGAAGACCTCTCATACATACTCAAAACCTCACGAAGACCCTCAATGGATCTCTGACGCCCCTTACAAAACAAAAGCATGTCATCCGCATAAAGCAAATGGGTCAATGGAAAATTCCCCCTACCATGTTCAAACGGCCTAAACACCTCTTCCTGAACAGCTCTGTACAATGCCCGGGATAGTATTTCCTGAGCAATAATGAATAACAATGGAGAGAGCGGATCTCCCTGTTTCACCCCATGAGTTGAGGGAAAGTAACCATGAGAAACACCCCCCATACGAACAGAATACCAATTACCCCGCACTAACCTCGAAATCAGGCTGCAGCAGTTGGCATCAAACCCAAACGTTTCTAAAGCTCTAAATAAGAAATCCCACTCTAGTCGATCATACGCCTTAGACATATCCAGCTTGAAGAGAACATTCCCACCCACAACCTTCTGATCGATCCGATGCACCATCTCATGAGCCAAGGCAATATTTTCCTGAATACCACGACCCCTCATGAAACCCGTCTGTTCCGGAGAAATTAACTCACCTTGTTCATAAAGGTGGATAGGCTAATAGGCCTCAAATCCTTAAACCCAGTCGGCTTATCAACCTTGGGTAAGAGCACCAACACATTAGACGACAAACCTTTGGGAAGTTCCTCACCTCTATAGAACGACTGAACCGCAGCAACAACATCAGTTTTAATAATTGACCAACATCCCCTAAAGAATTGACCAGTAAAACCGTCTGATCCCGGAGCACTGTCTACATTCAGAGATTTAATAGACTCCCAAACCTCTGTCTCATCAGGGACTACAGTAAGCATCGCATTATCTGCAGTTGTTACTCCTGCCACAATACCCTGAAATAACCTGTCATCAACCTCATGAGGACCAGAAGAAAAAATCTCCTCAAAATGTGTAGCTCCAAGCTCTCCCAATAAGTTCTCATTATCACACCAAGAACCATCCGGCAGCTGCAGCTTCAAGGAATTCTGCCTTCTCCGCTCTTTGATGGAAGCGTGAAAAAAGGCCGAGTTTCTGTCTCCGTCCTGAACCCATAATTGCCGTGACTGCTGCTGTTTCATGTCCACCTCCCATCTGCGAACCTGAACTAGTTCCTCATTTTTCTGCCTCTGTTCTGCAGCAACTAAATCATCCCAATTTTGCTGCAGCGAGAAGTCCAAACGGGTAAGATCATCCTGCAACTGATCGATCTTACGGTAAATATTACCGAAAACCTCCCAATTCCACTTTCTGAGTTCTCCGCGCAACACATGAAGCTTCCGGTGCAGTCTGAACAACGGTGTTCCCCAGCAACCCCTACTCCACACCTCCCGTACAAAGTCATCAAATCTTGGATGCTCCAACCACATTTTATAAAACTTAAAGGGGCACTTCGGTTTGGTGATAGCAGCGATATTAATCTGCAGCGGAGAGTGATCAGATACATCCCGCGGTAAATGAACAACAGTGATACTGCCGTGTTTGGCAGCGAAAGACCCGTTCACCAATACCCTATCCAATCTCTCCCAAATCCGACGATTCCCAGGATGCCCGTTACACCAGGTATAGATACTCCCTTCATAACCCGCATCCGAAACACCGGCAGTAACCATGAAATTGCAGAAGTCATCAATACTAGGAAAATCCCACCCATTACCTCCCAGTTTCTCCGCCGGCGCTGCAATGATGTTGAAATCACCACCAATCAACCACGGATCATCAGACTGCGAAGATAAATTAACGAGATAAAGATTGTCTCTCCAACCGATCACAACTGGCATAAACAAACGAAAATACCCCATAATGTTCACCAAAAACCGTAACCCGAACAGAGATATGTTGCTTAGAGACTAGAGCAACATCCATATCAATACCATTTTTCCATAACACCCAAATATTCTTATTAACAGGATCTCCATGCATGAAATGAGGAAAACCAAGTTGTTTAGCGATATTCGGGAGCCTAATACCATAGATTTTAGGTTCCAGAATTGCTAAACACCAAGGTTTATGCTGCTGCACTAAAACTTTCAACGCATCCATAGTCTTAACATTACCGACGCCTCTAGCATTCCATATGATGAACGACATTAAAAACTATTAGAGATAGAGGTTACCCCAACAGTCTTGCTTCGGGTCTGCGGAGGCGAACCCATCGGCAACGGCTTATTACCCTTTTTCTTCCTACGTCTCGACTTCTTACCACTGGAAACGTCTTTAAAAGAAGGATCTTGTTTCGCTGTAGTGTCCCCTGTAGAACTTGTCTCAGTAGTTGTCTCGACCTCAGTATCACCCTCAGAAAATTCTGAGTCCTCAGATCCCTGAATAGTCCCTATATCTGTATCCATGCCTTTCTGTCCCTGTCCCTGATTAGTATCCTCAGCTACTACCACCGGCACCTGTGTCTCAGAAACATGATCAATCGACGCATTAGTCGAAGAGACTTCTGTACTAGAGCTCATGACTACCACTGTGTTCACCATGCAAGGTGGTAGCTGTTCCTTTGTTCCCTTATCAACATCCTCCTCACCATCTAAATCCTGAAGCACCGCAAAAGCATTCATATTGGACTCCTTTACTGCTGTCCCATCCTCCTCTGTATCCTTGATCTCAATCTCCTCATCAACCTCCTCATCCTCCAAACCATCTAAAACCGCAAAAGAGTTTTCATTAACTTTTGGTTGCTGCTGCTGCTGCTGCTGCTGCTGCTGCTGCTGAACCCTTTTCAAGCTCTTCTCTTTCTACTTTATCCTGTTCTGGAGAAATCTCCTCAACCAATATCACAGAACTGGTTTTACCACCTGACTTGGGAGCTGTAATCTCCCCATCTTCCTTACCAGTACCCTTGTCATCCACCTTATTCATCCAAACATCATGATTACCCAAAATTTGTACTGCCCCATACTCCAACCTAGAAAAAACCGATCCCTTTGTCTGTCCCTGCTTACTAGTACCTGCATTTTCATCCACCGCTTTACCCTTCTCGGCCTCAGTTGCTTTTCGATTTCCTTTCCCACCCACAACCTGCCACTCAGAGTTGGCTTTACCCTGTCTCTGTGCCGGATCCCTGGGTGGTACCTGCTGGTGGGTTGGTTTTTGCTGTTGTTGCTGCAATGGGGGTTGCTTCCGCTGTTGAATCTGGACCGGAGGTTTCTGATACCCAGTGTTTCGACCCATTCGCCTAGCATTACGCCGACACGAGTATTCATCATGTCCCAACATTCCACACTTAGAACAGTAGAGCACATTCCCCTCATACTCAATGTCCTGCCAAAAACCATTTTCTCGAGAAGACCCAAGATAAATCCTACTAGGATTATGCTGTGAAACATCCATTTCCACACAAAAACGAGCAAAACCATGATGAGTGAAACCAGCAGACCTATCATCAGCCCGTAAAAATGTACCCAACGTATTTCCAATGTTAGCCATAAAAGCATAATAATGTAAAGGCAGGTTAGGCAAGCGTACCCATACAGAAATACGAGGATTGTCACAACCATAATCAAAATCCGGTGTCCACCGAAAACATCAAAACATAGAATTCATAATAACATTGGATTCCCGAGCTAAAGCCAAAGTTAGGTCCTCTTGTGTAGAGAGATACACTGAAACATGGCGTGGGTCAAGTAAACCCACATTAAAAACCCCCTTTAGCCCCCAGTGTTGAGTTATGTGATCGTGAATTACCTTCAATTGAGGCCTTCCAGTAGTGAATTTTAATACGACCATAAATTTCAAACAGTCCGCAGCCGCTTGAATCTCCCGTTCAGTCAACATCAACATTGGTTCCCCATCAATAAAAGATCCACGGCGAGGAGGAGCCTGAAATCCCTCAAATGGGTTGATAAACGTACCTTCAACACCCTTATCCCCGCTCAATGCAGCCGAGTACGAAATAGGAGCCCTAGGTGCATGACCTACCTCACCCTTAACCAGATTGGCCTCTGCAGCCGCTATTGCTGACTTTCCTGCGTTGTTGGCAATCAAACCTTGAGAGATGGCATCCTTGGTCCCTTGAGCAATAGCCCCAATAATTACACCCGAGTTTGCACCATCCCCAACAACATTAGAACCTCCACCATACAAATTAGGGTTTTTGGAATTCAAAACCCTAGAAACGCCATTGATGCCTCCCCCACCAAACAAACCAGTACCAGCGCCCTCCTTAGCCATGGCTGAACCTAGAGGAGTTCTAGGCGACAACCACGAGCCAACAACCGTCGAAAAATTCCGGCCAAAAGGCCAAAATCCGAATCAAAAAACTGCACCTCCAGAATTCGGACTGTAAAAACGCGATTCCCGATGATTGAACCGTTGGATCGTCTTCAAATTTTGGTAGCACATGCGAATCACGAATACTCACTTTTTCACCGTTGGGATTATCAAAATAATTCCTGACGCCGGAGATATGGCCGGCGGCCGAATCAAATTCTAAAATCCAGGACAGTCCAGAAAAATGAAGATTCCCGATGATTGAACCGTTGGATCGTCTTCAAAATTCTGGAGGGAGTTCGAAACACCTAATCACTACTTTTCACTGTTGGGATCTTTCAAAAAATGTCCGGTGCCAGAGATATGGCCGACGGCCGAACTGAAAAGAAAACCCTAAAAAGTACTCCTTTTTCAGCCTTAATGACAAATAGTCATGCTTAAGAAAGCCATGTCGGTTGATCTTACAAGCCGACTATGACTCCCAGAGTATATGTCCACCCCCCATTTGCATAGATATTAAGAAATAGTGGAAGTGATGTAAGTGTTGTGAGTATAAAAGTAAAATAAGAGAGAGAATGAGTGGGAGAGAATAGTAAGTTGATTAGTTTTGTGAGTATAAAAGTAAGCACAAGAGAGAATGAATAAGAGGAATAGTAAAGATTCTTTACCATTTTAAGAAGTGGACATACACTCAGGGGTGGACCTCCAGTGTGTGGAGGGGGTGCAAGTGCACCTGCTCAACTTTCATTTTTAAGGGAAAAAAAATGTATTCAGGATATATAATAAAAATGCACCTGGTGAACAAAAGTTTCTGCAGCTTAGGTGGTTGGAAGGCAAGTTTGTGTATATAAGGTAGTGAGTTTGAACCTCACTATCTTTTCTTATCTTCCATTTTTAAATGGTTTTTTCCTTCTCAATCCAATAAGTTTAAAACTTAAAGTCAGATAGTTAATAATATATTATACACAAAATTCTTATCTTTTGATTTCTCTTTCTTTTTTCAATTTTGTTAGAGACAATAATCCCACATCGGGAATTAACTAGCCAAGCATTGACTATATAAAAATCCAGGGCCACTCCTCCCATTGCCAATTGGTTTTGGGATGAAACCTCAGACTTTATCATGGTATTACAGCTGACCCGTTACACGTGAAGGCCCAACGGCCCACGATGTTGCTCCGCGCCACCCGTAACAGGCTAGTCCACGTTATAAGCCTTGGCAAAGCCCGACTACACGTGAGGGGGCATGTTAGAGACAATTATCCCTCATCGGGAATTAACTAGCCAAGTATAAAGATCTAGGCCCACTCCTCCCATTGCCAATTAGTTTTGGGATGGAACCTCAGACTTTATCATATTTATAATTGATAATGTCTTTACTTTAATCGTTGAGAAATAACTTTAAAATTTTTTAATTGTGCATCCGGTGAGTAAAAGTTTTAGGTCCGCCACTGCATACACTCTCGGACATATTAAAAAAGAAAAGTGAACATATACTTTGGGACAGAAGGAGTATAAAAATAGACTAGTACTGAATGGAAAGAAGCATAGACATATGAGCCATGTAGGAAGAGAGAGAGAGAGAGAGAGAGAGAGAGTTTCTTCTTCCTAGTTCTATAGCTAGTATAGCTAGTATGCTTTCTCAAAAGCATCATACATTTTCTCAATAAATTTCCTTCCAATCACAAATCTGCATTTAGATATGCTTCTTTCATCATCTTCTTCATAAAGTATGATCATTGCTTATGGCATTTCAAAGGACATGTTTAAGACACCCCACAACCTTGGAGTAAAATTCCTCAGGTTCCTCCGGGTTCTGAAAACAGCTTTTCTTCTTTATTACAATATGCAAGTTATTTTAAAATATCGACAACAATAATTTTTTAATCAAGCATAAAATTTCTAAAAAAAATAAAAATATAAACATAGAAATTGCATATGGCTTGTATTGATAATGACTAATGATTACCAAGGAGCTCTAGCTCAAGCGGTATCCAGTGTTAGCTTCCATGCGGAGGTCCCGAGTTCGAATCCCGTTAGGGACATTTTTGTTAGCCTATTTATGGGCATAATTATAGCCTACGGGCAATTTATCTATCATCAATAAAAAAAAACCAATTTAAAATAAATAAATAATGACTAATGATTCATGCTGTGTATGCTCCAGAAAGACATGGAAATCAATACCTGTGCAGGGGCGGACCCAGCTTCAAAATCAAGGGGGTTCACAAAATACATTAGACAAAAATTATATACAAATTTCTCTCTTTTTATGTTCTTTTCTTTTGTTTTGGCAAGGGGGTGGGCTGAAACTAGCAAAGGGGGGTTCACTTAGTACAAAAAAAAAAATAAAAAATATTTTTTTTAACTGTCAACATAAAATTAGGGGGGTTCACTTCCACCCCCTTGGATCTTCTTGGGTCCGCCCCTGTACCTGTGGGGAGTATTTCGTAGTGTGAAGATGGCCAACAACCTTGCTTCACGAGACAATGTTAAAGAGCTCTAGCTTACAGTTCCTCCTTCAAATAATAATCATGAGAGTCGGATTGGAATTTAATCAAGAACAAAACTTAACAACTAAAATTAACTAGAAAAAGAACATAGACTAAAATAACTAAATCGCAAGAACCGAATAATTAAAGAAAATCAATACGACAATTCCGATTCAAGGGTTATGAATTTCAACTATGTTATTGATCATAGTCTAACAAAATATATTCTTGCAATTCAAGTATTCAACTTTAAATACAAATTCAATCCATTTGAAAAAATCTTACATTTCCCTATCTTAATTCCCTAAGCATAGCACCCAGGAAATCTTACCATTGCATAAAGTTCTCTTGGAAATAGTTGAAACTAATTCTAAAAGTCCGGATAGCCTACAACTACTAAAATTAGTATCATAAGTTCATATTGCCAAACTTGTTTCCACAACAAATTCAAGCTAGGCCAACCTTATTTCCCCAACAAATGTAAGCCTATTGCTCTCAATTTCACTCATTCAAGCCTCCCCAGATGAATTCGTGAGCGGTAAGAAAACACTAACTAAATGAGTTGTCAATTAAGTCAATTAGTGAATTCCATAAGAATAAAACCGATGAACTTATGAATTACTTGAATTAAAACAAGAATAAATTAAAAAAATACAGCCTCACAATAACATAATCAAAATAAAAACCCTTGAATTGGAAAAAAGAAGACTTAGCTAGACATGGAGTTTATCAACATCTTCAATATTCTTGCTCCTTGCAATTGCTTAAAATTAAAGAAAATAAAACAAAAGATAGAGAGTGTTTTTTTGGGGGAGGAGAAGGGAAGAAATGGCTGCTTCTTTTCTTGGAGTGGAGAACGTGTTTTTTTTTATTGCAATGATTCTCTCTTTTGTAGTTGTAGAAGAGAGAAAAGCCAGCCCTTTTGCATTCTCAACTTCCACTTCATTGAAGAACAAAATAAATGGAGACTTCATTGTGAATCTTTGGCCTTCAAATTTCCAGCATTCTTTCACTCTTCTAAGCCACAAAAAAATCTGTCACATTGAACTTCTACAAAAATCCACTTTTAGCCTTCTTTTTACTCATATCCATCACTTCTATCCCTACATCCAAAAGATAACAAACGGGTTAAATAGATGCATTACGTAATTTAAATGAAGGGAAATAACACAATAAAATATCGATAAATAAGGTGCAACTCCTTTATCACCTATTGGTTTTAAGGTGGAACCTCCAATATAGTCTAGGCTCTGCTAGCCCTTGGGCCTCTCTCTACTACTTACCGAACTCTAACTCTAAGACGAACAACAATATGAAAATGCTGATCCATTAAAGTGATTCTCTCTCCGTCTCTAAATGAAAGTCCAAATTTCATTTCAAGAGACATTCTGAAAATCCCTACCTTGTATACAATTTAGTAATGAATTCATATATATTCTTGTAATCCCCGTACCAAGCATTTATTTTTGTAAGCATTAAAAGACCAGTGAAAAAAAAATTGGTAAAAAACATTTAAGGAATTTTTTTTCCATAAAAGACATTCATTTTGGGACAAATATTTCTTGAAAATGGACATTCATCTAGGGACAGAGAAATTATTATGGGACGGAGATAAATTATTATTGGAGGGGGAGAGTACAGCTGGGAATTTCCAAATCTGGAATTCATTTTGTGTAAAATTACATATTTTAAAAACAAAAGTTGAGAGGGTGGTCTTCAACTTATGAACCCATAGTGCATTAAATTTATCCTTTAACTAGCCGTTAGAGAATCTCTCCAAAGCTTGTACCATTTTTGTACAAAATATATCCGTTAAGAGGAGAATCTCTCTAATGCGTGTGCCTTTTTTGTACAAAATATATCCGTTAACTAGCCGTTAAGAGGAGAATCTCTCTAAAGTCTGAACCTTTTTTGTAAAAAAAAAAATATATCTGTGCCGTTACAATGAGAATCTCTCGAAGCTTGAACCTATTTTGTAAAAAATATATTTGTTAACTAGCCGTTAAGAGGAGAAGCTTGAAACTTTTTTGCACAAAAATCTATCTGTTAACTAGCCGTTGAGAGAAGATTCTCTCCAAAGCTTGAACCCTTTTTGAATAGAAATCCATCCATTAACTAGCCGTTGAAAGGGAAGGCTTCAATTCTTGGTTATAAATATGAGGAATGGAGCACAAACACAGACTAGTAATGAAAGGAAAGAATAATAGACATGAGCCAACGCAAGAAGAGAGAGAGAGAGAGAGAGAGAGAGAGAGAGAGAGAGAGAGAGAGAGAGAGAGAGAGAGAGAGAGAGAGAGAGAGAGAGAGAGAGAGAGAGAGAGAGAGAGAGAGAGAGAGAGTTTCTTCTTCCTAGTTCTTAGTTCTATAGCTAGTATGCTTTTTCAAAAGTACCAGACATTTCTCTATATATTTCCTTCCTATCACAAATGTGCGTTTAAATATGCTTCATTCTTCTTCTTAAAGTGTGATCGTTGTTCATGTCATTTCAAAAGACATCTCCAAGACACTGCACCTTGGAGCAAAATTCATCCGCTACCTCCAGGTTTAGAGAATTCCCCTAGCTGGAGTGAAATTCCTCCAGTTCTTCCAGGTTTCGAGATGCCCTTAGGTCGTGGAAAAAAACTATTCCCCATATGTAAAAAGATTTCAAATATCCCTATGTTTTGGCGTCGTCATCACTGGTACTAGTTTGTTTCTGAGGAGTGGTGGGGTTGGACAATGGAGTGGGACCATGGTAGTGTTGGAAGGATGGCTTATAGGATAGTCAGATGGAGTGGTGGTAGGTGGTGGTGGGACGGTGGTTTGAGGAATAAGATCTTGTCTAGCACCGGCGGCAAGCGATGGACTAGCGTCGACACCGCCACTGGAAAGATAAGTAGGTTCGGTGGCGGAAACCGGCGTTGTTGTTGTTGAATTTTACATTTTTCCATCATTCAAATCACCGGTGCCGGCCATGTAAGATCACGTCGGTGGTATTACTGGAGTTATAGAGAGAGGGAGTTGGAGGGTATTTATAGGTTTTGAAAGGGTGTTGTAAGATGACAATTATTTTGTATTAATGTCTCTAACATGACCCCTAACATGTAGCCGGGCTTAGCCAAGGCTTACAAGGTGGACTTATCAATCGGGTGATGTGGAGCACCATCGTGATCATTGTTCATGCCATTTCAAAAGACATCTTCAAAACACTGCACAACCTTGGAGTAAAATTCCTCCAGGTCCACCGTGTTTTCGAGAACTCCTCTACGCGGAGTGAATTTCGATATCTCTGAAGATTACCACAAACATAAGAATACAAAGTCGTAGGCATTGATATCGTCCTGGATATTGTAAGTGCACTGTGTTCACCATATGTAAAAGCACAGAATGGAGGGAAGTGATTCATCCCCTAAATTGTGATTTGGTTCCCAAGGCTTCTAATCTAGTTTTTAATCGTGATGTTGTGTATAGTTGATGGAAAGAAGGTGTGTTTTCTTCAGTTGATGAATGCTCCTTTTATAGGGATTCACTTTTTATCCGTTGAGTTCCAATGGTCTTGAGCATCTTGAGCTTGCAATTTGTCAGTCTACTATCTTTAACATGGAATAGTGTTTATGAACAGTGTCAAAGTCAATTTGACTTTGACTAAAAATATGAGCTGGCACATGTTAGACTGAAATCTTCTGAATTGGATAAGGTCTATTATCTTTGCTGAGGTCTATTATCCCGCTATGGTTTGAGAAAAGGAAGATAGTGGACCTGATAGTAAACCTGTTTTTGAGTTGATCTTTGGACTGTGAATAAGAAATCTTTCTTTGTGACTTCTTCATTGACTAATAGGACTTATCTTGTATTTGAAGAGATATTGTTTGAGAGTTTAAATGTTTACATTTAACAGAGTTTGATAATCCTTCAGAGTTTGATAATCCTTTATTTGCTTAATCATTTGTCAAAACACTTATTTAGAAACTTAGGTTCTAACATGGATTAATACTATTAGGGATATGAGCTGATTTAGCTATGTTTGCTTGTGGTTCAAATTATTCATAATGGAGGACATCCCCCTAGGAGGAATGAAATTCCTCCAGTTTTTGAGGATTTCCCTAGGCCGTAGATAAAAGATTAACTAAATGAAGATCACTGCGGAATAACTTACATTTTGATGAGTCAGCAGTAAGTTCAGACAATAAACGTGGTTGTCAAAACGGAAGTTCTATTGCAAATATCTTTACTAAGAATTCATAAATTGTAGACTTCTGGTGATGTACACAGTAGCTTTATGAGAGTCGTTTGGCTTAATGATGCTCTTTGTTTTAAGTTTCTCTATTTGATCCTAGCTTAGGCATTTTGGCTTCTTTTCACTGCTTCAAGTTCTTGAAGTAGAGCAGCTTTCCTCACTGGTTCTTTCTGTCTATAGAACCATTCATTGTTTCAGTCAAGACCTATCATGTAGTTGTACTGGAAATGCTGGTCTTGTTTGGCTATCAACTGATTCTTGGTGAGAGCTGGTTGGTGATGTAGAAGTCTTTGGCCAATCCAAGCTTGCAGTTGTTGAGGGGTCATGGTCTCTTCAGAAAGTGTAACCCCATGGGATAATCCTTGTAAAGAGATGCATACCTCTTCTTGGTGAATTTGGGAGGGTGGCTAGGTGGAGGAGCTTGGAAAAAAGAATGTAGGGAGGTTTAGGATGGTCTTGGAGGAATGGGTTAACTTCTGGGAGGAGGAGGGAAAGCTGTTTGGGTTGGCTGTTCAGGAGATGGAGGGATTGGATTATCTCCTCTTTGAATAATGAATTCAGAGTTGTTTGATGAGGGAGGGTGTATTTGAATGGGTCAAAGTTTGATGGAAGGTTAGCAAGCTTTGATCTGGATTTCTTGTGAAATGCAGGAGGAGGGGGATGTAAGTGTTGAGGGTAAACAGCAGAGATGGGAAAGAGATTTTTGACAATAACCCCAAGTATGCAGCTCTTTTTGGACAGAAGTCCAGAAGACACTTTGAGCATATTGAAGACAAATTCCCACTCAGGAAGAGTTGAAAGGGAGAGAGGATTGGACAGTTTAGGAGCAGAGAAGAGGAAGCGATACTGAGTTGTGATCTTGAAATTTTTCCACTCTTCATATGCTGATGGATAAAATCCTCGTGTAATAGAAACCTTGCAAGTGTACAAGTGCCGAAGCAGCAGTATACAAAAGTAAGGGTCGAACCACAGAGACTCGTGGATGAACAAGTTGATTTAATTAATGTATAGAGTAACCAAAGGGGGGGGGGTGATTTGATTTATTTAAACTAATTACCTACAAAACAATAAAAATAAAATAAGGACTTAAAATCGCAAATTCAAGCAAAGATTGCACTCAAGAAAATCAAGCAGTTCACAGATTGGCGATAACAATTACACTCTCTTTATGCTATTTTGATGATGAAATACTAATCTTTATTTTAGGGTTCATTCACTTATTTAAGAATTGGAACGGTTAGGTGGCCGGATTGCAATTTTATTATCCTATGTAAATTAATTATTCCGCAAGGTCCAATTAAAACACAAAGAATTTATTAAGATCTTAAGAATATGAAAACCTAGTTTGTCTCTATTTCCACATGGTCCAAGATCCAAACTATTCAACACAACAATGGCTATGTCTAACTCTCCACGCAAGTGTAAGAGATTAAACCCTAATAGTTAAAGAGCAAAAAATATCTATCTATATAATTGAAACTCAAGAACAGAATTAAAACTATTGTGTTAAACTAAAACATTGATTATCATCTCATAGCACAAAAATCATGTAATTCATCACATCCAATCCGCAAACCAAGGAGATTAGCTACTCATACCCATAGCAAAAATCACAAGAATAAGATTAAAACCCATAAACCTGGATTAATACGCTTGATGATGAAAGATCCAAAATCTTGATTACACCTTGAAAACTTGAATAAAACCTAAAAGAAATCATAAAAAAACTGAGTTCTGAAAACCTAAACTATTTATACCTAAGAGAGGAGTCCAAAATAGGAGAGAAAACAATAAAATATTGGAAAATCAGCAAATCCCGTAATTCTTGGCGGCTAACCAAGCGGGCGCTCACTATGGACCGAGCGGGCGCTTGGTCTTAACAAAAGCTGACATTTTCAGAATTGGGAAGTAAGCGGGCGCCTGGAATCTCTTTAAGCGGGCGCCTGATGACTTTGCAGGCGGGCACCTGGTCTCTTTGCAGGTGGGCGCCTGATGACTGGTCCAGCCTCTTCTTCTTTTCTTCTTTCTTGACCTTTGACCGCTGACCTCCGGTTGACCTTTGACTTTGACTTTGACTTTAAGCAATCCTCAGTCTTCAACATGTTAATTACCCAGGACTTTGCAATAACCAAAAATACACTAAAAAGTGTCTCAAAACTAACATATTCTCTCAAAGTTCCTCAAATCAACAAAGACCAAAATTACATCAAAACTATTCTAGATTACATCCAAAAGTCACAAACAATAGCACGGAAATGTAGAGATAATACATGTATAAACCGATCCATCAAATTCCCCCACGCTTAGACCATTACTCGTCCCAGAGTAATATTCCTAACCCCACATCTAAGCACCGGTCTAATAAGCGAAGCATGGAGGAAAATGACACCTAAACTCCTCTACATCTCCCAATCAACCAAGTCAAGAACACGATAATAAAATCACTCGGAGTGTAAGGAACTCCGCTTCCTTATATCTCCCAACACAAATACATGACCATGGCCCTAATTGATATCAACACCAATAATGAGAGAAAATAAAATAACATATCCAACTAGGGCCCACACATAAAAGCTAGGGGGAACTAAAACGGCCTATGTTTCCCCCACGCTTATGTTTCACTACATCCTCCCTCAAAAAGAAATCAAAGCTAGGATAATCCTTAGCAATGATTTACCTCATAATACGCTCCAACGCCCCTTATGACTCCACAAAATGAATGAGGATTTCTAACCTAACGCCTCTAAACAACCTCCTACTCCAATTATAAAATCCTACCCAACACTCCAAACCCCCCTTATGTCTCCTACGCCATGGGATTTGTTTTCTCTTCCTCTTCTTCTGCCTAGGCGCCCTTTCGGGTTTTCACCTAGCCTCTCTTTTCTTTTCAATTTTTTTTCATTTTTTTTTGAATAAAAAAACTAACTAACTACACAGGTGATAACATCAGTCAACCAACAGGTATCCATGTAAGTACCCCAATATGAAATGACCAAATTAGATGAATTCTTGGCACCATTCAGGGACAAACTGATAGGCCAGGACCTCACTAGGATAAATTTGGAACACAAGGACGTTTTTGGAATTAAAAATTGGAAAAATCCAGAAGGCACCATCCCTAGCCGTACGGATACTTTGGGAGGTCACAGGGCCTATAAATTGAAGCCCTTGCTGATCATTCCGGGGAGGGGGGGGGGAGAAACGATTATTGTTAGTGTTACTCAGCTAAAATTGCTCCAGAGAGGGTTTTGAGAGTGAAAGAGAAAGGAAGATTGGCCTAACTAAACATAGGTGAAGCCACCTTCTCCCCCATCCTTCTCTTCATCTTACCTCCTTTGTTTGTTCATATTATTGTTGTTCATCTCTTAATTCTTGCAAGTCTTGTCCATTCAAGCAACTTAATTTCATTGCAAGTCTTGTCCTTCAAGCACTTTAATCTTAATTTTATTGCAAGTCTTATCCTTCAAGCACTATATATATATATATATTGTTATACATTATGGTCCAAACCATGGATGATTCAAGGTGCCCTTCACACTTTGTGTGAAAGTGGTTCTAACCTAAGGATGATCATGGTTTGTTGAATTTCTTACTTATGACAAATTAATGATCTATTTTAATGAAAAAGGCACATGTTTTGGTTGATTATGTTGTTCATTGGTAGCAAGGATGGTCATTTGGATGATAAAGTTTCAATCTTTATCATCCAAACATTGGTCTAGCTTCAAAATCCCCTTTGGGGTCATAAAGATCAAATCTTTATGTCAAATAATTTTGTCCCAAGGTTGTATTTGGCTTAAGGATCCACTCTTGTGGTGAAAGCCCAAATCTTTATGTTGATTTTGTTTTGATTTGGCAATGATAATCATGTGGGATGATAAAACCTTAGTGTTTATCATCTTACCCTTTTGATTTAGCTTTGAAATCCCATTTTGGGTCATAAAGATTGAATCTTTATACAATAAATTGGTCCCTAAGAGGTTAATAATGTATAAAAATGTCATCTTGAGGATAAAGTTTCCATCGTTAATCATCAAATGGTCATTTTGTCTCATTTGGCCATGTTCATCACCTTTGTGTGATTTTCTCCAATGATTGCTTTGATCACACCTAAATACTTGTTTTGGGGTTCAATTGATGATCATTAGGCATAGGAATGATTTTGTTTAAGTTTGTTGTGTTGAAATAAAACTGGAATCAGAACTGTTTAAGTCCAGTTTCCTGGAACTGGACTGTTTCTGAACAAACTGTAAAATTCCAGGAAGAGACATCTTGAGCCGTACGGCTACTCTGGGCTCAGAGGGCAAAATGTCCATTTTGTCCTCTGATCCCTGTTTTCTTAATAAAAGACCCATTTTCACTTAAATTTTTGAATAAAAGTTAAAACAGACTCTTTTCCGTTAAATACACACATACACATGCACTTTTATTAACCAATATTAGGGAGACTCGGGCTTGTATGAGGCGGCTTGGGTGACGTGAAACTCTTCCCAAGACGTAACCTGACCTTCAAATTAATAGAATCTTTAACCTTTCCATTTGTTGGGTTAAATAATTAACAAATGTGGCGACTCCGTTAAATTGTGCCATTGTGTTTGGAACCATCCCAGATTTGGACACGTGTTGACCTTGTCACGGGGAGGAGATCCTTACAGTGGCGACTCCGCTGGGGAAAAGTTTGTTTCCGGACTTCTTTCTAGAAGATCCGGGGGCATTCTTGTGTGGGTCAAACTCCCGCCCCCGTTAGTTGACCTTGTGCATGCTTTTGTGTGTTTCATGTTTCTGTTTGAACTTTTTTGGGTGGATCTATTCTGGAAATGCAATAAACTGGGGTTTGGTGATCAGAAGTTGGAAAAACTGGAAAAATCTCAACCCTCTTGTCTTAGCCGTACGGCTACTTTGGGTAGGGGGTCAGAATGTTGCAATTTAACCATTTTGTGCAGGAAGCAACACTCTGAACACCCCCTTTGCTTCTGCTTGTCCATGTTCCAAATTTACAGTCTTATTTGTGCACATTACCTCATTTTCTTTGGCCAAAACTTGGTTCTTAAAGCTTGGTTATGCACAATCTTTTGGGAAAATAAAATAGGTTTTCAAAGCCTCATTGTGCATAACCCTTCTTGAAAAATTTCTTTGTTTTCAAAACCCTCTTTTTGTTGTGCACAACTTGATTTGCACAAATGGCTTTCAAATGAATTGCTCTTCTTGTAAAAATGTTTGGTTTTCAAAAATTCTTGGTTGTGCACAATTGTAACATGTACAAAGTTTTGGTCCTCACTTGTTCATATTATTTGATTGATTGCTTGTATAAATTGCTTATTCCATGCTTGTCCATATTTTTTCATATCTTGCTCATGTCTTGTTCATAATATTGAAAAACAGAGTGAAAATTTCTATTTTGACTCAAAAGGGAATATAGAATGACTTCACACAACGCGCACTTGACCTTGCACGTTCCAAATACCCTTTAAACCCGAGATGGATGCCAGATGCAGCTCGATTGGCGCTCTTGTTCCCTTCGAGCGCGCATGGGTCCATTCCACCTCCCCTTCCGAGCCGACCACACATGTCCGTGACACACAAATACCGAGACTTTGGTTGGTTTTTGGTCTAGCTCACGTTTCCATGTCCCTAATACGTGTCTGAGATTAATTATGGCCAAGTTAATGCCCGAGTCACGACTCCTTGTGAAAACAAGTGTGACCATGGTCAACTTTGACCCGGTCCTTGACTTATGCGATAATATTGGCTATAATTAGCCTAAGTCATGTGTTGTGGATAAGGTGACACTGTGTTGTCAAACACTAATGAATGGTTCATACTAATCATCCTTAAGCCCATGGATAAGATTCGAAGGCCCTCATCAAAGATGAGGTTATGCCGGAAGTCCCTTAAGTCCCTAAGACGAATCTCGATCTTAACCGGGGCTTAATCATGATTGGAATGGCGCGCATTGGAACCTTGCGACGCACAAGACCCCTAGGAATCGTTCTTTCGGTCGGTGGAAGCCACGTGCCCTATAAGACCTTCGCCCGGGACATTCCATCCTTGGGAGCATGCAATACAGGTGAAAAACGAGGTGTCTATAGGCGTAGTGATGGCCTCCACTGATCCAGGATTTAGAATAGTTGCGAAAAAGAAGTGAAATCTTTTCCAACCATTTAGGAATAAAAATGCGTTTTAAGTAAACCTGAACATCTAATTAATTGCACGTTGCATGAATTCGCTCCGTCTTTGCTTCTTGTCTTTAACACATTGCATTCTCTCGCTAATAAGAGTCATCCCGTTAAGTCTTTGGACGGATCCATGTTATCCTCCAAGACCTAAGGTAACCCCCGTCAATCTTTGGATAGGTACCCGTTAAGATTCCCATCAAGACCCTAGGCGTTGTCCCCTAGGAAGTCAGTCAAGTCCTTGGGTGGATCCTCGTTATCTTTCAAGAAGTCCGTCATGTTCGTCTTTCCCTCTTAAGATTCTAAACCCACTCGAACTACAATGACCTGATCCTCTCATCGCGTGGGACCCCCTCCCTTGTAGTGAGGGGAACGTAGGCAACTTCGGCCCGGTCAAATATCCCGAAAGGGAAGCACATGCATCTTTAGCCCAAGCACTCATCCAAATTTTACCCGAGTCTAAACTACCTCTTTTTCTTCCCAGTATGCTCAGATGAAGTGGAAGAGAGAATCATGCCGCCGCCTAGTGCGTGTGGAATCAGAGAGTTCCTCGGTCACCGCAACTTCTCTAACCCAGTACCTCGGAAAGACCGCTTCAATGGATGGTAGTTTGGGAAACGACGTTTCAGACAACCTGGATAACCTGACGAAAGGAGAGCTGCTCCAAGCTCTAGAAGCCTCCGGGGCTATGGAGGAAGTCATCACGAAGAGCCGTAAAGAAACACAGAACCCGTTCGATGTGTCGATGAGACAAAGAGATGTCACAACTGATGGGCCCGCCACCAAAGTGACCAACCACAATGAAAGGGTGGAAGCTACACGACCTCTGGATTGTAACCAAAGAATGCCCCCTCCATCTCACCAAAATACCGAGACCTCCATTTCTTCACCTCAACACGCCGTCATCCACAACGAGCCTCTCACTCAAATCTTCCTCACTCCGCCTCATCCCAAATCCAATATCTCCCATGAGACACTTCCTATAAAACCCCAAGCACGATCCACTCAAAAGGCCCGCAAACCGCTGTTCATACCGGTTACGCCTCAAGCATCATACTCACAATACCATACCCTTTCTCGGTTTAATGCCATCAACCAAGTCACCGGGGATCAGTCACTGTTTAGACCATATGTGGATACCCGACCATGCATCACCAACTGATTTCCACTGGATTTTGATAAGATTCCATGGTGACCTGTATCATCCCTATAATCCAAGACCTTTTGGACCACAAGCTCCTTACATGCTTCCGATACATACCCCTGCCAGCAACCAAGGGTACGGGTATGCCTACGCCCCCGCGCCTCCGCAAAATCCTCTCAACCATCCGTTGGGGAAGAGAAAGCAAATGGAAGCTAATTTCGAAAGGACACTCAATGAGAACCCCTTTGCATTGAGAGACAGGGATTGTTGTCCCCAGCACACTTCAGTCGATGATGAAAGAAAAGCCAAATACCAAGCCAGACCCCGTTTCACAAGGTACGAGGATTTCGGAATGCCCATAAGCAAGGTATTTGAGGAATTGGTTAGGCAAGGCCTTGCGAAGCCTCTTGTCAATTACCAACCCACAAACCCCAAGGGGAGTCTCGACACAACTGAATGGTGTGCCTTTCACAACTACCATGGGCACGATACCGACGATTGCATCGCTTTAAAATGCGTCATCCGGAAGTTAATCGCGCAAGGAAAGCTTGAACGCCCCGGTTCGTGAAATTGATGGTGTTGTGGTTGCCGCGACAGAGGATGAAATTTCAAAACCCTTTTCATCAACCTCCCCTTAGGAAAAGTTAGAGTCCATTGTTAGGATGTGTGATAAGTCTTTAGGAAAAGTCGGTTAAGATGTCTGTTAGGTTTAGTTAAAGTCTTGAGTCCCCGGTTGATGCCATGCGGTGACCATTTTGGATCCATTGACAATTTTCTTAATAAGATTATTATTGTCATTATTGCCTTGTCCAAAAAAAAATGTGTGCGAGTCTTTCACCCAAAGCAAAAGTGTGTCTTTAAAAAAAAAACCGAGATCAAGTTTTCTTAAAATAAGAAATCAATTTTTTTTTTCCTAAAAGGATAATCCGCTAATGAAGCATGCTTCTCGAATCATGGTTATAATTTCACCTTGAGGTTTAAAATGCTAAAGTCATTTGCGGTTTTGTCCCCCGGAAACATCGACCAAGTTCACATCTGAATTGGTGTCTGAGGCAACCGTCCACATGAGGAAGAAAAGTTGGAATACCGATTGCAAGAAAATGCCTGTGTTTTCGGAAGCCCAAAGGCGGCTACATCAAATGGCCATACCCTCGCTGAATGCCATGCACGAAGGTTACTCCCCTTGAAAGGAAATCACCAAAAGAAGATGGCCTAAGATGAGCCCGGTAGTTACAACGCCAAGCTAAATGGAGGCCTCGCGACATCTTTTCCCGATGACACGGAACCCGAGTTCCCCGTGGAAGACATAGAATATGCCGCCGACAACCCCTCCAACAACGGAAGAAGGAAACAGACCATCGCACTTCATAGGAGCCCATCCCTAAAAAAAAAATAAAAAAAAAATAAATAAAAAAAATGAGTCTTCCGGCCTCGTAGGATCCAGATTCTCACCAAAAGTCCGTCTTGGACTGTGTCTTTTCATTTTTACAAAGGTCCAGACTTGGACATGTATGTACAAAGTTATCTAAATAAAATAGTCATTTTCATTCTCTTCTTTCTAGACTTGAGACATTATTTGCAATATACATTTACTCTTGAAATTGCCTTGCTTGTTATTTTCAATTGATTGCTACGTCCCCAAAATGATGAATTGACTTTTAAGCATACTAGTCAATGACGACTCATTAAGGACGAATGGACCTAAACACAAATGAATAATGCTAAATGCAAACAATTAATATTGATGTGAATAAATGTTGTGATCAATTGACATGAAGAAACCATTAATGGCAAGTCTCCCCTCATACACATTCCCGATACACATTTCCGATACACAACCCGATACACCTTCCCGAGACAAATTCCTGATGCACATCAAAGGCATCCCAAGGCAAATGAAAAATCAAGGATGTTGTTGCTCAAATTCAACCGTGATCGCGCGTGCGCAACAAAGGACTCCCCGGATCTTCAAAGTCAAAGCCGGAAGTAAGGACGTTCCACCAAGGGGATACAAAGGAGCCAAAGCCCAAGACAGCGAGTAGGGGCTAATGTTTCCCCTCTCCCTCAAAAGAAAATGAGAAGAGGGAGAGGATGAATATGTGGAAAGAAGGAAAGGAAATGAATGCATGTGAAAAGGATGTTCGCCTCAAAAGCGCACCGCAAAGTCCACCCCCAAGGGTTAGCAAGAAAGGGAGTCCATGTCAAAAGACAACCAAGAAGGAACTCACTTCAAAAGGCCCGTTCATCCGAAAGAGGGTCCATCCCAAGGAGTCCACTACAAAATGACACAAACCCTGGCAAAGACGGCCCCATGGCCGAACTACGGCGACCTGAGCTCCTCAAACTGAGGGGAACGTAGGCAACCTTCGGGTCCGATCACAGCATGAGAAATAACGGTCAAACCATGGCTTTCCCAAAGTAGCCAAGCCTCTCCCCTTTGGTCCCATCAATGACCAATTTACCAGACAAGGACCAATTCCCCATAAACACCTTTTGATCTTGCCATTGATCGAATCTTAATCCTAATTGATCACAACATTTATACATGTTAAGGCTAATTGCTTGTTATAATAATGAACATGGTCCATCCAAGCAATCATTTTGATAATTTTAACCAAGACAAGTTTCAAATGTCTCGACAAGTCTTCTTCTCTACATCTTAGGAAAGAGCTAAACACTTATGTTCTGTCAAGCAGGGGCTTCCTCCTATTTCATGATACAATTGAGGGACTCTCTCCCACCTAAATAAATGCCCCTGCATGTTTTCTCCAAAAGACATCTTAAGTCCCCGTCCCATCGAGTCGGCTGGATCACTCATAAAAAAAAGGGGGGCACCAAAAGAGTAGCCCGCTAGGTTGAAAACCCATAAGGGAGGCCTAGGCAAAAGACAGGGTGTGCCATAAAAGACGCAAAAAAGTAGCCCACTAGGTTGAAAACCCGCAAAGGCGGCCTAGGCAAAAGAAAGGGTGCGTCATGAAAAAGGGATGGGTTCCTAGCCTCACTTCAAAGGTCATTGGGTCTACCTCCACACCAACGACCACATGGGCATGGGGCTACCTCCACAAAGACACGGGGCTACTTCCACAAAGACATGGGGCTACCCCAACATCGATGACAACGAGGACATGGGGCTATGCCGCCACTGACACCAATAAGGACATGGGGCTACCTCCAACATCAACAGCGAGAAGGACATGGGGCTACCCCAATATCAATGACAAAAGGGTTCTCTATACCCGATCACTGCTAAGAAATGGACAAAGCTCCAAGGGACTTTATGCATGACAAACCTCATGGTTAAGTTAAAATAAAAAATTTGACTAACATGCTTCGTTAAAAGATTTGCCTTTAGGAATAAGCATTTTTAAGCTTGCCCTTTTGGCCTCATTTATCAAAAAACAATGTTTCAAGCAAAATGCTTTTGATCTTCTCTCAAAATGATTGGACTTTTTCATACATAATGTGTCTAAAAGGTCACCCATAGGCTTCCCTCGGTGTCAAGAAAGTGTGTCAACCTTCCCATAGAGTTGAGTTGACCAAGTCCCGGTAGTCCAAAGTGATGTAAGACCATCCTTGTTAGTCAACCATCTCGTAGTTAGTGTTGACCAAACCTTTAGGATTGACCAAGTGAAAGTCAAATCTGTTGTTTTCCCAGCAGTCTAAAGTGACGTAAGACCATCCTTGTTAGTCAACCATCTCGTAGTTAGTGTTGACCAAACCTTTAGGATTGACCGAGTGAAAGTCAAATCCGTTGTTGTCCTGGCAGTCCAAAATGACGTAAGACCATCCTTGTTAGTCAACCATCTCGTAGTTAGTGTTGACCAAACCTTTAGGATTGACCGAGTGAAAGTCAAATCCATTGTTGTCCCCGGTAGTCCAAAATGATGTAAGACCATCCTTGTTAGTCAATCATCTCATAGTTAGTGTTGAGCAAACCTTTAGGATTGACCGAGTGAAAGTCAAATCCGTTGTTGTCCTGGCAGTCCAAAATGACGTAAGACCATCCTTGTTAGTCAACCATCTCGTAGTTAGTGTTGACCAAACCTTTAGGATTGACCGAGTGAAAGTCAAATCCGTTGTTGTCCTGGCAGTCCAAAATGACGTAAGACCATCCTTGTTAGTCAACCATCTCATAGTTAGTGTTGACTAAACCTTTAGGATTGACCGAGTGAAAGTCAAATCCGTTGTTGTCCCCGGCAGTCCTAAATGACGTAAGACCATCCTTGTTAGTTAACCATCTCATAGTTAGTGTTGAGCAAACCTTTAGGATTGACCAAGTGAAAGTCAAATCCATTGTTGTCCCGGCAGTCTAAGATGATGTAAGACCAGCCATTTAGTCAACCCTCTCCCATAGAGCCAAGTTGACCAAGTCCCAGTCTAAAGTGACGTAAGACCATCCTTGTTAGTCAACCATCTCGTAGTTGGTGTTGACCAAACCTTTAGGATTGACCGAGTGAAAGTCAAATCCGTTGTTGTCCCGGCAGTCCAAAATGATGTAAGACCATCCTTGTTAGTCAACCATCTTGTAATTAGTGTTGACCAAACCTTTAGGATTGACCAAGTGAAAGTCAAATCCGTTGTTGTCCCGGCAGTCTAAATTGACGTAAGACCATCTTTGTTAGTCAACCATCTCGTTGTTGTCCCGAACCCTAGCCTCTGACCGAATGGGTGTCATGCCCGAGTCCTAGCCTCTGACCAGATGAGTGTCATGCCCGAACCTTAGCCTCTGACCAAATGAGTGTCATGCCCGAACCCTAGCCTCTGACCGAATGAGTGTCATGCCCAAATCTTAGCCTCTGACCAAATGAGTGTCATGCCCGAATCCCTGCCTCTGACCAAGTGAGTGTCATGCCCAAATTCCTGCCTCTGACCAGATGAGTGTCATGCCCAAATTCCTGCCTCTGACCAGATGAGTGTCATGCCCAAAATCCCTAGCCTCTGACCGAGTGAGTGTCATGCCCAAATCTCTAGCCTCTGACCGAATGAGTGTCATGCCTGAGTTCTCCACCCGACCTTTACAGTCACCCTTAGGCTTGAGACGCTAAGTTCTCCACCCGACCTTTATGGTCACCCTTAGGCTTGAAGACGCTAAGTTCTCCACCCGACCTCGACGGTCGCCCATAGGTTTGAGTAGCCTTAAAATCTCTCACCCCTCTTCCGAACTACGTTAGGCTTGATTCCCCACGAATGGGATAGGTAGGAATCCTATACCCCTAGGTCCAGCCATCTGAAGCAAAATCGGCCCTAGCCGTCCTCCCATCAGATTGGGATGCTTTATGTATCGACAACCCCGCTTCTCCAAAGTGACGTTGCCGAGGGGCTCTGTAAGTACCCCAATCTTAAATGACCAAATTAGAGGAATTCTTGGCACCATTCAGGGACAAACTGATAGGCCAGGACCTCACTAGGATAAATTTGGAACACAAGGACCTTTCTGGAATTAAAAATTGGAAAAATCCAGAAGGCACCATCCCTAGCCGTACGGCTACTTTGGGAGGTCACAGGGCCTATAAATTGAAGCCCTTGCTGATCATTCTTGGGGGGGGGGAGAAACGATTATTGTTAGTGTTACTCTGCTAAAATTTCTCCAGAGAGGGTTTTGAGAGTGAAAGAGAAAGGAAGATTGGCCTAACTAAACATAGGTGAAGCCACCTTCTCCCCCATCCTTCTCTTCATCTTACCTCTTTTGTTTGTTCATATTATTATTGTTCATCTCTTAATTCTTGCAAGTCTTGTCCATTCAAGCAACCTAATTTCATTGCAAGTCTTGTCCTTCAAGCACTTTAATCTTAATCTTATTGCAAGTCTTGTCCTTCAAGCACTATATATATATATATATATATATATATATATATATATATATATATATATGTTATACATTATGGTCCAAACCATGGATGATTCAAGGTGCCCTTCACACTTTGTGTGAAAGTGGTTCTAACCTAAAGATGATCATGGTTTGTTGAATTTCTTGCTTATAACAAATTAATGATCTATTTTAATGAAAAAGGCACATGTTTTGGTTGATTATGTTGTTCATTGGTTGCAAGGATGGTCATTTGGATGATAAAGTTTCAATCTTTATCATCCAAACATTGATCTAGCTTCAAAATCCCCTTTGGGGTCATAAAGATCAAATCTTTATGTCAAATAATGTTGTCCCAAGGTTGTATTTGGCTTAAGGATCCACTCTTGTGGTGAAAGCCCAAATCTTTATGTTGATTTTGTTTTGATTTGGCAATGATAATCATGTGGGATGATAAAACCTTAGTGTTTATCATCTTACCCTTTTGATTTAGCTTTGAAATCCCATTTTGGGTCATAAAGATTGAATCTTTATAAAATAATTTGGTCCCTAAGAGGTTAATAATGTATAAAAATGTCATCTTGAGGATAAAGTTTCCATCGTTAATCATCAAATGGTCATTTTGTCTCATTTGACCATGTTCATCACCTTTGTGTGATTTTCTCCAATGATTGCTTTGATCACACCTAAATACTTGTTTTGGGGTTCAATTGATGATCATTAGGCATAGGAATGATTTTGTTTAAGTTTGTTGTGTTGAAATAAAACTGGAATCAGAACTGTTTAAGTCAAGTTTCAGCAGAATGCTATGTTTCTGCCTGGAACTGGACTGTTTTTGAACAAACTGTAAAATTCCAGGAAGAGACATCTTGAGCCGTACGGCTACTCTGGGCTCAGAGGGTAAAATGTCCATTTTGTCCTCTGATCCCTATTTTCTTAATAAAAGACCCCTTTTCAGTTAAATTTTTGAATAAAAGTTAAAACAGACTCTTTTCCGTTAAATACACACACACACATGCACTTTTGTTAACCAACATTAGGGAGACTCAGGCTTGTCCGAGGAGGCTTGGGTGACGTGAAACTCTTCCCAAGACGTAACCTAACCTCCGAACTAATAGAATCTCTAACCTTTCCATTTGTTGGGTGAAATAATTAACAAATGTGGTGACTCCGTTAAATTGTGCCATTGTGTTTGGAACCATCCCGGATTTGGACACGTGTTGACCTTGTCGCGGGGCGGGGATCCTTACAATCCCCCACCCCAAACCAAAACTGAGCATTGCCCCTAATGCTCTCACATATAAAGTGCAAATAAAAAAGGGTAGGGATACCTCAAATCACTGCGGAGGCGGAAAAAAATGGTCCCAAGGACCCGGCATACCCGATCCCGAACTCGTCCACTGATCCGGTCCTCTAAAGGGCTCATCCCAAGTCGCTCCAGGCCAATCACTGCTAGATGGTGGTGGTGGTGGTGTATACTGAGACGGAGGTGGCGGGTAGATCATAGGAGGAAACTGCTCTCCAGGAAAATGGTGCGCCATCATCCGGCGCCTGTAATACTGTTCCTCCTGCTGGTTGGCATAAAACGCCTCCTCCAGTCTCCTTAGTCTCTCATCATTATCATCCTCTTGGCACTGACGATGATAGTTGGCTAGCATTTGCTGCCGCTGATATTCCTGCAGCCTCTCATCCACCACCAAGCGGGCGCTTGGTCGATATATTTTTTTTTTAGCAAATTCGCCTCGCTGGTTGGACTGATTTTCTGCACATCACCACAAACAAACATCACAAGTGTAATATCCATAAAAATATAAAATAAATAAATAAATAAAAATGACTCAATAAAATGAAAATCTTTTTGGAGGGTGACACTATTTACACTCCCCTATAAACCCACAAACTCAGAGAGATCCATGAAGGAAGACACGGACTAACTTTTTGACCGCACTTTCGTTGCCTACGTTCCCCTTAGGACAATAAGAGTCTCAGGTCACCGTAGTTCGAACCAACCCAGAAATAAAAGACACGAAAGCAATAATTTTTTTTTTTTATGAATACCTTTTTTTTTTTTTTTTATGAATACCACCACCCCCAAACCAAAAGTGTGCTATGTCCTCATGGAATTGAAGAAACAATACACTCCCAATTCAAAAATGATGATAAACTGAAAGGAAAAACATAAAGCAATAAGATGATACCTAGTTGGGTTGCCTCTCAACAAGCGCCTTTGTTTTACGTCATTGGCTTGACAAAATGCCACAAGAAGATTACGTGGCTTCCTCCGGTTCCATCAATTCAATTACATCAATTTCATTCATGTCTTCCACAATTGATATCCCCTCATAATACGGCTTCACCCGGTGTCCATTCACTTTGAAAATCACCCAATCTTTCAAATTTTTTAGCTCCACTGCTCCATGAGGAAACACACGGACCAACTCATATGGACCCGTCCATCTTGAACACAATTTTCCGAGAAAAAGTTTGAGGCGAGAGTTAAAGAGAAGGACCTTCATACCCGGTTTAAGAAACTTGGGTTTTAAATTCTTGTCATGGTACCGCTTGGTCCTCTCCTTGTACAATTTAGCACTCTCATAACTATCTTGCCTTAACTCTTCCAACTCATCCAAATCGAGCAACCTCTTCTCTCCCGCTAGACCTAAATCCATGTTAAGCTCTTTGGTTGCCCAATATGCTTTATGTTCCAACTCCACCGGAAGATGGCACTCCTTCCCATATACTATGCGGTACGGACTCATACCAATGAGAGTTTTACATGCAGTCCGATACGCCCACAGTGCATCACACAACTTTAAAGACCAATCCTTATGATTTGGACGCACTGTCTTCTCAAGTACTGCCTTGATTTGGCGATTGCTCACCTCCACTTGGCCCGAAGTTTGAGTATGGTAGGCCGTAGCCAACTTTTGACCAACCCCATACTTCTTTAGCACTTGGTTGAACATACGGTTAGTGAAATGTGTCCCTTGGTCACTGATGATGACTCGTGGCACTCCATACCTGCTAAAAATATTGTCACGAACAAACTTGCAAACAATGTTAGCATCATTTGTGCGGGTAGTAATTGCTTCCACCCACTTGGACACATAATCAACAGCAACAAGAATGTACAAATAACCATGGGAAGGAGGGAAGGGACCCATAAAATCAATGCCCCAAACATCAAAAATATCAACAATTAAATTATGTTGTAGGGGCATCTCATCTCTTTTCCCTATATTGCCAGTCCATTGGCATATATCACACCTCACACAAAATTCCTGAGCATCTTTAAATAAGGTGGGCCAATATAGCCCCGCTTGAAGCACTTTCCTAGCGGTCTTTTGCCCACTAAAATGGCCCCCACATTGGAGCTCATGGCAAAACCTCAACACACTAGCCTGCTCATGCTCAGGAATACAACGCCGAATAATCTTATCCGGACACACTCTCCACAGATAAGGGTCATCCCAAATATAATGCTTCACATCCGACTTAAATTTTCGTTTTTGGTCGTAAGTGAAGTGTGGTGGCATCAAATTAGTCACAAGCTAATTCACAAAATCAACATACCAGGGCTCTTGGACATGTAAAGCGAAAAGTTGCTCATCCAAAAAACTTTCATTAACCGGAATCTCCCCATCAATAACACTCGTGAAAGTGAAGTCCTCAAGCGTAGATAAGTGATCCGCTAATCTCAATATCAAACTCCTGCAGTAGGAGCATCCACCTAAGAAGTCTAGGTTTAGCATCCTTTTTATTTAACAAGTATTTTAATGCATCATGATCGGAGTAGACAATTACCTTGGATCCAAGCAAGTAAGAATGGAACTTTTCAAGAGCAAACACAACTACTAAAAATTCTTTTTCAGTGGTAGTATAATTCAGTTGTGCATCATTTAAAGTTCTACTTGCATAATGAATCACATGAGGTATTTTTTCCACTCTTTGCCCTAACACAGCCCCATTCGCAAAATCAGACGCGTTACACATGATCTCAAAAGGTAGAGACCAATTGGGGCTTGACAAAATGGGGGCACAAGTTAATTTTTCTTTCAACAAATTAAATGCTTCCAAGCATTCTTGGTCGAAGATGAACTCAGTATCCTTAGCACGAAAGTTACATAAAGGCTTACAAATTTTGGAAAAATCTTTTATGAAACGCCTATAAAAACCCGCATGGCCCAGAAAACTTCGCACACCTTTAACCGACACAGGGGGAGGTAATTTAGAAATCACATCAATATTTGCTTTATCAACCTCATTCCCCTTACTAGATACCAAGTGCCCTAACACAATACCATGCCTCACAAGAAAGTGACATTTTTCCCAACTAAGGGTCAAATTTGTCTCACAACAACGTTTTAAAACCATTGTCAAATTCTCGAGGCACCCATCAAAACTATCACCAAATACAGAGAAGTCATCCATGAAGACTTCGACACATCTTTCTATCAAATCATAGAATATGGAGGTCATACACATTTGAAAGGTCGCAGGTGCATTACATAGCCCAAAGGGCATCCTCCTAAACGTAAATGTGCCAAAGGGACAAGTAAAAGTAGTCTTGGCTTGGTCCTCTGGTGCAATGGGAATTTGGTTATATCCCGAGAAACCATCCAAGAAACAGTAATACGTATGTCCAGCTAACCTCTCTAATATCTGATCAATAAAGGGCAAAGGGAAGTGATCTTTCTTTGTTGCAACATTAAGTTTGTGCAAATCTATGCACTTTCTAAGCCCAATCACTTCCCTAGTAGGCACTTCCTCACCTTTCTCATTAGTGGTGACCGTGTAACCCGACTTCTTTGGAACAACTTGAACCGAGCTCACCCACTCACTATCAGCGACAACATAGATAATGCCCGCATCTAACAACTTGAGGACCTCTTTCCTAACTGCCTTCTCCATGTGAGGGTTCAACCTCCTCTGTCTCTCTCTAGATGGCTTAGCACCATCCACAAGATTAATTTTATGCATGCACATGGAGGGGCTTATGCCTTTAATATCTGCTAAGGACCACCCTATGGCCGACTTGTGCTCACAAAGCACTTTTATCAACTTGGCTTCTTGCTCTAGGGTTAAATCAGAGGCAATTATCACTGGCAAAGTCTCACCCTCCCCAAGAAAAACATACTTTAAATTTTAGGGGAGGGTTTTCAGCTCAAAAGCTGGAGGGGTTACAATAGAAGGCACCGAATTCTCATTGAAGTGGCCTAGGGGGTGAAACGGGCCATCACTAGGATGGTGCTCGTCGGCCTTTTCCACAGCCATCAGTTGAACATCCGCATTATCCCTAAGTTTCTCACCGCCAGTTTACAACAAAGACTCTAACTCCTTACAGTCTCTCTCATGCCACAAGACTTCACTCACACAATCCTCCACAACATCTACACAATTACGAGACTAATCATCTATAAGACTTTGCATGACATCAAACACAGATATTTCAATTTTCTCATTAGCCATACACATAGACAAAGTCCCATCCCCCATATTAATGATGGTGTTAGTAGTAGCCATAAATGGACGCCCAAGCAATATGGGAGAATCCTGACTATTCCCAACACCATTCAAAGTTTCAAGCACCACAAAATCCACAGGAATAATTAAATTGGCTACCTGCACCAAAACATCCTCCACAATTCCCAATGGCCTCTTGATCGAAGGATCGGCCAGTTGAAAGGTCATTGTGGTGGGTTTTATCTCAGGTAAACCCAACTCAAGATACAAATAATGGGGCAAAAGATTAATGCTAGCACCGAGATCAAACATTGCCTTCACCTTTTTAGAGTCCCCCATAGATATAGAAATGTTAAAACTTCTGGGGTCCTTTAATTTAGGTGGGAGGTTCTGTTGTACCATAGCACTAGAACTTTCTCCCATAATCAACTTCTCATCATTCCCATACTTGGGTTTCCTGGAATTTAATTCTTTGAAAAACTTAGCATAAGATGGAATATTTTTAATGACATTCAACAATGGGATATTAATGTTCACTTTTGAAAACATGTCATACAAATCAGACATTTGTTTATCCAGCTTGCTTCTCATAAATCTACCAGGAAACGGTACGGAAGGTACATATGGCTTGGGGGTAGGAGAATCAGTAACAGGAATTTCCCCATGCCATTAGTACTCTTATCAACAGAGGGTATAGAAGAAAAAGGAGTAGAAAGTACCTCATTACTTACCTGTTTGCCATTTCTGAGAGTCATGATGGCCTTGGCTTGCTCCCCTTGACTTGGGAACGTTCCCGGTTTATGCCCTTGCTGCCCTTCAGCTAGTTGACCAATTTGGGTCTCCAGCTTTTTGTTGACAGCTTCCTGCTGCTTCATCATCATCTTCATTTGCTGTTGCTCTTACATAATAGACCTCATCATCTCCTCCAAATATTTCTTGGGTTGCTGTTCTGAATTCCCTTGTGGGGGAGGAGGTAAAGAGGTTTTTGTTGAAACTGATTCCCTTGGTTACCCCTCCATGAAAAATTCAGGTGATTTCTCCAATCTGGATTATAAGTGTTGGAGACATACCACCTTGATTCTGTCGTGGGGGATAACCTTGCATTGCATTAAACTGTTCAAAATCACACTACACAACACTTTGGCAACCATTTGTAGCATGAGCATTAGAATCACAGTTAGCACAGAAATCAGATACCACATTAGCACTTGATGAACCCATATTAATGTTAAATTTCGCCAAATTTTGGTTCATCAAGGCTACCTGCCTAGCAAACTCATCTACACCACTTAATTCATGCACTCTCCTAGGTTTCCCTCTAGAGCCTTTTTCTTGAGAATTGACTCCTAACATCTCAAATAAATCTTGAGTTTGAGCAACAGTTTTGGCTCTTAAAAAGTCCCCTGCTGCATTGTCGACCATAGCTTGGTCAGCTGCAGTCAACCCCCCATAAAATGTGATGTAAAAGGGCCTCAGGAAAAGCATGATGGGGGCATTGCACTTGTAAAATTTTAAACCTATCCCACACCTCATGAAATGGATCACCTTGATCTTGAGTAAATCCTATAATTTTCTGTCTAAAGGTGGCCAAGGTGGCATGTGGGAATAATTTTTTAAGAAAAGCATCATGCAACCCATCCGAAGTATTAATGCTCCTAGCAGGAAGTAACATTAGCCAAGTTTTAGCTGCCCCTTGAAGAGCAAAAGGTAAGTATTTAAGCCTTAATTGTTCATCAGTGACCCCCACCTTAACAGGAAATCCCGACACAATCATCATGTACTCTCTCAAAAAGTTCAAAGAATCCTCACCGGGAAGACCCTGGAACTTAGGCAACTGACTAAAATAATGGCCCTTTGCCTCATAAGTTTTAGCTGCATCAGTCAAGACAATGCACGACACCGATGTGTCAACCTTAGGCCTAGCATACTCTTTCATTAATGGGTTTGCCATTACTACTTCAATTTCTTCTCCCTCCGTGGAAGAAGTTTCCAATTCACTTAAAACTACCTCTGTCTCGGTGACAGAAGCTTCAGTTTCAGACTCACTAATAGAGGGAATGCCCCTATCAAATATATCAATATTATCGTTCAAAGGGACCAACTGGGGATCCAATGAACGTCTACCAAACATACACCGATTAAATGAACTTGTAAATCACAACAAGTCCCCGGCAACGGCGCCAAAAACTTGATGGATAAAATCCTCGTGTAATAAAAACCTTGCAAGTGTACAAGTGCCGAAGCAGCAGTATACAAAAGTAAGGGTCGAACCACAGAGACTCGTGGATGAACAAGTTGATTTAATTAATGTATAGAGTAACCAAAGGGTGTTTTTGATTTGATTGATTTAAACTAACTACCTATTAAACAATAAAAATAAACTAAGGACTTAAAATCGCAAATTCAAGCAAAGATTGCACTCAAGAAAATCAAGCAGTTCACGGATTGGCGATCACAATTACACTCTCTTTATGTTATTTTGATGATGAAATACTAATCTTTATTTTAGGGTTCATTCACTTATTTAAGAATTGGAATGGTTAGGTGGCCGGATTGCAATTCTATTATCCTATGTAAATTAATTCTTCCGCAAGGTCCAATTAAAACACAAAGAATTTATTAAGATCTTAAGAATATGAAAACCTAGTTTGTCTCTATTTCCACAAGGTCCAAGATCCAAACTATTCAACACAACAATGGCTATGTCTTACTCTCCACGCAAGTGCAAGAGATTAAACCCTAATAAACTATTGTGTTAAACTAAAACATTGATTATCATCTCATAGCACAAAAATCATGTAATTGATCACATCCAATCCGCAAACCAAAGAGATTAGCTACTCATACCCATAGCAAAAATCACAAGAATAAGATTAAAAACCGTAAACCTGGATTAATACGCTTGTTGATGAAAGATCCAAAATATTGATTACACCTTGAAAACTTGAATAAAACCTAAAAGAAAGCATAAAAAAAAACTGAGTTCTGAAAACCTAAACTATTTATACCTAAGAGAGGAGTCCAAAATAGGAGAGAAAACAATAAAATATTGGAAAATCAGCAAATCCCGTAATTCCTGGCGGCTAACCAAGCGGGCGCTCACTATGGACCGAGCGGGCGCTTGGTCTTAACAGAAGCTGACGTTTTCAGAATTGGGAAGTAAGCGGGCGTCTTGAATCTCTTCAACTGATGACTGGTCCAGCCTCTTCTTCTTTTCTTCTTTCTTGCCCTTTGACCGCTGACCTCTGGTTGACCTTTGACTTTGACTTTGAGCAATCCTCAGTCTTCAACATGTTAATTACCCAGGACTTTGCAATAACCAAAAATACACTAAAAAGTGTCTCAAAACTAACATATTACACAAAGTTCCTCAAATCAACAAGGACCAAAATTACATCAAAACTATTCTAGATTACATCCAAAAGTCACTAACAATAGCACGAAAACGTAGAGATAATACATGTATAAACCGATCCATCATATGCATAAAAGAGTTGACCCCCAATATTTATAGCATGAATGCTCATGTGGGTTTTGGTTATTTCCCAAGGGTTGGACAGATTTTGGGGATTGAGCAGTGGTGGGAGAATGAGAATTGAACCGAGTTTTTTGTGGGCTGCGTGGACAGCTGTGACTGAAAAGTCAATGTCACAGTCAAGTGCCCAAAAACTAGGGGCAGGCATGGAGGTGTTTAGATCAATTTGTGATCAAGGAATTTATTTAGAAGGGGATAAAGCTGTTGAGGCAGATTTGGGAATGGAAGATCCACCTTGACCTTGGGAAATTCTATCCTCTCTTAATCTTATAAACTCAAAATCTTTAAGGGCTTCATATAAGGAGAATTTAGAGGATAGCTATTCAAAGAAAGTGGTTCTACCTTCCTTAGACAGATTAGATACTGTTTTATCCTTGATGAATTCTAGGAGTTTAGGATTGAGAATAGGAGGAATAGTGGACTGAGCAGGGATCTTTGGAGGTAGAGAAGCATGAGAGTGAGAAGGAGGAAGTACCGATTGAGATTGAGTCTTAGCTGTTGGGATAGACTCATGAACTGGAGAGTTCCCCCTTGACTTAGTAGGGCTATCTGACCTAGGAGAGTTCCCCCTATGAGTTTCAACAGGTGAATGGGTTGGAGAAGTATGAAGGTGAAGAATGCCTTCAATGGCAAAAACATGATCTGAACTAGAGGTTAAATTGGGAGAGGGAGGAGATGCTTGCCTATGCCTTTTTGGAAAAGGGGAGGGAGATCTTATATGTCTTCTCTTCACTATGTATTGACCAGTAGTAGAGGATGAGGAGGTTACCTTATCAGTGGCATCTGGTTGAGCCTCATTTGTTGGCTTTTCTTGCTCAGCTGTTGGCTCAGCTAGCTTAGATGTTGAGGTTGCCACCATAGGTGCCTTTGGAGCCTTCTTGGCAGATCTCAGATGCTTGAAGTAGTCAGCAAGAGTGAGTTGTACATCCATTTCTTCATCATCTAGAATCTGTACATCACTTGAGTCACTTGGCTTCTGAACTTCAGTTTTTCCTTTACTAGTGTGGGTCTCATCATCCACAAAGATCTTACTGGAATCTTTATCAGCAGGTTTGACCAATTCAAAGTCTGCTATTGTGTTCTCATGACTAGTGGGAGGAAGACTGGAGTCCTTTGATGTTGATTAAGGAGAGGAACTGGAGGTTGAAGAAGAGGATGAGGGAGGTTCATCAATCTTTCTCTTTCCTCTTCTTTTAACAGCAATGGACTTTCTTCTTGGTTACTTTGCTGTTGATCTTGTGGGTATTCTCCTTGCTTGAACTTTCTCGGCTGTTGGTTCTTGAACTGGTGTTTGCTTAGGTATTGAGGGTTTGGGTTTGGAGACCTTAGCTGTTCCCTCTTTGGAAACCTTGAGAGACAGAGTTTTCTTGTCAAATTTCTTTGTTTGGCTAAGGGGGATAGTTTGGCACCAGTGGGTACTAAGGGGTTGAACATAAGAGGCTAGTTTCTTTAGAACGATGCCACTCATGAATCTGAAAAGGTTGGGTTTGGTTGATCTGACATTGGGTTTGAGCATAGATGGGGCTCTTTTTAAGTTTAAGTTGTTGATCAAGATTACACACCAATCCATATTGCCTCTGATGAGGGCAAGAGCTTGCTTCCACTCAGCTGCACTTAGCTGGTTAAGAGAGGACTGTTTTCCACTTAGTCCTTTGATCACTACATCACTTAAGGCTGAGTTGTTTGTGGAAAGGTTTTTCTTGTAGATGGCTTGTTTTTTGAGAGATGAGTAGTTGCAGTTGGGGAGATTGGTGAAGGATTTATATAGAGGTTCAAATTCTGCATCCATTGCAGAGCTCCAAATGTCATCAATATCAGTGATATTGTTGGGAATACCATAGGTGTTATGGACATCATCCAGGGTTATTGTAAAGAGAATGGTGCCAAGAAAGGCATGAATGGAGTTGTCAGTGGTCCTATAGCCATTGCCATATATTTCTCTGCAAGCATATTCAAGAATTAGGGGTTGATCAGTTAACATGTTAACCAGACCATTGGATTCTAGAATTCCTTTTACATAGGTGCCAACATCATCACTAAGGAACTCATTTTCAATATAATAACCATGGGATTCTTCAGGGAGAGCCATTGATTTCACAAGAAAAGGGCGAAAACAGAGGTTAGGGTTTGAAACAGGGGAATCGAAGAGATGAGAAATTTTGAAGAGATTAACTGTTTGAGGGTTTATAAATGGGTAGATAGTGTGAATGGATCGTGGTTTAGAAGGTGGGGGCAACAGTTATAATTTGAGGGTGAGGCGACGTGGGGGTTAATTAATGTAGCCATTAAGATGACGCAACAGTTATCCACTGTTACTGTTTACATGAACAGTAAATAGAATGAAATTAAATGACATCTCATTTATTTCCAGAAAAGGCGGGCGGCTATTTATGGAAAGTAAGATGCTAAAATAACATAACACGCTTCTAATTTAGTTTTGACCATCACATCTCATATTTTGCCATCCAGTATTGTATGGGCGTTGAGGAGTGCTATATAGGTGTCCAGTATTGTATGGGCTTTGATTTCTGAAGTTTGGTTGGTGAAAGTGAGATTGCTGTCTAGGGTTTAGTGAGTGGTATGATGAACTAGGGGAGTAGTTTTGGGACTGATTGTTGGGTTTCGTAGTAACATGCGCAGCGGAATTAAGCATTTAAAATTTATGAAACCCAAAGCCCATAGATCCATTCATATGATTAAGTCAAATACAACATAATGAATACTAGAATACTAACCCTTGATGCCTTTGATAGTGCAACCTTGAATTTGATGGAGGCTTGAAATCTTGATCACGAACAAAGCAAGAATCACGAACTATGAAGATGATAAGTTTCACCCTCTAGCGGTATCCACACCACGAACGAATATCAAGAACACTTGATCTTGGTTGCTAGACCAAATCATGAAACACGCTTTCATGATGTATAGAACTATATGGAATTATTATGTATATGATATTCTTGTTCTTCAATCTAGGGATATCTTAGAACAAGAAATAAACCCTCTAAAACCCTTGGAGGCACTCACAAACATAACATAATAATTAGGTCTGATTTGAGGTGTTTGAAAATCTATTTATACTCACAAGTCCTTAACCCTTAAGGTCTTTGAGTCTAAATCCCATCATAGTTCGAAACTTTCCAAATCAGCCTTCCAGCGGTTGCTCGGCCGCTCCTCTTAAAGTGCTCGTCCAAGATACTCGGCCGAGTCCTTTATTTTGCGCGGCCGTGTACCATGGTCCGAGCATTCAACAATGCACTGCTCAGCCGCTCCTTTTAAAGTGCTCGACCGAGCTGCTCGGTTGAGTCCTTTAATCTGTGCGGCCGTGCAGACCAAAATCTACCAAATTCCAATTTAGTCCTTTAAGGATTCGTTCTGATCCTGTGTGACCTTCTAGGATTATACTAAGTTGGCAATGGACCAAAAAATGAATCCATAAGATATGATTAGGTTCTAGCAAACCGTCATACCTACCCAAATAGTGTAACTAGATACAAGTTAGCATTCCTTTAGAACATGTCATAATCCCTTTGTCCACGATGTCATTCAACACAAGTGATGGTCAACAAGTCAAATTGTTTTTGTTCAATACTTTCTCAATTCCAAATATGTTGATAATCCAAATGACATTGATCCAATCAATCCATTTGAGTTTGGCCAAACATTTCATCAACATCATTCCTACGAGGGGCCCAAGATTGACATCTCTCCGAAAAGGGACAAATCCAATTAGCTTATTATTCTTCCCTACGTGAATCCGATTATGCCAATCATACCCTTTATAACTACCCGGTTAAAGGTAGCGCTTGAATATGTCAAACATAATCTTCATCAAGTGGAAGACTATAATAACTTCATGTATAAGGATTCAAATGACATAACTAATATGAGATATATATACGACATAGACCATGACGTAAATCTCATACAGCGGGTCATGTCCAATACCTTGTTCCAAACAAGTACCCATAAATCTAACATGATCATCACATGATCATTTAGCCTTTATACTAGTGCTTAACAAGCTCTAGGGACAGAGATTATTATAATAAAATATGAGCGTTAATAATAATCAAAATATCTCTTCATTAATGTGAATATAATGATATCACATACAACGTTTTACAAACGTGCCTAGGGCACCTACATCAACAATCTCCCACTTGCCCTAGGCCCAATCACTTAGGTATCCAATACCCATGGACCTAACATGACCATCATGTTTATCTTGTGGAAGTCCTTTTGTTAGCGTGTTCGTACTGTTATCATTAGTTGGTACTTTGCATATATTTACGTCTCTCTTATCAACGATTTCTCGAACGATATGAAAATGCCTATGTATGTGTTTGGACTTAGGATGTGCCCTTGGTTCCTTTGCTTGATCAATAGCACCACTATTATCACTAATAAGGTCTATTGGATTAGCAATACTAGGAACCATCTCAAGTTTACCAATGAACTTCTTAATCCAAACAGTTTCCTCTGCAGCATCCAATGCAGCAATATACTTAGTTTTAGTTGTAGAATTAGTGACTGTACTCTGCTTGGAACTATTCCTACTTACAGTTCCACTATTCGACATATGCACAAAACCCGAATGCGATCTTTTATCATCTTTGTTGGTTTGGAAGCATGCATCCGAGATCATCTTCCATACCTTTATAGATCATAAACGAATCTTTAGTCCTTCTAAAGTTCTTAAGAATTGATTTCACAGCCATCTAGTGATTCTCACCGAGGTCGGATTGATATCTACTCGTCATGCTCCAAGCATTAGATATATCCGGCTTAGTACTTATCATGGCGTGGTGGATCCAATTACCGAAGCAAATGGCATCTCACTCATTTTATCATCCTCATCTTTTGTCTTAGGACATTGAGTCTTGCTTAGAGAAACTCCATGTATTATTGGCAACAGTCCTCTCTTAAATTTTCCATGCAGAATCTTCTAATGACTTTGTCAATGTATGTACTTTGGCTTTAAACCAATTAGCTTCCTTGATGCCAAGGACATATGCGGTTTCACCCATATCTTTTATTGTGAAGCACTTTCCAAACAAAGTCTTTACAGACTGACGTGTAGGAATGTCGTTTCCAATGAGAAATATGTCATCCACATATTTAAATAAGGAATAGCACTATGCTCCCACTAATCTTCTTGTATATACAAAGTTCATCTTCGTTCTTGACAAAGCAAAACTCTTTGATTTATCAAAACGGAGATTCCAACTCCCAGAAGTTTGCTTCAATCAATCTCATGGATTTCCGCAACTTACATACTTTATTAGAATTTTCTTGACTATCAAAACTTTTAGGTTGTATCCAATACATCCTTAAGTGAGTTCCCGTTAAGGAACGCTGTTTTGACATCCTTTTGTCAAATTTCATATTCCAAATATAAAGATATGACTATGACAATTCTAGTAAGTTCCTTGCTACCCATGTAAGTTTTCTCAAAGAAAACTCAATCTCATCCTTTGGTTTTTACACCTTAGGTTAGAATGATCAAGTTCCAAACTTGATTATTATACATGGATTGCCTTTTATATTTTATGACTCCAAGTCATTAATCTAAGTGTGGAATTATTATGTATATGATATTCTTGTTCTTCAATCTAGGGATATATTAGAACAAGAAATAAACCCTCTCAAACCCTTGGAGGCACTCACAGATATAACATAATCATTAGGTCTGATTCGGGGTGTTTGAACATCTATTTATACTCACAAGTCCTTAACCCTTAAGGTCTTTGAGTCTAAATCCCATCATAGTTCGAAACTTTCCAAATCAGCCTTCCAGCGGTTGCTCGGCCGCTCCTTTTAAAGTGCTCGTCCGAGCTACTCGACCGAGCCCTTTATTTTGTGCGGCCGTGTACCATGGTTCGAGCATTCAACAATGCACTGCTCGGCCGCTCCTTTTAAAGTGCTCGGCCGAGTCCTTTAATCTGCGCGGTCGTGTAGACCAAAATCTGCCAAAATCCAATTTAGTCCTTTAAGGATTCGTTCTGATCCTGTTCTCTAGGATTACACTAAGTTGTCAATGGACCCAAACTTGAATTCATAAGATATGATTAGGTTCTAGCAAACCGTCATACCTACCCAAATAGTGTAACTAGATACAAGTTCGCATTCCTTTAGAACATGTCATAATCCCTTTGTCCACGATGTCATTGAACACAAGTCATGGTCAACAAGTCAACTTGTTTTTGTTCAATACTTTCTCGATTCCGAATATGTTGATAATCCAAATGACATTGATCCAATCAATCCATTTGAGTTTGGCCAAACATTTCATCAACATCATTCCTACGAGGGGCCCAAGCTTGACATCTCTCCGAAGAGGGACAAATCCAATTAGCTTATTATTCTTCCCTACGTGAATCCGATTATGCCAATCATACCCTTTATAACTACCCGGTTAAAGGTAGCATTTGAATATGTCAAACATAATCTTCATCAAGTGGAAGACTATAATAACTTCATGTCTAAGGATTCAAATGACATAACTAATATGAGATATATATACGACATAGACCATGACATAAATCTTATACAGTGGGTCATGTCCAGTACCTTGTTCCAAACAAGTACCCGTAAATCTAACATGATCATCCCATGATCATTTAGCCTTTATACTAGTGCTTAACAAGCTCTAGGGACGGAGATTATTATAAGCAAACATGAGCGTTAATAATAATCAAAATATCTCTTCATTAATGTGAATATAATGATATCACATACAACGTTTTACAAACGTGCCTAGGGCACCAACACCAACAATGATAAGCATGGATCTTTCCATTGGAGTATTGCCAATTTTGTCTAGGTTTCTTGGAGTGCCTCTGCTGCCTAGCCTGTCTTGGCTGTCCAGCTTGTCTTGGCTGTGCAGCTTTTCTTGGCTGTCTGGCTTGTCTAGGCTTTCTAGACTTTTGTTCTTGCTTCCATTTCTGAGATTTAATACCATCAGTACTTGTGGAAGCTTGAGTCTTAGGAGTTGTAGGAGAATCCACTTTTAATTCACTCGTTTTGATACCTTCACTCTCCTTCTTATACACATCTTCCTTTGTTTGAATGGGGTAAGATGGTTTCTTGGTAGAGAATGTATTGAGACTTTGTAAAACCATAGTTTCAATAGCTCTACTTCCAATTGGTGGAGTGTAGATTTTGAGTGTGGGATTTTTGGCTCCAATTCCAGACCTGTCCCCAGGATATCTTTGGTTAATGTGATACAAGGATAGATCATTGCTTGATTTGTTCCAGGAATCAATTTTTCTTTTTAATGCATTGTTTTATTCCTTCAAGGAACTCATTTCTTGTTCATTATCCTTTTGGGACATAGAGCAGTTAGTCTTAGCTGTTAAGCTAAGTATGTCATTTTCAAGTTTTTGAGATTTTTCCTCTAGATCCTTTTTGGTAGTTTCAAGGTTGGTGTTTGAGGATTTGAGATTCTCAATAGTTTTGGACTGTTCAAGGTTTTCAGTTATGAGTGCAGCAAAGCTAGAGTCTTGTTTCTTCTTTTGAATCAAGAGGGTTCAAACTAGATTTTTAAAACCTTTAATATTAAGAGAGTTAAATTTATGTACCTCTTTTAGTTCTTTAGCAGCAGCTAAGGCTTCTAGGTCCTTTTCATTATCTGAGTCTTCACATTCTTGTACAACAAGACACAAAAGAGCTTCTTCTTCATCACTGTCTGAGTCAGATGATTCAAATTCTTCATCACTGAACCTAGAAGATTCAGCAAGCATGACTTGTTCTTTAATTTTGTCATTCTTAGCCTTGACACAATTGTAGCAATTGCACATAGAGCTATGAATAACTTCTTTAGAGTACGTCATTCTTTTTGAGTTTTCTCTTGGTTTCTTAGGTTCTTTACAATCTGTAGCATAGTGATCTGGTTTACCACAGTTGTAACACTCAATGTTTTTCTTAACAACTTCTTGAGTTGGGTTGGATGGTAAAGGGCTATATATTCTATCAAGTGCTTTCTTTTGATGTTTCATGGCATTTCTAACAGCCATGGAGATAAGGCTTGGGATGTCTTCTTGAGAGATAGGTTTTGATTCTTGTTTTGGGGTTATGTTTAGTTTTGGTAGGGCATTGATTACAAGAGTGTCAATGTCCTGTTGAGAGAAATGTTCTGGGTTTGATCTTGGGAAACAAGGGCAAGAGTTTGAGATATGGTGGGTGCTGGTTGAATTTTGATCATTCCTTCAAGTTCATAGGCTTCAAGTTTACCAAATGATTGTTCAATGGTCATACTACTCCATTCAGCTCGTTCTCTAATGGGAAGGGCTACATTCTCATATTCTTTAGGGAGATTTGAGTAGATTTTTAAGCATAGGTTAGATTGATCAAAGGTTTTGCCATGGTCTGAAATGGCTCTTACAAGATCTTCAAATCTTGGTCTTGCAGCACTTACTTTTTCTCCAGGGTAAAATTTGAAGTTGTCCAGTTGCCTTAATAAGTTATAGAGATTCTGAGTTCTTACACTAGTGTGTTTTGTGAACTTGGTGTTAATTAGTTCCCATGCTGCTTTAGCACTTGATACTTTAGCTATTTCTTGAGCTAGGGAATCATTTACACTTTTTTGCAGAATGTTTTTAACTTTAAGATTAGCAGTCATAAGTTGTCTTTGAGCATCAGTCCAATTTTCGGGAGATTTAATTTTGCTATCTCCTCCATTAACTTCAGCTTGAGTGGGAGGTTCAACTTCATTCTCTAAGACATACCAGTTCCATATGCTATTAACATCTAGATATGTTTTGATTTTTGAGGAATAAATCTCAAAATATCCACAATCATCAATGTGTGGAATGTTCTTTTCATTGTTTCTTCTTGGTTGAGGCATGGTGGGTTGAATGGATCTTTCACAAGTTGTTAGACTCTGTATGGTGAATCCAAGCTCTGATGCCAATTGAAAGGCCCTGTTTAACTAAATGAACATATGAATTAAAACTTGGACAACTAACCGTTTGAGGTTAGCTGTTGAGGAATAATAAATAAAGAATTGTGCAGCGGAATATAAATAAATAAAGAAATGAAAAGACAAAGTGTAGTGTGTGTGTAAGTGTATGGACAAGAGTGTACACAGTATTTTAAAGTGGTTCAGAGGCAAAACCCTTCTCTTACATCCATCCCAACTGTTAGAACAGTGAGTTCACTATAATATTCTCTTTAATAAGAGTTACAAGAATTGATAAGGCAAGTTCCTTTGAACACACTCTACTTAATTGACACTTCAATTAAGGTTGATTCTTTCAAAGAGAGAAAAAGAAAAGAAAAATAAATCACAAGTGTGTTTACAAAGAGAGATAGCTTCGCTGTTAGCTGGCTGAATTGGGTTGTAACTGGGTGCAAAATAGCACAATATTTGCAGGGGTCTATGTAAATATTCAAGATTACAGAAGGGTTGTAAAATAGTGTGAAGGTTGTAAAGATTGTGTGAAAGGGTTAACTTGACAACATGCCAGTATGCTCCTTTATAAAAGGGTTGGCATATAGCCGTTGGGGGACAAGGGTACAAGAGTAGCCGTTTGGGGAACAAAGGTACACAGGAGTTAATGGTTTGTCTTTGACTTTGGTGAAGACAGGTTTGTTACTCCTTCCTTATGCAAGTTGTCAAGAGAGGACTGTGCAGTCTTGTTCAAGCTTCAATATGGATTATTCCAATGATTGAAATTATTGGAATAAACATTCTTCAAAGATTTGGCAAGGTGGGGTCAGCTGTTCATCAAGGGCAGTCTTAGCTGTTGAAGCAGGGGTCTTAGCTGTTGGGCCTTTTAAGGCTTTGGCTGTTGAAGCTTGTTTGTAATTAGCATCTTGATAATTCATTTGAATGTAATGGAGTCTGTAATAGGTGGTTCTTCAGTTTGTTTGATGTATGGATGATAGGTATATCATGTTTTGCTGACTGTTGAGTTGTGTAGATGCAGGGCAGCTTAGCTGTTGACACAAGTCTTAGCTGTTGAACTGTGTCTTGGGTTGCCTGTGCTAAGGTCTTTGCATACATCATATAATCATCTGGGTTTGATTATTTATTTATCAAAACATATTTACTATGATTAATTTGTGATTAAACATAATGAGGTACTAACAATAGGCTTATACAGATCTCATTCAGGACATATAAATTCTTTGGTTTAGATTGTTTTGTTACTATTACAGATTTACTTGGTTTTTCCAATTAAAGTTGCAAGCATCATAAGAGTCATAGGAGGATGAACAAACAAACACGCAAACACAAATACTGAGAAATGTAATTTCATTGGTGCATTTTATCAAACACCTACAAGGAAGCATCAGATTGCCAAATTTCTTAAGAAAAAAAAAACCATTTCAAAGGTACGATGAGTCATTGGAGTCACCTCGATCAAATCACCGAGCTGTTAAAATGTGAATTTAAACCAGAACCACAAATAGGTACCTGCCAAAGCATAACTAATCATCAGACAAAGTTCTGTTTGATCCACCGTCGGTCTTTAGTCGCGGGCACCTCTTTCTCCTTGTCATAGGACATATAAAGTAACAAAATAAAAGCTTTCATTCTAAGGTACACAACCCTGCCATTGACAGATAACTCATCATTACCAACTTCTTATTCCCTCCCTCCATCCTCATTATACATTCCATTATTCTATTTAGGAACTACTTGTATGGAAGGAAACAGGTATTAATTTGAAATCTTTAGAGATTATTTGTAACTCTTACAGCAATAACTTGGTGTTTCCAATTAATGGTTGCAAGCATCATAAGTGTTATAGGTGGTATGAACAAACAAAACAAGAACCAAAACAGAGAAATTCATTTTGGATGATGCATTTTATTAAACACGTTAAAGGAAGCGTCAGATTGCAAAATTCTAATATAAAAAAAAAAAAAACCATTTCAAAGGTACAATGAGTCGATGGTGTCACCAAGGCAGGAAAGAAGCATAGACATGAGCCATGTGTAAAACAACGAGAGAGAGAGAGAGAGAGAGAGAGAGAGAGAGAGAGAGAGAGAGAGAGAGAGTTTCTTCTTCCTAGTTCTAAAGCTAGTATGTGATAAGAATATGAGAATAAGCTGATGATTTTATTGATGTCTCCATGTCATATTTATAGGCTATACAAGAGTGGTTTAACTAGGCTACACTTGCTAACAAGATATACATCAGAGATAAGGCTAACATTTTTACGATAAACACAAAAATATACAACATATCTCAATAGTATGCCTTCTCAAATGCACTAGGCATTTCTCCATATATTTCCTTCCTATCACAAATGTGCATTTAGATATTCTTCATTCTTCTTAAAGTGTGATCGTTGCTTATGGCATTTCAAAGGACATCTTCAAGACACCCCACTGTTGGTTTTTCGTACCCTAAATTGGCGAACCACAAGTAATAATAATAAGAACTTACTATTATTTACTTAACAATTCTTACAAATCAGACAAGGTACAAGTTCTTAAAGCACACACTAGTGTACTATTTACCACACTAGATAGAAACTCACCAAGAAGTTCTCACAACTACCACTCTTTCTCTCAGAACTAATTCCACTTGCAGATTACACACCCACGAAAGTCACTACCTCTATTTATACTATAGTTAGGTCGGTGAAGGAATTTTAAGCTTCTTCCCGATTCTTCTACTCAAGTCGGCTGCTCTCTGCCTAATCTTTAAGTGGAATTAGTTCTGATAGAAAGAGTGGTAGTTGTGAGAACTCCTTGGTGAGTTTCTATCTAGTGTGGTAAATTGTACACTAGTGTGTGCTTTAAGAACTTGTACATTGTCTAATTTGTAAGTATTGTTAAGTAATAAAAATAGCAAGTTATTATTATTATTATTACTTGTGGTTCGCCAATTTGGGGTACGAAAAACCAACAGTGCGGTGTCTTGAAGATGTCCTTTGAAATGCCATAAGCAACGATCACACATTAAGAAGAATGAAGAATATCTAAATGCACATTTGTGATAGGAAGGAAATATATGGAGAAATTCCTAGTGCATTTGTGGGATCATATAATCTTCTTTCACTAAGAATTACAGAAATTGATAACGCAAGTTTCTCGAACTCCCTATTCTTAATTGACACTTCATTTAAGGATGCTTTCACTAAGAATTACAAATATTGATAACGCATGTTCCTCAAACTCCATATTCTCCAAAATCAAGAGATTTTGGAACTCCGTATATAAACAAATTTATTTTATGGTATGCTTATGTTATGAGCATCCGAAGAGTTTTTATGCAAATCACTTGAAGGGGGTTGAAAATATTAGAAAAATGTGTAGGGAATTGTGATCGATATGATAGAAACTTGATGTATCTTCTAGGCGTAGATCACACTTTCCTAAAAGTAACATTTCGCCCCTACTTAGAGCACCGGGTTACCGCGAAATTACTTTCGAGATACAAAGAAGACTCAATTATAATTGATGCTCTTTCAATTATAATCAGTTAGGATGGATGCGTAATGTGTTTGATGTATTTTTGCAAAGAAAAATTATGCAGAATTTTTGAGCTTGCAAAGCTTGTACCTTGATGATTTTTTTTGATTATCCCAAATGAATGGAAGTCAAATGATCAAGCCTCTTTACATAAAGAGATGTTATTTCCAAAAGACATAATTAAAAGTTACATCTTCTCAAATAGATGTGTTCTTTTGATTTCAAATAAATGTCTTTTGCAAAAGACACTATTTGAAAAGTCACATCTTTTACTTTTAATTTTCTATAAACATTTATTTAATAATTATGATACACCATAACCTAATCATAATTATTTAATAAATCCATTTGGATATTATACATTTATTATTTTACTCTAAATTAATCCAACAATCCTCCCTCATTTAGAGTAAATTTTAAATGCATAAAATTACAAAATCTCAAGCATAAATGAAAGTATCCATAAGATTGAATTTCCACTTAGTATAACGCACATTTCAAGAATTCATATTACAGTGGTGACTAAAAGTTTTAACCAAGTAATACATTTTGAATTACTGAATATGCTATACACAAGAGATTATTACATCCTCCTAATTATTCTGACACGTTATAGGCCATGTGTCCATATCTATTCATAAGTGCATCAAAGCCTTTTGCCCTAGTCTTTGCATCTTGAAGCTGCAAAACTTCTCACTTACATAGGTAAATTTCTCTAACTGTGTCCCTGCAAATTAAACACTTTACCAAGAAATCTCTTCAGAAAAAATCAACCTCTTTTTAGTTGCAGGTATATTAGCACTCACATTTGAGATATAATAGTGCTACCAAACTCCAATTGAAGAATTAATCTTATTGAACTCAAGACATAACGTTGTATTAAGCGTTGAGTTAAGACTTCTTTAATTGAGTTTTATGTCTAAGGGCTTTAGACTCATCCTGATGGACATCATGTGCACATTACCTTTACCCAATCTTTTTATCAAGTAATCGGATAAATTTAAATTTGTCCAAATATAGTCAACTGAGATGATTTCAACTTTATAAGTCCTTACACATAACTATGTCTCAAACATATGTGTCTTGATTTACCGATTAAAACATGAAAATATGTCTTTTATTTTTTCTTTTTTGGAATTGTTGAGCGCTAATATGAGGAAGTACATCTTCATTTGTTTAGATTGTAATCCAACACCTTTGAACTTGTCAAACTCGCAAGAGTTGATTTCCATATCAAGAAAAGTAATCATCACGAAATCAAAAATATATTACTTTTAGATTGTAGGAATAATGTGTAGGGAATTGTGATGGATATGATAGAAACTTGATGTATCTTCTAGGCGTGGATCACTTTCCTAAAAGTAATATTTCACCCCTACTTAGAGCACAGGGTTACCGTGAAATTACTTTTGAGATACAAAGAAGACTCAATTATAATTGATGTTTTTTCAATTATAATCACTTAGGATGGATGTGTAATGTGTTTGATGTATTTTTGCAAAGAAAAATTTTGCGGAGTTTTTGTGCTTGCATAGTTTGTAGCTTGATGAATTTTTTTGATTATCCCAAATGAATGGAAGTCTTTCCTATTTATGGAAATGATCAAGCCTCTTTACATAAAGAGATGTCTTTTCCAAAAGACATAATTTAAAAGTCACATCTTCTAAAAAAGATGTGTTCGTTTGATTTCAAATAAATGTCTTTTGCAAAAACACTATTCGAAAAGTCACATCTTTTACTTTTAATTTCTTATAAACATTTATTTAATAATTATGATACACCATAACCTAATCATAATTATTCAAGGTTTTAATTTATTTTCAACCATTGTACGTTCACCAGACTTTCACTTTAACCATTATAATTTATTGTTTGCACAAAAACCACTTTAATTTTGAAAACCTCCCATCGCAACCACAAATTCGTGTCTAATCTGTCACTAATCCGCGATTTTTGGGTTTGGATGAGAAGTTTTACAGAATATAGTGGGTTTTTTGAAAAAAATATAATAGGACGGTTAAAGTGAAAGTCGGGTGAAAGTACGACAGTTAAAAATGAATTTAATCCATTATTTAATAAATCCATTTGGATATTATACATTTATTATTTACTTCCAACAGAAAATTGGGTTTGTTTGCAGTGTCAGTGTTTATTTGTTAGTAGCTTTTAAGAAATAAAGAAAATGCTAATATATTACTCCCTCCGTTCAAAATATATGAGCATCTTAGTGTCCTGATTTTTAATTTATATTTGATGATTTTCTTTGAAATTAAATACTTATAGATGGTAAAAACATATTCCTTGAGCCTCTATTGTTTCTGGAATGTTTCAACAATGAAAGCACGGAGAGCGAATCGAGACCTCCGCAGATTTCTGGGAAGTTTAAGAAGGCAGAGGTGGTAATGGTTCATAGGTTCGAACAACAGCTGATCAGTTAAGTGACATTTATCATGGGAAAGGAGAGGACTAAGTTACTACCTAGCTGTTAAGAGGGAAATTTCCAAATCTTGAATTCATTTTGTGTAAAATTATGCTCCCTCCGTCTCAAAATGATTTTCTCACTTTTTTGGCTGTTACTACGAATGAATTTTGAACAATATTAGATTGATTAAATTATACTAAAGAACCCATATTGTATAAAAATATCCAGTTAGCTAGCTGAGAAGGGCAACTCCCACTTAAGAACTATTTTTTGTAGGGAAAATCACTAAAATATGCAACGTATTGGGTGTTAAAAGTCAATTAATGCAATGTAGTGCTTACTTTTGAAAATAGACAACGTACTTGCTTATTGTGTATCAAATAATGCAACGTAATAACTTTTTAGCCTCTACTACGTTGCATTAATTGATACAACGTACTTCAAGTACGTTTGTCAAATTGTTCGAATTTTGCATTATTTGATACAACTACTTCAAGTACGTTTCACAATGTAAGAATTCGCTACTACGTTGCATTAATTGATATAAATCGGACACTACGTTGCATAAATTGGTCGTTTGCCCATTTTTTGTATAAATATCTATGAGTTAACTAGTTAATGAGAGGAGAATCTGTCTGACGCTTGACCCCATTTTGTAACAAATATCTGTTAACTAGTGGTTGAGAGGAGCCTCTGTCTTTATGTACAAAAAATTATCTGTCACCTGGCTGCTGAGAGGAGAATCTCTCCAACACTTGAGCCCTTTTTGTACAAAAATATGCCTGTGAACTAGCCGTTAAAAGGAGAATCTCTCCAAATTTTGAAATTTTTTTGTACAAAAATATACCGTTAACTAGCCGTTAAGAGGAGAATCTCTCCAAGCTTGAAACATTTTTGTACAAAAATATATCTGTTAACTAGCCGTTTGTTGAGAGAAGAATCTCTCCAACAGTTACACTCTTTTTCATACAAAAATCTATCCATTCAAAGGAGAATCTCTCCAAATCTTTAACTCTTTTTTTGTGCTGAAATCTATCTGTTAACTAGCCATTACGTGGAGAATCTCTCCAAGCTTGAAACATTTTTGTGTAAAATATATCCGTTAACTAGCCGTTGAGAGTAGAATCTCTCCAAAACTTGAACCATTTTTGAACAAAAATCTATCCGTTAACTAGCCGTTGAGAGAAGAATCTTTCCAAAGCTTGAAGCCTTTTTGAATAAAAATATAACCGTTAACTAGCCGTTGAAAGGGAATTTTGAATGCTTGGTTATAAATATGAGTTATGCAATATAAAACATCGACTACTAATAAATGGAAAAAAAGCATAGACATGACCCATGTATTACACAAAGAGAGAGAGAGAGAGAGAGAGAGAGAGAGAGAGAGAGAGAGATATTTTTCTTCCTAATTCTATAGCTAGTATGCTTTCTCAAAAGCACCAGACATTTCTCTATATATTTCTTTCCTATCACAATTACGCATTTAGATATGCTTCATTCTACTTCTTAAAGTATGATCGTTACTCGTGGCATTTCAAAAGACCTCTTCAAGACACTGCACAACCTTGGAGTAAAGTTCCTCCAGTTCTTCAAGAAAACCAGAGCATGGTAACTATGTACTTAAATAGGCACTGTTTAAGCCCAAAAACTTCCCTTCCAGATTGTGTTCATCTTAGCAGATACAGTTCTGTCCAAAACTAGAATCCTACCCATATCTTTTTTTTTTTTCCAAAAAAAAAAAAAAAAAAAAAAAAAAAACACTACCCAGAACCCATCACTTTCTTTTCCTTCGCTACAACTGCAGTTCCTGCTTCCTCCTTTCCTTTGCTTTCCTTGGTATTCTTCCCCACTGTTTTTCTGGAGTATGTAATTACTCCTTTACCCTCAGTTTCACCGGTATGCTCGTTCCAGTCAGGGGACCAGTTCTTATACAGGGTCCACACATCCCCTTCTGCCGGAAATATTTGAATAACCCCTCTATCGCCTTTGGTAAACTTAACTTTGTGAGAGAAAGCGTTGAGTATGTGACGACTGACCTTATGCTTGCCTTTATAAAATTTGCCACAAGTCTTGCGAAATCATCATCATAAGTAGCCCAAACCTCATTTTCAAAAGACCAGTTCTTATAACGAATGCTGCTGCTCAAATCAGACAGCCTTGGGATGAGGTCAATAGTCCCAAAAGAGTTGAATCTGCCACACAGAAATGGAGCTGGGTAAAGCATCTTCATTTTCAACTCAGCAATGACTTCATGTGACAGCCGTGGTAGACAAAACTGAAGTTCCATTGTAAACCTCTTTACTGAACTTAAGAGTCATAAATTGTAGAATGGTAGTGTTGTACAAAGCTGCTTAATGTGAGTCATTCAGCTTAATAATGCTCCTTTTTTTTTTTTTTTAAGTCTCTTGACCCTTTCAGCAGATCACAGGGCATATATTTTGAAACTATATATCCACTTAACGAGTCCACTTTCAAAAACTATATCTATTATGTCCATAACCGTTCGTCTTTCCCCTCCATTCAAAAACTCTTTGAATGGAAAAAAAATGGGTATTAATTTTAAGGCTTCGGAGATTATTTTGTTCCTATTACAGCAATTACTTGGTGTTTCCAATTAAAATTGCAAGCATCATCATTAGAGTCATAGTGGACAAACATAACAAACAAACAAACAAACAAACACCAACAAACAAACACCAAAACTGAGAAATGCATAGAAAATGGCTTTAAATAAAACAATAACGGGACGGAAAATTATTTCTAGCGAAATAAGTCGTAGCAAGAGTTTGACCCTTTTCCGTAAGACAATACTGCCCCGTGACTGTGCTAACGGACGGACTACGACAATTGTCTCCAAGATACATTTTCAGAATGCAGCACTACAGTTCTGAAAACGTTGGGCGAACTACTGAATACTCAGGATCTTCTTGTACTTGTATGCAAAGATTATGAATGCTAGGATGCTTTAGAAAATCTGAAAATGCTTTGGATTTCTGGATGATCGAGATGAGGAGGAGGGAGTCCTTTATATAGTAGAACTTAGCATTGTATGAATGGGGTAGAGTTGTTTCTACTTACCTCTCGGATCCTGCAACCAGATTTTCAAAGTAAGTTCTCAACTTATTAGTAGAACTTAGCATTGTATGAATTTTGACGTATAGATTTTCATCTTGACCGCATGTAAGTTTCATCTTTATCAGTTACTGAAAAAGTAAGGCTGCCTTTGAGTTTTTAGTTAAAACATGCTTGGTAAATGGCACAACAGAGAGCTTTCTGAAGGATGTAGAATAAGAAATGATACCGGAATGGCAAAACAACTCTCTCCATCTTGAATTGAAGTACCCTTTTTGATTAATTATACTATTCTTTTCCTTGTTCTAAAGTGTTAAATTCTTATTGAAGTTACTAAATTCACTTTTGTCAACTAGCATGTCTAAATGTGCATTTGCAACATCATAATGTGGATATGAGGGCTATTTATTTATATGTGCTACTATAAAGCCCAAGAGTTCTCTTTTTTATTTTCTTGAAAAGCCTAAAAGACACTTATTTTGGGAAGAAAGTGTAATATTACATGGGAACGAAAAAGTGTTGAACAATAAAGAATGTGGCATGTCGTGAATTTTTCTCTGATTGTGTGAGATCTGTAATTATTGGACTGGATATGATGCTCGTTTATCAACTAGGTTTGTTACTCGAGTTAATTCGTATATTCATGAGCGCATTATGAAATCTAGTGACTAAGCCTCTTATAGTGATTGGATCATAGTGTCTCTTGTCTTGTTAAAATTAGTGAAACGTATCCAAAGTCTCTTTCTATGAAGTTTGAATACATGCTACTCCCTCCATCCTGCAAAGATAGTCCCTTTTAATTTTTGATGGTCAACAAATGTCAATCTAATCATCCTAGTGAAATTCTAAAGATTATCAGTAATATATTTAAGAATTTCATTTGGATGATTAGATTGACAGTAATGTTTGGTCAAAGCTCGCTTTTGCTACCATTAAAAATTAAATGAGATTATCTTTCCGGTACGGAGGTAGTATATGCCAATTATCTATACTAGAATTATATATTAAGAGTGATGAGCCTAGTGGACTCTTCAAATACCTTGGACTCATTTCCCAACTTTCCACTTATCAGCCACACCCAGACCAATATAGTTTTCTTCTTTATCGTGATACATATTGTTTTTAAATATTGAAACAATAACTATTAAAAAATAATAATCCGTTACTAAGAGAAAAAATGAACTTTAAACATCAAAAAATGCATCTAAATTGTATTGATAATGACTAATTTTTTGTGTGTACTCCAGAATGGCATGGAAATTACTACATGTGGGCATTATTTCGTAGTGTAAAGATGGCCAACGACCCAACTTCACGAGACAATGATAGAGAACTCTCATTGATAGTTCCACCTGTTGGAACAATTTTCGTAACCCCTGAATGCCACGCTCATTTTCAGAATAAGATTGAGGAAAAAGATGAAGCGGAAGCGATTAAGAACAATTACCTGTTGAACCCATATGAATGTTGTAGGGAGAAATGAAGAACAAGAAGAAGAACAAAATAGGGAGAGTGTTCTTCTAAGTGATAATGTCTCTTTTTCTCTCAAAGTCTTCTCACAATATGAAGATAAATTTAGATGAGAAAGCAAGAATTCATTAGTCTATAAGGGTTGATGGAACACCCTTTATATAGGAGACTTGGTGACATTTCACTTAGGGACCACACCCTTTCAAGATAAGTGATATTATATTACCCTTTTGCCCATCACAATTAGGTAATTATATATCCAGGAATTCTACACATTTCATTATAAACTATACTTTATAATTAACATTATAATCATAATTTTATGAATGGAAGTCTAAATGACTTGTGTTGCAAGCCATGTCCCAACAATCTCCCACTTGGGTTGCAAAACAAAGTCCTTCCTTTAAATCATGAATATAACACAAATGACAACCTTAATGTGCGTACTTTATTGTCATTTATAACAATCTCGTCCATTAGCCATACAAGTATAGGACCAAAGGGGCAGTCGTTGTAATTGATTCGCAACTAAACCCACAATAATCACGTATACAAATCCAACTAAATGACATAGATCAAAAGTATAGATGTGTAGCATAGAATCATAATGAATATATACATATTCTTCCAACTAATCCAACTTAACCAAATGAGATCAAAAATAATAGAACAATTAATGAAGTACAACACAAAACTCCCACTAAATTAAATGTTATCAAATTGTTACACCCATATGAGCAACATGCTCGTGAAACACTAGAGATGATAACGTTTCATAAATGGATCCGTTAAATTATGGAGTTTGTTCTAATAAGTTGTATTTCTCTGTTCATTTTGTACTCTTTTCTTTATAACAAAATACTTAATGTCTAAATCCATAAACCTTTTGTTAGAGTACGGAACTTCTACCTGATAGTCATATCTTAATTGGTCTTTCGACACTTGTTTTGACAAATCACAGTCCATTAAAACTTATGTAGCCATGTAATTTTAACAAATATCGGAATACCAAATGATCTCAAGATTATCCGATTAAAAATAGGCATGTAGATCTTTGTGTTTTGTAAATACTATATCATTCTTTTGGCTACTACTTAATGTTCTTTCTGGATTGCTTTGGTATTGACCAAGCATCCCAACATTGAATACAAGACTTACGCATTTATTAAGCTTTCTTATTGCTGATGCAAAGAGGGATATTTTCTATATACTTGGATTCATAATTAACTTTAGGACACTGTTTGAGACTAAGCATATCTCATTTAAAATTAGGGGTGTCAAGTGGTTTATAGTTTTGCATGCTATACCTTTTGTAATACCTTTTCTATATAGGCCTTTTGTGATAATCCCAAAATACTCCGTGAATACTCACAGTGAACTTGGATTCCTAATACAAAAAGATGACTCACCAAGAATTTTCATTCCAAAGAAATTTCTTAGTTTCCTTATTAAGGTTTAAAACATTACTAGCAAGCAAATATTACCCACATATAAGACCAAAATTATAATTTTTACTCCCACTGAACTTATAGTATACACAATATTTATCAAGATTCATTTCAAACCAAATGAAAGAATAACTTGATTAAATTCTAAATACCATTAATGAGAAGTTTGCTTAAGTCATAAATGAATTTCTCCATATAGATAGTTTGCTTAATGTCTCCATTAAGAAAAGTTCTCTTTAATATCCATTTGATGAGGCTTAAGACACAAATTACTACTAGTGCCATAATGGTTATAAAAGAGTTTTTAGAAGATACCGGGAAATGTTTCTTTCTTGATAATTAATGCCTTTCTTATGAGTTGAAAATTCTTTAGCAACTAGATGGGTCTTTATATCTTTCAACATTACTTTTGTGAATCCTTTTAGGCCTTAGAGACCCATTTATAGGTTTCACATATTTAAGTAATGTAAAAGATCCCAAAAGTTGTTATCTTTCAAAGATTTCAACTCTTTATATATGGTATTAATCTACTTATGAGAATTAGGACTATTAATGGCTTTATGGTAGATGAATGGCTCATCTCCCACTAAACCTATGTGTCCTTAATTTCTCGGTAAGATACATCTCATAATTATCCGGTATTGCAATCCTTCTTACTCTATTGTATATTTTTAAGGGCACCGGTTCTTACTAATTCTGAGGTTGTCGAATTTCCTTCTTATGATCAACATTTTCATGTTGTTCAATATTTATAGGGAAACCATATTTATTTTGAATTGTATGTTCTTCTTGAATATCAAGTACAAAATTTAAAATCCAATTGGAACTTATGGAAGAGGTGAAGAAATGGATGCCTCTTCTTTTCCAAATTCAAAATATTACACCTAATCTCCCACAACATCCTCAAAGAACCTAGCTTTTCTCGTTTCAAAATATTCAAATTTTCGGGTTGTAAAATTTATATATCCCCTAAATCTCTCGGCTTACCTCATGAATAACTACTAACAATCTTATGTCTAACTTGCCCTTAGTAGACTTATAAGGTCTACCCTTATGTTAGACAACCCTATAAATGAAGATGATTTAAGGACGTATTCCTTATTCGACCCAAAATCATAAAAGGTTTTTATTAGTAGCTTAGAGGGAGCTTTAATGAGAATAAGGGCTGCGGTTTTAATGTATCGCCCATAATGAGTGAGGTAAAAGAAGCACAAAACATGCTTATTATCATTTTCTTAAGGATTTTATCATGTCTCTTGTGTACATCATTCATGCTAGGCGTACCCGGCTTAATGTAGATGGAGACAATCCCACACTCTTCAAAATAGTGAGTAAAAAGGACCTAGACGTTGTTCCCTTTAACAATCATTCCAACCATGATATACTCTATCATGATTGGACCTAATGTTCTTAATAGTCTTTCAAAGTTGATTTCCAACTTTGACCTCATAAGACTTGAAAACGTCCATAACTTGAGTCTTTGCATGAAGTAATAAATGCATCCATATTGAGAGTAGTCATTTATAAACGTAATAGCTATTGTTGACCTTTCCACAAAGGAATAATGAATGGCCCACAATGTTCATATGTATTAGTTTTAAAGACACTTGATACTCTCGAGAATACTATTCTTTTAATGTTTGTAAATTTCCTTTAAGGCATTTAATGCAAAAGTATTTTCCAAAATATCAAGTTTGTTTAAGATTTTCTTTAACATAAGCTTATCAATTTTCCTCTTGGAAATATGACCCAAATGCCTATGCCTTAATGAAAAATAAAATAAAATTTACTTGATAACTTTTGCTTTCTAGTTTTGGTTTCATTATTAAGGGACACATTTATTGTTTGAATAATGTCAAGTGAAAAAAGAATACTTGACAAAGTACTAGTGCCAACAACCTTTGGAATTAAAATAGAGATCACACTTATTATTAATGAACAAGAGTGACCTTCCTTGTCCAATATTATGATAAATATCATAATTCTATTTAAATGATGGTACAATAAATATATTATTTAATACAAAATAATACTTAGTACTTAACAATAATTTAAATGATCCTTATGCCTATAACTCTAACCGGATTCCTAGTTTCCATATAGATGAATTTCTTCATCTTTACTAGGTCTTCGGTAATTTAGGCAATCCTACTTGAACATCCTTATGTGATTGGTTGCACCAAAATCCAATCACCATGTAAATGTAGGAACTGAAACCAAATTAGCCTTAATACAATACAAACAAGACCAAATGATATACCTCTCACGCCAAGCGTGAGACTTAGGATAATCGAACTTCATGTTAGTAAGGTCCTTGCAAAAGAAACATTTCTTTTCTTTATGATCATGAGATGATCCCTTAAGCTTCTTTTTACTTGCAACCACAGTTTCTATCCCTCTTCTCTTGTCCCATGAAAAAAGCTAGATGCTAAATGAGTACCTTTAGTTCTAAATTATTCTTAACTTATCTTCTTCTTGTGTCATAAGTGAAAGTAATTCATTAATATTTCACTTGTCCTTTTGACATTGATAGGTCACTTCAAAGCAACCAAACCAAGGAAGAAAGATTAAAACTAAATGCACAAGAATATCATCCGATATCTTTAACTTAAGTGCCTTTTCGTTTCGTCAATAGATGAACTATTTCTAAAATCTACTCCCTTAAATTCCCGGTACTCTTTATACCTTATGGAAACAAGTTTCCTCAGGGGTATCAAGGAATGTTTGTAGCATCAATATCCTCGGAGACACCGTCCAAAAGGTCTTCGGGACAATATTCTTTATGATCATTAGGCTTACGCGGTTAGAGCGTGTCACTTCTCAGCACTCAAGCAATAAGAAGAGAAACGGATCCCTTAATGCGAGTTCTATATAGCTCAAGATTATAATTATTTGTTTTCCAAGTTTTATAATTAGTCCCACATTGCAACGGTACTCATAGCAGTAATTACAGATGAAGCAATAAGCAAATTTGTTGGAATTTTGAGAACAAGAATGAATACAAAACATAAATAAGAAACTACACAATAAATAATGATTAATTATATCAATGAAATCCATCAACAAGACAATCAACATGACATCAAAACTAATCTTTGGAATGCGAGTTGACTCATAAATGACTGCCTTAGGCAACAAGTAATTTGAACTTATATTTTAATAAATACTTAATCTTCCTTTGGGCCGACATAAGTACCTAAGAAAATAACCTAATATTTATTTTACTTGTTACCACATGAATGCCCAAGTTTAGTCAAATGTCAAGATCTTCTTTGGAAAATTCAAGCCATTCACATATCAACTTAAACATCCAACACTTTATAATTTTAGGGTTTAAATAACGTAAATCACTTAGGCGACAATATTATTTAAACAATGAATAAAATTGTCAAAGCATATAATTAATCAAGGCATTTGGGTTTAAAAAAATGTATGTTTTGTTCAAAAGAGGAACAAAATTGTACAACATCTTTGAAAAAGCAAAAACCTGTGAATAGTGTACATACGCGACCGGGCAACTTATAATACCCGACCGGGCAGAACATAAGACCCGACCGGGCTAAAGCCACCGTTTCATGCATGCTTTGCTGCACTTTTCCAAATTTTATCCCAAAAAATGATGAACAACAAGTAGATCCACATGGTATGTTCTTTACAAAATAAAACCATGTTATTTAGGGATAATCTTGCTTTAAAACAATGGAATCAAGTATGTAGATCCACATGGTATGCACTAGACATAAAACCATGTTATGAAGGGATAGTCACACTTGAACCATTGTGTTCATTCAACAAAACTTTTCAAACCATTTTCTTAAATTCAGATGATTATTATCAGTACTCTATGAATGAATTAGAGTCCCTAATCAATATCAAAACTTGATGATTCAACAGGAAAAATGAATCGAATAAAGCATAAAAGCTTTCCCGAAAAGAACTCAAACTTAAACCAAAATATGAGCGGGCTCTGATATCAGTTGTTGGAACAATTTTCATAACCCCTGAATGCCATGCTCATTTTCAGAATAAGATTGAGGAAAAAGATGAAGCGGAAGCGATTAAGAACAATTACCTGTTGAATCCATATGAATGTTGTAGGGAAAAATAAAGAACAAGAAGAAGAACAAAATAGGGAGAGTGTTCTTCTAAGTGATAATGTCTCTTTTTCTCTCAAAGTCTTCTCACAATATGAAGATAAATTTAGATGAGAAAGCAAGAATTCATTAGTCTCTAAGGGTTGATGGAACACCCTTTATATAGGAGACTTGGTGACATTTCACTTAGGGACCACACCCTTTCAAGATAAGTGATATTATATTACCCTTTTGCCCATCACAATTAGGTAATTATATATCCAGGAATTCTACACATTTCATTATAAACTATACTTTATAATTAACATTATAATCATAATTTTATGAATGGAAGTCTAAATGACTTGTGTTGCAAGCCATGTCCCAACACCACCTTCAAGTGATAATCATGAGAGTCACGTTGGAGTGGAGGATATGGACATTGAGAACCCTACACAAAACCCCGGTATGAAATTCATACGCCTCCTCCCGGTTTCGAAAACTCTCCTCGGGGGACCCAAATTCATCGAATTCCTCCACCACCCGGATTTGAGAGCCGTGACCCCCTTCATCATCTTGTCAAAACTGAATCTACGTTGTAACTTTCCTTTCCTAAAATTACAATGTAGACTTGTAGTGTTGTAAGTAGCGGTATTATGGTTGTCTAAAAGCTTTACTTTATGGCATGATTATGTTTTGAGCATCCCAAGAGGTTTGATGCGGATCACTTGGCCTTCTTCTGGGAGTTGCTAGCTCAGAATCGCGTCCAAGGAGGGGAGCAAAGTCTGCCTGAAAAACAGCACATTACAGTTTTTAGTTGAATTGAGAAAACAAAGAAAAATGCTACAATATTAGTCTTATACTAGATTAACGCCCGTGCGATGCACGGTTTGTTTAAGATTGTTATGAATTTTACTTTTTATAGCCTGTTACTTGGTTACAGTTTCTTCATCATTCTATAAATTTATTTATAAAATAAAATTAAATTGTGGACTCTAATTGATTAAGCTCAACAGAGAATTCATTACACAAAAATATTAAATAAAAATGAATTTATAAATTTTAATCAATTCATCTGAGAAAGTCAAAAAATAATGATTTTAGGTGGAATTTTTTTATGCAAGATTATATATAATAATATTAATGTATTATAGGAAAAATACTCCCTCCGTCTCACTATGTTTGGCCATTTTTTACTTTTAATGGTCAACCCAAGTGAACTTTGACTAAATTTAATGGGAAAAATTACAACTTTATGCCATGTACCAAGCTGTTAGTTACAAAAAGGATAAGGTACTTTAGTTTGACAACATAATCCTACGTACTTTCATATTCGTTTACAATTTATGCAACCCCGTTAGATGATGTTAAATTTTATTAACAGAATGCTTTTGTGGTCAATCCAAAACTAACCACATTAAAGATTTAACGGGTTTTGAACGACGGAGTCAGAGGCGGCGACGGGGTAGGATCGCCGGTGACGGAGGATCCAGATCTGAAGAGCAAGCATCGCCGGAGAAGAAGAGTAAGGGTCGCCGTCGCCGGAGAAGAGTAAGCATCGCCGGAGAAGAAGAAGGGTCGCCGGATAAGAAGAAGCTCACCGGAAGATCTGGTCGGGGAAGGTAGATGGTCGCCGGGGTTTGTAGAAGGGAAAGGTCGTCGGATCGGAGATGGGGAAGGTAGATGGTCGCCGAAAGATCTGGTTGGGGAAGGTAGATGGTCGCCGTCGCCGGAGATTTGGATGATGGAGCGCCGGCCATACCACCACAGATCTGGCTTTTGACGAGAATCATCCGGCGACCCTTCTTCTTATCCGGCGACCCTTCTTCTTCTCCGGCGATGCTTACTCTTCTCCGGCGACCCTTACTCCTCTTCTCCGGCGATGCTTGCTCTTCAGATGGGGAAGGTAAATGGGTCTGTTGAATTTGACCTTTTTTAACTGTGTTGGTGTTCTATCGTTAGTGTATTTAACGAGAAAAAAAACATGTTAATATTCCTGTTATTTTTTTAACGTCCGTTAGGGTAAAAAATAGTGCGTTGCATAATTTGCAACCAATGGAAAAAGTACGTATATTTAAGATGCAAGTTTGTGGTACATTGCATAAATTGTAACCAAAACTAAAGTACGTGGTATATTTTTATCGATTGGCCAAATTTAATGTCAAATGAATTATTCTATAGAAAAATTCTAAACATGGTTATTGATAGATATATAAATGATTTATCAATAACAATTTTTAGAAATTGATTAGGGTAATTGGATTGATATTAACGTTTAGTCAAAGTTCACACAATTGTTGACCATTAAAAATCAAAAGTGGCCAAACATAGTGAGACGGAGGGAGTAATTATTTATTTTTACCTAGAGGATAAGTTAAAAAGAAAACATAGTTGCCACGGCTCCTCCCAATTTTTATATTGAAGACATAAAAAAAGACAAATTATACACACTAATTATTATAGGCATATATTCTATTTAATTATATTCAGAGATTTGTTTTACATTTTTTTTTGGAATAAATAACATAATTATTCAGCTATTTCAATCAAATTATTAAAAAAATCAAAGCAACTAATTCTACATTTTCAAACCAATTTTAACTATTTTCTCGCCGTAGTCTTAGCTTTTCCAATAGTAGTAACATTTTTATATTCCTAGCAGTTAATATTTTAATCATAATAATCAATCATAAATATTAATTATATCAAAATACTACCACAATTTATTATATACAAAGAATATGTTGGCATGTAAATCAGTTAAATTGAATATTTAAGAAACTTTAAAATGACTATTTCTAGTGTGTGGAATTGTGTTTATTAGGGTGTGTAAATAAATTTGGATTGCATAATTAAAATAAATAATGGGGAGTAATTGTAAATGACCAATAATTTATGAAGGTAGTAATGAATTAATTAGTTGTAACTTAATTAATTGACTTAATAAATGATTTTTGATGTCAGCAAGTGGTTTTTGAGGGAAAATTTTGCACCAGAAGTCGCCATGTGGCACCGCTGATGTCAACGACTTTTGTTTTAGTTCTGGGAGTTGCTAACCCAAAATCGCGTCCAAGGAGGGGAGCAAAGTCTGCCAGAAAAACAGCACGTTACAATTTTTAGTTGAATTGAGAAAACAAAGAAAAATGCTACAGTTTTAGTCTTATACTAGATTAACACCAGTGCGATGCACGGTTTCTTTAAGATTGTTATGAATTTTACTTTTTATAGCGTGTTACTTGGTTATAGTTTATTCATCATTCTATAAATTTATTTATAAAATAAAATTATGGACTCTAATTGATTCAGCTCAACAGTGAATTCGTTACATAAAAATATTAAATCAAAATGAATTTATAAATTTTAATCAATTCACTATGTTTGGCCATTTTTTACTTTTAATGGTCAACCCAAGTGAACTTTGACTAAATTTTAATGTCAAATGAATTATTCTATAGAAATTCTAAACATGGTTATTGATAGATACATAAATGATTTGTCAATAACAATTTTTAGAAATTAATTAAGCTAATTGGAATTAACGTTTAGTCAAAGTTCACACAACTGTTGACCATTAAAAGTCAAAAGTGGCCAAACATAGTGAGACGGAGGGAGTAATTATTTATTTTTACCTAGAGGATAAGTAAAAAAGAAAACATAGTTGCCACGGCTCCTCCTAATTTTTATATGGAAGGCATAAAAAAAAGACAAATTATACACACTAATTATTATAGGCATACATTATTTTTAATTATATTCAGAGATTTGTTTTACATATTTTTTTTTGGAATAAATGACATAATTATTCAACTATTTCAATCAACTTATTAAAAAAATCAAAGCAACTAATTCTACATTTTCAAACTATTTTTAACTATTTTCTCGCCGTAGTCTTAGCTTTTCCAATAGTAGTAACATTTTTATATTCCTAGCAGTTAATATTTTAATCATAGTAATTAATCATGAATATTAATTATATCAAAATACTACCACCATTTATTATATACAAAGAATATGTTGGCATGTACTTCCTCCGTCCCACCTCACTTGAGACTTATTTCTATTTTAGTCCGTCCCACTTCACTTGAGACTCCTCAAAATGGTAATCTTTTTATAATTTTATATTCAATCTACACCACCCACTCATTTTCTCTCTTCATTTTCCACCACACAATTCATTCAACAAACCTACTATTAACCCCACTCATTCTCTCTTCATTTTCTACCACACATTTTTTTTTTTTATTCTTTTTCCTTAGTTATTATGCGGTGGGACGGAGGGAGTAAATCAGTTAAATTGAATATTTAAGAAACTTTAAAATGACTATTTCTAGTGTGTGGAATTGTGTTTATTAGGGTGTGTAAATAAATTTGGATTGCATAATTAAAATAAATAATGGGGAGGGAGTAATTGTAAAAGACCAATAATTAATGAAGGTAGTAATGAATTAATTAGTTGTAACTTAATTAATTGACTTAATAAATGATTGCTGATGTCAGTAAGTGGTTTTTGAGGGAAATTTTGCAACAGAAGTCACCATGTGGCACCGCTGATGTCAACGGCTTCTGTTTTAGTAATAGTATATAGATAGTTATGTTATGGACTCAAATATGTATTTATTTGCAAAGTCTGTCCTTATTTTTTGAGTTTTTTGTGTGATGATTTTCTTTATAATTACAAAGTTAAAATATTATGTTAGTTAACCATATTATAAGTGTTGTGCAATTAATTTTCATAGTTGTTTGTAGGTGAGGTTTGATGATTTAAGACTGATTTATATAACTGGTTTAAATTTAGGCTTAAACATAGATGAGCCCAAGCAAACATGAGCAGAAAAATTAGATATTGATACACTTCGAGTCGGGGCGGGTTCGGGTTCCACTCTCTTCGGGTCGGGTCACCCCTCTTTAAGGTTAGGGTCGGGTTCGGTTTTGACGAAACCCACCCCATTGCCATCCCTACTTGTAGATGATTTTCCTGTCCCTAGGCATATATTTGGAGAGTTAAAGAAGACAGAGGCAGTGATATTGGTAGGCATAGTTTCTAACTTTTTGAATAGTTTCTAACTTGTTGAACGTAGTAAGAAAAAGCTTATCTATTAAAGTGGACACTTATTATACGACATCGTCGGTATAAGTTACCAACTACAAGGGATATTCCCAAATCTTGAATTCATTTTGTATAAAATTATACTTAACAAACTAGAGTTGAGATGGAAATCTCCAACTTATCAACTCATTTTTTTTTTTTTTTTTTTAAGTTTAGTGTTATCTGTGTTGCAAATGGTTATTCAGTTTGTAATTGTACAAATTCAATTCTTAAGTTTTTAAAATAGTTGCAATGTGGCAAAAAAAAAATAAAAAAAATAGATGGGTAATTATAAAACTAACAAAATCACAATCATGTGCCACGTACATGACATTTTAAGGCGTATAATAGTTTTTCACTGGGTGAGATTTGTATTTCCCGAAAACTAACGAAGTTGACAATTTTTTTTTTAAAAAATCCAATGAATCCCTATATGAAAAATATATTAACGAATTACATAACCCTCAATAACCATCATCAACACCTTTACCCACTAAATGCCTAGAAGAATGACAAGTTTATCTGTATGTCATGTGCAAATCTCATGCACGGCAAAAAAGACTATTGCACCCCTTAAAATGTCATATGCGTGGCACACGACAGTGATTTTTTAAGTTTTTTAAAACCCCGTCCATTTTTATACCACTTTGCAACAATTTTACAAATTTAGTAATCGAATTTGTAGAATTAAAAACTCAATAACCAATTGCAACAAAGTGTAAAACACAGGTAACCATATTGCCACCCTTTAACTAACTGTTAAGAGGAGAATCTCTCTAAAGCTTGAATCTTTTATTTACAAAAATCTATCCGTTAACTAGCCGTTAAAAAGAGAATCACTCCAAAGCGTGAAACCTTTTTGTACAAAAATCTATTTGTTAACTAGCCGTTAAGAGGAGAATCTCTCTAAAGCTTTAACAATTTTCGTAGGAAAATCTATCCGTTAACTAGACGCTTAGAGGAGAATCTCTCCAAACTTGAAATATTTTTGTACAAAAATCTATCCGTTAACTAACCGTTGAGAGGAGAATCTCCCCAAAGCTTGAATCTTTTTTAAATAAAAATCCATCAGTTAACTAGCGATTGAAAGGGGAATCACTACTTGATTATAAATATAAGTAATGCAATACTCCCTCCATCCCAGAGTATATGTCCAACCACCCATTTGCATAGAGATTAAGAAATAGTAGAAGTGATGTAAGTATTGTGAGTATAAAAGTAAAGTAGAGAGAGAATGAGTGGGAGAGAATAGTAAGTTGATTAGTTTTGTGAGTATAAAAGTAAGCACAAGAGAGAATGAAAAAGAGGAATAGTAAAGATTCTTTACCATTTTAAAAAGTGGACGTACACTCAGGGGTGGACCTCCAGTGTGTGGAGGGGGTGCAAGTGCACCTGCTCAACTTTCATTTTTAAGAAAAAAAATGTATTTAGGATATATAATAAAAGTGTACCTGGTGAACAAAAGTTTCTGCAGCTTAGGTGGTTGGAAGGCAAGTTTGTGTATATAAGGTAGTGAGTTTGAACCTCGCTATCTTTTCTTATCTTCCATTTTAAAATGGTTTTTTCCTTCTCAATCCAATAAGTTTAAAACTTAAAGTCAGATAGTTAATAATATATTATACACAAAATGCTTATCTTTTGATTTCTCTTTCATTTTTTCTATTTTGTTAGAGACAATTATCCCACATCGGTAATTAACTAGCCAAGTATTGACTATATAAAAATCCAGGCCACTCCTCCCAATGCCAATTGGTTTTGGGATGGAACCTCAGACTTTATCATGGTATCACAGCTGGCCCGTTACACGTGCAGGCCCAACGGGCCACGATATTGCTCCGCGCCACCCGTAACAAGCTAGTCCACGTTGTAAGCCTTGGCAAAGCCCGACTACACGTGAGGGGGCATGTTAGGGACAATTATCCCTCATCGTGAATTAACTAGCCAAGTATAAAGATCTAGGGCCACTCCTCCCATTGCCAATTAGTTTTGGGATGGAACCTCAAACTTTATCATATTTATAATTGATTATGTTTTTACTTTAATCGTTGAGAAATAACTTTAAAAATTTGTAATTGTGCATCCGGTGAGTAAAAGTTTTTGGTCCGCCACTGCATACACTCTCGGACATATTAAAAAAGAAAGGTGAACATATACTCTGGGACAGAAGGAGTATAAAAATAGACTAGTACTGAATGGAAATAAGCAAACATATGAGCCATGTAGGAAGAGAGAGAGAGAGAGAGAGAGAGAGAGAGAGAGAGAGTTTCTTCTTCCTAGTTCTATAGCTAGTATAGCTAGTATGCTTTCTCAAAAGCATCATACATTTTCTCAATAAATTTCCTTCCAATCACAAATGTGCATTTAGATATGCTTCTTTCATCATCTTCTTCATAAAGTATGATCATTTCTTATGGCATTTCAAAGGACATGTTTAAGACACCCCACAACCTTGGAGTAAAATTCCTCAGGTTCCTCCGGGTTCTGAAAACAACTTTTCTTCTTTATTACAATATGCAAGTTATTTTAAAATATCAACAACAATAATTTTTTTAATCAAGCATAAAATTTGTTAGTACCTCACTATGGTTAATCACAAATTAATCATAGTAAAGATGTTTTGATAAATAAATAATCAAGCCCAGATGATTATATGATGTATACAAAGACCTGAGCACAGGAAACCCAAGACAATGCCCAACAGCTAAGACTGTCCTGCATCTACACAACTCAACAGTCAACATTACATGAACTACCCATCATCTATACATCAAAAAAACTGAAGAACCACCTATTACAGACTCCATTACATTAAAATGAATTATCAAAATGCTAATTACAAACAAGCTTCAACAGCCAAAGACTTAAAGGCCCAACAGCTAAGACCCCTGCTTCAACAGCTAAGACTGTTCTTGATGAACAGCTGACCCCACCTTGTCAGATCTTTGAAGAATGATTATTCCAATAAAACCAATCATTGGAAAAACTCATATTGAAGCTTGATCAAGCCTGCACAGTCCTATCTTGACATTTGCATAAGGAAGGAGTAACAAACTTGTCTTCACCAAAGTCAAAGACAAACCATTAACTCCTCTGCACCTTTGTTCCCCAAACGGCTACTCTTGTACCCTTACCCCCCAACGGCTATATGCCAGCCCATATATAAAGAAGCATACTGTCATGTTATCAAGTTAACCTTGAAAACCTTTTTTACAACCCCTTACCCCTTTGAAAACCTTCATAACCCTTTGTAGCTCCCCTGCATTCACACTCTGCAGTCTTGAATATTTCCATTAATCCCATGCAAATATTGTGCCATTTTGCACATAGTTACAACCCAATCCAGCTAACAACCAAGCTATTTCTCTCTGTAAACACCCTTGTGATTTATTTTTCTTTTCTTTTTCGCTTTGAAAGAAGCAACCTTAATTGAAGTGTCAATTAAGTAGATGGGGTTCAAAGGAACTTGCCTTATCAATTCTTGTAACTCTTATTGAAGAAAATATTATAGTGAATTGGTCTCACTGTTCCAACAGTGGGGTGGATGTAAGAGAAGGGTTTTGCCTCTGAACCACTTTAAAAATACTGTGTACACTTTTGTTAGCTGTCCAAGTTTTAATCTATCTATTCATTTAGTTAAACAGGGCCTTTCAATTTGCATCAGAGCTTGGGTTCACCATAACGAGTCTAACAACTTGTGAAAGATCCATTCAACCCACCATGCCTCAACCAAGAAGAAACAATGAAAATGACATTCCACACATTGATGACCGTGGATCTTTTGAGATTTATTCCTCAAAAATTAAAACCTATCTAGATGCTAATAGCATATGGAACTCGTATGTCTTGGAAAATGAAGTTGAACCTCCCACTCAAGCTGAAGTCAATGGAGGGGGTAGCAAAACTAAATATCCTGAAAATTGGACTGATGCACAAAGACAACTTATGACTGCAAACTTAAAAGTGAAAAATATTCTACAAAAAAGTGTAAATGACTCCCTAGCACAAGAAATAGATAAAGTTAAAAGTGCTAAAGCTGCATGGGAACTAATTAACACCAAGTTCACTAAACACACTAGTGTAAGAACTCTGAATCTTTATAACTTATTAAGACAATTGGACAACTTCAAATTATACCCTGGAGAAAAAGTGAGTGCTGCAAGACCAAGATTTGAAACCTTGTAAGAGCCATTTCAGACCATGGCAAACAATTTGATCAATCTGACCTATGCCGAAAATCTACTCTAATCTCCCTCAAGAATATGAGAAAGTAGCTCTACCTATTAGAGAAGGAGCTGAATGGAGTAGTATGACCATTGAACAATACTTTGGTAAACTTGAAGAAGAAGCTCTACTGTGTCAAAGCTAAAAATGACAAAAACAAAGAACAAGTCATGCTTGCTGACTCATCTATGTATAGTGACGAAGAATTTGATTCATCAGATTCAGATAGTGATGAAGAAGAAGCTCTAATGTGTTTAGTTGCACAAGAATGTGAAGATTCAGATAATGAAGAGGACCTAGAAGCCTTAGCTGCTGCTGAAGAACTAAAAGAGGTACATAATTTTAACTCTCTTAATATTGAAGGTTTCAAAAATTTAGTTTGCACCCTCTTGATTCAAAAGAAGAAACAAGACTCTAGCTTTGCTGCCCTCATCACTGAAAACCTTGAACAATCCAAAACCATTGAGAATCTCAAATCCTCAAACACCACCCTTGAAACCACCAAAAAGAATCTAGAGGACAAATGTCAAAAACTTGAAAATGACATACTTAGCTTAACAGCTAAGACTGACTGTTCTAAGTCCCAAAAGGATAATGAATAGGAAATGAGTACCTTGAAAGAAGAAAACAATGCTTTGAAAAGAAAAATTGATTCCTGGAATAAATCAAGCAATGCTCTATCCTTGTATAACTTTAACCAAAGACATCCTGGGGACATGTCTGGAATTGGAGCTAAAAATCTCACACTCAAAACCGACACTCCACCAACTGGTAATAGAGTTATTGAGACTATGGTTCTATAAAGCCTCAATACCTTCTCTACCAAGAAACCATCTTACCCCATTCAAACAAAGGAAGATGTGTATAATAAGGAGAGTGAAGGTACCAAAAAGAGTAAATTAAAAGTGGATTCTCCTATAACTCCTAAGACTCAAGCTTCCACTAGTACTGATGATATTAAATCTCAGAAAAGGAAGTAGGAACAAAAGTCTAGAAAGCCTAGACAAGCCAGACAGCCAAGACAAGCTGAACAGCCAAGACAAGCTGGACAGCCAAGACATGCTAGGCAGCAGAGGCACTCTAGGCAACCTAGACAAAATTGGTAATACTCCAATGGGAAGAGCCATGCTTATAAGTCCCAAAACTCCTCTCTTAGATCATCATACCACTCACCAAACCCCAGACAACAATCTCACTTCCATAAACCAAACTACAAAAATCAAAGTCTATACAATACTGAACACCTATATAACACCCCTCAACCCTTCACATTGACACCTTACATGATGCAGATCATGTCCTACTATAATACCCTTAACCAGTTCTTCAAAAGAAGATCAGGTGGCAAGGCTAAGGTACCAAAGAATGTGTAATCCTTTGGACCCAAAAAGAATAAAGGGTACTATAATTTTATTTTGTTAAGTAGGTATCTAGTAAAGGAATTTGGTATTTAGATAGTGGATGTAGTAGACACATAACCTAAAACAAGGAATGGCTTCAACAGCTAACACAAAGAATGGTCCCAATGTTACTTTTAGTGACAATTCTCAAGCAAGAGCCAAAGGATCAGGAAACCTAGTGACTAAGGAGATCATCTTTATAGATTTATCTTATGTTGAAGGCCTTAAGCACAATTTGATAAGCATCAGTTAAATCTGTGATAAAGGTTATCATGTTATCTGCACTAAAGACCAATTCCAAGTCAAGGAAAAGAACAAAAAAGTTATTCTAACAGGAGTTAGAACGAAGAACCTCTACAGCCTCTACCTTGAAGTAGTCCAATCCTCTATTGCTCATTGTCTCTTGTCCTACAGCCAATCTGATATGTCTTAGCTGTGGCATAAAATACTTGCCCATCTGAACCTCAAAACCATTTCCAAGTTATCCATCTCTAACCTTGTTAAAGGTCTTCCAAAAATCCCTTTCAAGAAGGAAAAGTTATGCAAAGATTGTAAATGTGGAAAACAAAAGAAGACATCCTTTTCTGCTAAAACCAGACTGGACACATCTAAACCTCTTGATCTTCTTCATATAGATCTATTTGGTCCCATTAGAACCAGATCTTTAGGTGGAAAGAGATACTCTCTTGTAGTTGTTGATGACTACACAAGATTCAATTGGATCATTCTTCTTGAATCCAAAAGTGATATTCTTCATAATCTCACTCAGCTATTTAATAAAATTCAGAATTTTAAAGGCTTGTCCATCAAGAAAATAAGATCTGATCATGGAACAGAGTTTGAAAACACAAATGTTGAAACCTATTATAGTCAAATAGGGATTGATCACAATTTCTCAGCACTTAGAACTCCTCAACAGAATAGAGTAGCAGAAAGGAAGAATAGGACAATTTATGAAGTAGCAAGGGCAGTGATGTCAGAACACAATCTTCCTAAATACTTTTGGGGTGAAGCTGTGACTACTGCTGTCTATGTGAAAAACAAAACTCTCATCAACAAGTATCATATGAAGACCCCATATGAGTTGTGGAATGGAAAGGTTCTAACCATATCCTACTTTTATGGATTTGGAAGCAAGTGCTACATTCACAACAATGGGAAGAACAACCTAAATAATTTTGATTCAAAGAGTGATGAAGGAATCTTTCTTGGTTATTATAACACCAGCAAAGCCTACAGAGTTTACAACAAAAGAAGATTGGCCGTAGAAGAATCAATTCATGTTGACTTTGATGAAAACAATGATCAAAGCAACTCTGACTTGTGTGATTTTGATGAAAGCATTGGAAACTCTGACAACCATCCAGAACCATCACCCACAACCAATAATCCCTCATCCTCATATGAAAACAACATCATTCTTCCTTATGTTCTGCCCAAAGATATCTCAGACAGCCAACCAACTCCCAACAGCTTACCTACTCCCAACAGCTTTCCTTTTCCTAACAGCTTAGATAAAACTGTTAGCTATCAAATCCCTACTCCAATCCCCATTCTAAATGATAATAACCTTGTCATTTCCCTACCCATTCAAAAGGAAACTATTCCTGTTGGAATCCCTCATTATGATATCTTTATGAGTGCCTTCATCTCCCAAATGGAACCAAAGAAAATCTATGAAGCCCTTCAAGATGCAGACTGGATAGAAGCTATGGAAGAAGAACTTAAACAGTTTGAAAGTAACAAAGTGTGGAAACTTGTTCCCAAACCAAGAAATAAAATTGTGATAGGCACTAGATGGGCTTTCAGAAATAAAATGAGTGAAGATGGAACTATAGTGAGAAACAAGGATAGACTTGTAGCTTAGGGTTACAGACAAGAATAAGGAATAGATTATGATGAAACTTTTGCTCATGTAGCAAGACTTGAAGCAATTAGACTATTCCTAGCCTTTGCATCTTTCAAGAAAATGAAAGTGTTCCAAATGGATGTCAAGAGTGCCTTCTTGAATGGAGTACTAAATGAACATGTATTTGTTGCTCAACCACCTGGATTTGAATACCCCAAATTCCCAGATCATGTGTACAAGTTGGACAAAGCCTTGTATGGTCTGAAGCAAGCCCCCAGAGTATGGTATGATACCTTGTCTAAATTCCTACTCAATAAGGGATTTACCAAGGGTCATATTGACAATACTTTGTTCATAAAGAAGGATGGAGATGATACCCTACTTATTCATGTATATGTGGATGACATAATATTTGGATTATCCAATGAAGACCTCTGCAAAGAATTTGGAGACCTCATGCATAAACAATTTGAGATGAGCATGATTGGAGAACTTACATTCTTCCTAGGTCTTCAAGTTAAGAAAATGAAGGATGGGATCTTCATAAACCAAGCTAAATACACAAGAGATATGATAAAGAAGTTTGACATGCAGAATGCCTTAACAGCTAAGACACCACTGTCCACCATAACAAAGCTTCATGCTGACACTGATGATCAAAGTATTGATTAAACACTATACATGAGCTATATAGGATCCCTCCTATATGTTACTGCATCAAGACCTGATATCATGTTAAGTGTATGTCTCTGTGCAAGATTTCAAGCCAACCCTAAACAATCTCACATTGCTGCTGTAAAAAGGATATTGAGATATCTAAAAGGAACCCTTGACTATGGCTTGTGGTATCCAAATGAATCACCATTTTCACTAATTAGCTTTACTGACTCAGATTATGTTGGATGCAATCTGGACAGAAAGTCAATAAGTGGAGGATGTCAATTCATTGGATCAAGAATTGTGTCTTGGTCTAGCAAAAAGCAAACATCAGTTGCAACCTCAACCGCTGAGGCTGAATATGTTGCAGCTGGTCTCTGCTGTTCACAAATCTTGTACTTAAAAAGTCAACTACAAGACTTTGGTATGGATGTCACTAATATTCCTATATTTTGTGATAATTCAAGTACAATAGCTATGACTGAGAACCCTGTTCAACACTCTAAAACTAAACATATTGAAGTTAGACACCACTTCATTAGAGATCATGTTGAAAAAAGGAACATTAACTTAGCCAAAGTTGGTACTGAGGATAATGTCTCTGACATACTGACTAAAGCTATGGATGAAAAAAGGTTTGAACTTTTAAGAGCAATGTTAGGAATGATTAACTTGCCTAAGTAAATGGGATAAACTGAAAATTCATTGCATAACTTGAAAAAGTACATAGAACATGGTTAGCTATTCACAATGTCTCAACAGCTAACCTAAACAAAATTCTATTCAAGGACAATCATATGATGATCTGTTTACATCATATGACTTGAAACTATTCCTTAACCTCACTACCTCCTGTGAAACATGGTATCCTAACCTCCTCAAAACCCCCCTTCCAAAATAAAAACAAAAATTACAAAACTCACCTGAACAGCTAACCTACAAACTTAGCTGTTCAACCATCTCCCTCACTCACAAGACTTGCATCCAACCAACTCCAGATCCCTCCCCAGATGTGTCATGCCTCTTCTCCCTTCTATATGGCTTAGCAGGAGCAGATTGACTTGTCCCTCCATATCTCTCTTTCCATATAGGGTGCATATCCATGAAAGGATCAATGGCAGTCACTGAGTATTATAAGGGAGGACCCATTGTCCTTGGCCACCACTCTTCAGCTGCATCATAGGGAGGCAAATCTTCTAGATGAGACATGAAACTGAAGGTCCCTGAGGTCTGTATGCTCTCAGCAGCTATCATAGCCATGTGAGTGTTGGGTTTCCTAGTAACATGCGCAGCGGAATTTAGCAATTAAAATTTTAAGAAACCCAAAGCCATGGATCCGTTCATATGATTAAATCAAATACAACAAGATGAATAGAGGAATAACTAACCCTTGATGACTATGAATTTTCTCTTGGTCTTTGGTGGAGAAACTTGAAGACTTGATCACGATCACAAAGCTTGAACACGAACTTTGAAGATGATGATTTTCACCCTCTAGCGGTATCCACACTTTGAACGAATATCAAAGGATCTTTGATCTTGGTTGCTAGACCAATATTATGAAACACACTTTCACAATATAATAAAAGAACTATATTGAATTTATTTGTGAATTATTTTGTTCCTCAATCAAGGATATCTTAGAACAAAATAATATCTCTCTCAAACTCTTTGAGACTCACAAAATCACTTGTCCATATGGTCTGGCCGAATTGGGGTTTTTATACACAATTAAGACCTATTCCAAATAGGAATCTTGTGCCAAAAACCTTCCCAAATCGAATTAGGAATTTTCCTGTCGGCAGCACCAGGCGCCCGCCTGTAAAGGGCCAGGCGCCCGCCTGAATGACCAGAAGGTCCCTGTCTTTCTGGAATTACTTCAGGCGCCCGCCTGGTCTGAACCAAGCGCCCGCTCGGTAGACCAAACAGCCCAGAATGTTTCCAAAATTCCTCCAAGGTCCTTTGACTCTAAATTCCAATATAGTCCTCTTATTAAAGATTCGTTCTATTGTGTGTGACCCTCTAGGATTATACTAAGTTGGCAATGGGCTCAAACATGATCCCATAAGATATGATTAGGTTCTAGCAAACCGTCATACCTACCCAAATAGTATAACTAGATACAAGTTCGCATTCCTTTAGAATATGTCACAATCCCTTTGTCCACGATGTCATTGAACACAAGTCATGGTCAAACAGTCAACTTGTTTTTGTTCAATACTTTCTCGATTCCGAATATGTTGATAATCCAAATGACATTGATCCAATCAATTCATTTGAGTCCGGCCGAACATTTCATCAACATCATTCCTACGAGAGGCCCAAGCTTGACATCTCTCCGTGGAGGGACAAATCCATTTAGCTTATTATTCTTCCCAACGGGAATCCGATTATGCCAATCATACCCTTTATAACTACCGTGTTAAGGTAGCGTTTGAATATGTCAAACACAATGTTCATCAAGTGGAAGACTATAATAACTTCATGTCTAAGGATTCAAATGACATAACTAATATGAGATATATGTTCGACATAGACCATGACATAAATCTCATACAGCGGGTCATGTCCAGTACCTTGTTCCAAACAAGTACCCATAAATCTAACATGATCATCTCATGATCATTTAGCCTTTATACTAGTGCTTAATAAGTACTAGGGACGGGGATTATTATAAGTAAGCATGAACAACAATAATAATCAAAACATCTCTTTATTGATATGAAATAAATGATAACAATTACAACGTTTATTAAACGTGCCTAGGGCACCACTACCAACAATCTCCCACTTGCCCTAGGCCCAATCTCCCATGTATCTAATACCCATGGACCTAACATGACCATCATGTTTAGCTTGTGGAAGTCCCTTTGTTAGCGGGTCCGCAACATTGTCATCAGTAGGTACTCTGCATATATTTACGTCTCCCCTATCAACGATCTCTCGAATGATATGAAAACGCCTAAGTATGTGTTTGGATTTCTGATGTGCTCTTGGTTCCTTTGCTTTAGCAATAGCACCATTATTATCACAATAAAGGTCTATTGGATTAGCAATACTAGGAACCACTTCAAGTTCAGTTATGAACTTCTTAATCCAAACAGCTTCCTTTGCAGCATCCGATGCAGCAATATACTCAGCTTCTGTTGTAGAATCAGCGGTTGTACTTTGCTTGGAACTCTTCCAGCTTACAGCTCCACCATTTAACATAAACACAAAACCCGATTGCGATCGGCTATCATCTTTGTCAGTTTGGAAGCTTGCATCCGTGTAGGCATTTACAACGAGATCATCTTCCATTCCTCCATAGACCAAAAACGAGTCTTTAGTTCTTCTCAAGTACTTTAGAATCGCTTTTACAGCTATCCAGTGATTTTCGCCAGGGTCGGATTGGTATCTACTTGTCATGCTCAAAGCATAAGATACATCCGGCCTAGTACAAATCATGGCATACATGATGGACCCAATTGCCGAAGCATATGGAACATCATTCATTTTCTCACGCTCATCATTTGTCTTAGGACATTGAGTCTTGCTTAGAGAAACTCCATGTAACACTGGCAAGGTGCCTCTCTTAGAATTTTCCATACGGAATCTTCTAATGACCTTGTCAATGTATGTACTTTGGCTTAAACCAAGTAGCCTTCTTGATCTATCTCTATAGATCTTAATGCCAAGTATATATGCGGCTTCACCCATATCTTTCATTGCGAAGCACTTTCCTAACCAAGTCTTCACAGACTGAAGTGTAGGAATGTCGTTTCCAATGAGCAATATGTCATCCACATATAAAATAAGGAATAGCACTATGCTCCCACTAATCTTCTTGTATACACAAGGCTCATCTTCGTTCTTGATGAAACCAAACTCTTTGACCGATTCATCAAAACGGAGATTCCAACTCCTTGAAGCTTGCTTCAATCCATAGATGGATCTTTGCAATTTGCATACCTTAGAATCTTGTTCAAAACCTTCTGGTTGTGTCATATACACATCCTCTTGGAGTTTTCCATTCAGGAAAGCGGTTTTGACGTCCATCTGCCATATTTCATAGTCATGATATGCGGCAATGGCAAGCAAAATTCTTATAGACTTGATCATTGCTACGGGTGAAAAGGTCTCATCATAGTCAATACCATGAACTTGCCTATACCCCTTCGCTACAAGCCTAGCTTTGTAAGTATGCACCTTCCCATCCATGTCAGTCTTCTTCTTGAAGACCCATTTGCATCCTATGGTTTTTACACCTTCGGGTGCATCAATCAAATTCCAAACTTGATTGTCTTGCATGGATTGCAATTCGGATTCCATGGCTCCAAGCCAGTTGTCCGAATCAGGAGAAGACATCGCCTCTTGGTAGGTTGACGGTTCATCATTCTCAATGATTTCTACCTCATTACTATCCGTTACGAGAAATCCATATCTCTCGGGCTCGGATCGTGACCTACTAGATCTGCGAGATGCTTGTGTATTTTGAACAGGTTCCACAACTCCTTGTGGTTCTTGTTCTTGTTCCACTATTGGTTCAATGTTATTTTCTGGGTCTCGAATTTCTTCAAGATTTATTTTACTCCCACTGATTTCTTTGGAGAGAAACTCTTTCTCTAGAAAGACACCAGTTCGGGCAACAAACACTTTGTTGTCCTCTCGGTTGTAAAAGTAATATCCTTTAGTTTCCTTAGGATATCCCACGAAAATACATTTATCAGATTTGTGTGCTAGTTTGTCAGAGATGAGTCTCTTGACATAAACTTCGCAACCCCAAATCCTCATGAAAGATAAACTAGGTTTCTTTCCACTCCACATCTCATATGGAGTCTTTGGAACCGATTTAGTTGGAACTTGATTTAGTGTGAAAGCAGCGGTTTCTAGGGCGTAACCCCAAAAGGATATTGGAAGATCAACTTGACTCATCATTGATCGAACCATGTCTAACAAAGTCCGATTCCTCCTCTCGGACACACCATTCCATTGTGGTGTTCCAGGTGGAGTCAATTGTGAAACTATTCCACAATTCTTTAGATGATCATCAAATTCTTGACTTAAGTATTCTCCACCTCGATCTGATCGAAGTGCCTTAATGATTTTGCCAAGTTGTTTTTCTACTTCATTTTGAAATATTCTAAATATCTCAAATGCTTCACTTTTATGTTTCATTAGGTAAACATACCCAAATCTACTATAATCATCAGTGAAGGTTATGAAGTATTGAAATCCTCCCCTAGCATTGCTACTTAATGGTCCGCATACATCGGAATGTATCAACCCCAATAAGTCGCTTGCCCTTTCACCCAACTTGGTAAAAGGTGTCTTAGTCATTTTTCCAAGAAGACACGACTCACAAGTATCATATGACTCTAAGTCACATGAACCCAAAAGTCCGTCCCCATGGAGTTTTGAGATACGCTTCTCATTAATATGACCAAGACGGCAATGCCACATATAAGTATGATTTACATCATTAGGTTTAGATTTCTTATTTACATGATAGACATTATTTTCATTCTTGACATCCAAGACATAAAGGCCATTAAATGAATTAGCAATACCATAAAGCACATCATTTAAATAAATAGAAAATTTCTTATTCTCAATAAGAAACTTAAAACCTTCATTATCCAAACAAGAAATTGAAATAATATTTCTGCTTAAATCCGGAACATAATAACAATTGTTCAAAACAAGAATTAATCCGGAAGGTAAAGTGACTTCATAAGTCCCTACGGCTAATGCAGCAACTCTTGCTCCATTTCCCACGCGTAGATCTACTTCACCTTCTTTAAGCAGTCTCCTATTCTTTAGTCCCTGCACATTTAGACAAATGTGAGAACCACATCCGGTATCCAATACCCAAGAATCAGTGGTAGAAAGGAGAATATCTATCATATAGATACCTGAAGTCGACGCAGCCTTGCTGCTCTTCTTCTTCTTTTGCTCTTCCAAGAAAGCCTTGCAATTACGTTTCCAATGACCAATTTCTTGACAATGGAAACAGATTGCATCCTTTTGTGAATCAGGTTTTGCCTCAGAAGCCTTGGCAACCTTTGCCTTGCTTATCTTAGGTTTGACAACTTTTGCCTTACCCTTTCCTTTGGCACTAGCCTTCTTCCCATCATGAACCAAGAGCACGGGAGAACCTTTCTCCACAATTTTCATCTCTGCAGTTTTGAGCATCCCATGCAACTCAGAGAGATTCTTATCCATTCCATGCATGTTATAATTCATCACAAACTGATTATAACTTTTAGGCAATGAATTAAGAATGAGATCCGTGGCTAGATCCAATGGGATTGGATAGCCAAGTTTCTCAAGGTGCTCTACATAACCTTTCATTTTAAGAAAGTGAGGACTCACTTGTTGCCCTTCATTCATTTTACTAGTAGTGAATGCAACAATGGTCTTGTACCTCTCTTGCCTAGCTTGCTCTTGAAACATGGTTCTCAACTCCACGCCTATCTCATAGGCTTCCAAATGTTCCAAACTTTGTTGGAGTTTTGAACACATAGCAGCAAGCATGAGACAACTTACATCTCTAGAATCATTACGATGTTTCTTGTAATTGTCTCTTTCTACCCTAGGGGCAGTAGGCGGTGGTTCAGCAGGGAGAGGCCCATCGAGAATGTACAACTTATCTTCTTGCCTAAGAACAATTCTTATGCTTCGGATCCAATCCATAAAGTTTGTACCATTCTCTTCGAGCTTATCCTTCTCAAGGATCGATCGCAACGACATTGATTGAGTGTTATTAGTCATAATCTACAAATATGCAAAATTTCCAAAATTTAATAAGTACCGATTTTCATTAAAGAGATAAATAATGTATTTTTTTAAACAAAATACTCCCACTAAATTATATAACCTTCTTATACATCCAATGTATAATATAATTTAATTGGGTTAAGATCCAACTTTAATTTAATTTCAAGTCCGCTAAGGCGGATTACACAAAATCAAATTAATTAGGTAGACAACTCTTGTCAATCATATCTCATATGACTCTTAATTCCTTTTATGAGATTCTTTTAGAAATCCAATTTCAAAAGCATGTTAAACCTCATCTTTGCCTAGGCCCAAAACTGTTTTGACGCCCAATTAAGTCTAACCATTTTAAACGCATAGTTAATGTGTCCCGCTAGGGCGTGCCCACATTATCTATCTTGCTCAAACATAAATAAATTTAATGCACCTCGCTAGGGCGAATCTACATTAAAATCACTCATGTACTAACAAGTGTTTTAATCATGGCATGAAAATAAAAGACTTAAAACTTTCTTTGAAGGTTCATCACATATAGCATATAACACATTTATGAGCACATAATATAAACATGTTACACATCAAGTTTAGCCACTAAATTAATCCCATTAATTCAAGCATAATATTTATGTGTCATTAGTTTCTCTATAATTATGAGGATGAGACTATTTCAACTTTGGTTATTATCTCCAAATCAAGACAACAAGAAGTGCGGTCGAACTAAGCCATTTGGCAACCACAATCCCGCACTAATTCAAGAAACCAAGAAAGTAGTCCATGTGGCCGAAACTAAGCAATAGATGGTCTCGATGAACGTAGGCCAATTGCATTCACAATTCCACATGGATCTCCAATCATTGAATCAAGAACTTTGTTTCTCAATTTTAGCAATTATGAACTCTTCATAATTCTAACTTCGTTTTGTCTTTGAAACTTTGATTGCGATCAATTTTGGGAAACACAATCTCGATGAACGCAGATTAGCCATCCAAAACTTGAACCAATCTAGGAATCACAAGACTAAAACAAATAGGAAAATCAAACCCCAAAATCCACACACAAACCAACTACCCAAAACCCATTCCAGATCAGCAAGTCTGAAGTGGTCTTGTTACTGGTTTTGTCGGATTTATCGAAAAATTCCAGAATCAGATTTTGAACAAAATCAGAACATTCTGGCCTAGCAAGCGCGCGCCTGGTCCAGCACAGGCGGGCGCCTGAAGCGAGCGCGCGCCTGGTCCAGCGCGGGCGGGCGCCTGAATGGTCAGAATGGTATGGAATTTTCAAGTTCGAAAATTTTGTCTCAAAATTATTTTTCCCCGATTATTAAAACTTTGATCCAATCAAAAATCAATAATCGAAATAATTCAGAATCCACCATAATTTTTTATTGCGATTGAATCGTGCGATTAAGGTTCGAAAAACAATAAACCACATAAAATCACAAAACACATAAACATCATATAATCCAATATTCATATCATGCTTTGCACATAAACAATTTATATACACAACATGATCCAAGTATTGAATTAATCAACATGAACGGGGCTCTGATACCACTGTTGGGTTTCCTAGTAACATGCGCAGCGGAATTTAGCAATTAAAATTTTAAGAAACCCAAAGCCATGGATCCGTTCATATGATTAAATCAAATACAACAAGATGAATAGAGGAATAACTAACCCTTGATGACTATGAATTTTCTCTTGGTCTTTGGTGGAGAAACTTGAAGACTTGATCACGATCACAAAGCTTGAGCACGAACTTTGAAGATGATGATTTTCACCCTCTAGCGGTATCCACACTTCGAACGAATATCAAAGGATCTTTGATCTTGGTTGCTAGACCAATATTATGAAACACACTTTCACAATATAATAAAAGAACTATATTGAATTTATTTGTGAATTATTTTGTTCCTCAATCAAGGATATCTTAGAACAAAATAATATCTCTCTCAAACTCTTTGAGACTCACAAAATCACTTGTCCATATGGTCTGGCCGAATTGGGGTTTTTATACACAATTAAGACCTATTCCAAATAGGAATCTTGTGCCAAAAACCTTCCCAAATCGAATTAGGAATTTTCCTGTCGGCAGCACCAGGCGCCCGCCTGTAAAGGGCCAGGCGCCCGCCTGAATGACCAGAAGGTCCCTGTCTTTCTGGAATTACTTCAGGCGCCCGCCTGGTCTGAACCAAGCGCCCGCTCGGTAGACCAAACAGCCCAGAATGTTTCCAAAATTCCTCCAAGGTCCTTTGACTCTAAATTCCAATATAGTCCTCTTATTAAAGATTCGTTCTATTGTGTGTGACCCTCTAGGATTATACTAAGTTGGCAATGGGCTCAAACATGATCCCATAAGATATGATTAGGTTCTAGCAAACCGTCATACCTACCCAAATAGTATAACTAGATACAAGTTCGCATTCCTTTAGAATATGTCACAATCCCTTTGTCCACGATGTCATTGAACACAAGTCATGGTCAAACAGTCAACTTGTTTTTGTTCAATACTTTCTCGATTCCGAATATGTTGATAATCCAAATGACATTGATCCAATCAATTCATTTGAGTCCGGCCGAACATTTCATCAACATCATTCCTACGAGAGGCCCAAGCTTGACATCTCTCCGTGGAGGGACAAATCCATTTAGCTTATTATTCTTCCCAACGGGAATCCGATTATGCCAATCATACCCTTTATAACTACCGTGTTAAGGTAGCGTTTGAATATGTCAAACACAATGTTCATCAAGTGGAAGACTATAATAACTTCATGTCTAAGGATTCAAATGACATAACTAATATGAGATATATGTTCGACATAGACCATGACATAAATCTCATACAGCGGGTCATGTCCAGTACCTTGTTCCAAACAAGTACCCATAAATCTAACATGATCATCTCATGATCATTTAGCCTTTATACTAGTGCTTAATAAGTACTAGGGACGGGGATTATTATAAGTAAGCATGAACAACAATAATAATCAAAACATCTCTTTATTGATATGAAATAAATGATAACAATTACAACGTTTATTAAACGTGCCTAGGGCACCATTACCAACAGTGAGATGCAGGACCCTCATCATTCCCTTCATTAACTTGGACAGGCTGTAACACTTTAAATACTGCCTAAACAGCTGAGTATGAGTTGCTGATGGAGTTTGCTGAACACCATGGAAATTATCTCCTCCTCCCTCTAATATTGCCATGCTGATTGAAAGAGTACTATGGTTACTGGGGTATACACCCTTGGCTGTTCAATGATAGGCACCTTTTTGGCCTTAACAGCTAAGTCATCCTCCTCCTGCATAAGCTCCTTTAGAGTGAACTGCCTCACATATTGAGTCTCTCCTATCTCCCTCCTTCCTAAGTCCCTTTCATGGACTTTAAACCCCTCTTGTTTCATCAACTCTCTAAAGGAATACACCCTTTGGACTTTTTGATGTGCAGCCTTTATCCTGCTGCTCTCACCCTCTACTCTCATCTCCTGACCAAATAGCTTGAAACTAGTTGTCTCCTCCCCTTGTTTTCCCTTTCCCTTACCCTGTACCTCACTAATTCTTACTAACCTCTCCTTTTTAGCCTTATCTAATACCTCATTCTCACTCTCCCACTCTCTTTTTCTTTTTTCCCTATCCCTAACCTCCATGTACTTCAAAGGGTGATCAAGAGGAAGTTGTTCCACTTCCTCATGCAACATGTGATCACTCTGTACTGTATAAGACCTATATTCTCTCTCTAATCTTTCTCTCTCAGTTTCTTCCCCAGAAGGAACTGTAAAGATTAATTTCTTTGTAGTATGAACCATTTTACTTGGACTAAATTTAGAAGACAGTCTTCCCATTACAAAGAAAATAAACTTAGTATGTATTCTACAGCTAAGTTTACATTCCTTATATACACCAGACATTTATGTTGGTCCATAATAGGGTATAACCATAGACTTAGTTGTTGGATAAAATTTGCGTCCATAAAGTTTGTCTGATTTGACCCTCAAATCTGTGCCATTGGAAGATTTGTGTGGCAAAGACTGAGATGTGATGGTCAAAATTAAATTAGAAGAGTGTTGTGTTATATTAGCACCTTACTTTCCATAAATAGCCGCCCGCCTTTTCTGGAAATAAATGATACCCCATTTAATTTCATTCTATTTACTGTTCATATGAACAGTAGCAGGGGATAAGTGTTATTTTTTAACGGCTACATTAAATACCCCCCACGTCGCCTCTCTCTCAAAATATAACCGTTAAACCCCACCTTCTAAACCACGATCCTTTCTCTCTCTTTACCCATTTATAAACCCACAAACAGTAAATCACTTCCTAATTTCTCATCCTTTCGATTCCCCTGTTTCAAACCCTAACTCTCTGTTTCTGCCCTTTCTTTGAAAATCCAATGGAGATCACTGAAGACGCTCATGGATACTATATTGAGCAAGACTTCTTTGTAGGAGAAGCTGGGACGTATGTTAGAAATATTCTTGACGCAAACAACCTCATCCCTATACTAACAGCCAAGCACCCCATTCTTAAAAATGCCTGCTTGGAAGTCTACAGAAATGGAACTAGGTTCACAAACAATTCCATTCAATTCTATTTCAACACTATCCATATGACCATCTCTCCTGAAGACGTGCATACCACCTATGGTATCTCCAATGATCCTCACTTCACAATAAATATTTGGAGTGACATTTTGGATCCAACATTCTCTGTTCTCTACCAAGATTTCACCAACCAACCTGACTTGACTATGCCTCAGTCAAACTGAAACCCATTTAGAAGAAACATTTATCAATCAACAACTCTGCCCTAAGTTATGTTGTAATCAAGGGAATGTGTGGGAAGCAATCCTCTCTAGACCAGTTAAGTGCTGCAGAATGGAAGGTAGCACTTAGACTCATTAGAGGTAAAGTAAATTGGTGTGCTGTTATACTAGAGAACTTCAATTTGGCACGCTCTCAATCCCTGGATAAACCCTATGCCAGATCCACCAAACCCAATCTGTTTAGGTTTATGAGTGGCATCCTGTACAAGAAATTCACTCCTCTAACAGTTTCCATCAACACAAAATGGTTTGAACATGTTCCCCTGAGTACATCAAAGAGGTTTGATAAGAAGACTGTATCTCTCAAAGGGACCAAGGATGTGGCAGCGACAAGTCTCCAACAGCCAAGCCAGTTCAGACCAGGTTAACAGCTAAGCAAACTCCTGCAAGGAAAGTGCCCATAAAGCCAACAGCTAAGGCACCAAGAAGAAAGTCCATAGCTGTCAAGAGCAAAGGCAAGAAGAAGATTGATGAACCACTATCCTCCTCCTCATCATCATCTAGTGAATCCATAAATTCCACTTCCCAAACCTCCTCCTTACCTGTAGACAGTCATGAACAAACTACTGCAAGTTGGGAAAAGGTTAGACCTGCTGAAAGCAATGCCAGCAAAGTCTATGTTGATAAGGAAGCAACATCAAGTGAAGGAGAATATGAGGTTCAAAAGTCAGATAGTTCAAGTGCTATGATGGAAATAAATGAAGAAGAGTTTGGTGTACAGCTATCTCTACAACAGCAGCTTGAAGAGATCAAAAGAGCAAAGCATAGTAAAGGACCTCCTGAGCAAGTTGAGCCAAAAACTGAGCAAGCTGAGCCAACAGCTAAGAAGGCTGAGCCAATAGCTGAGCCTCAAACAGATGCCACAGATAAGGTAACATCCTCATCCTCTACTACTGGTCAATTCATTATGAAAAGAAGAGCTGTAAGATCTCCCTCCCCTTCTCCAAAAAGGCATAGACAAGCATCTCCTCCCTCTCCCAATCTGACCTCCAGTTTAGACCATGTCTCTGCCATTGAAGGCATTCTTCACCTTCATTATCAACCTTCTCCAACCCATTCACCTGTTGAAATTCATAGGGGGGAACTCTCTTAGGTCAGATAGCCCTCCTAAGTCAAGGGGGAACTCTCTAATTCATGAGTCTATCCTAACAGCTGAGACTCAATCTCCATCTATACCTCCTCCTCCTTCTCATACTTCTGCTTCTCTACCTCCAAAAATACCTAGTCAATCTACTGTCCTTCCCATCCTCAATCCTAAACTCATAGAATTCATTAAGGATAAAATAGTATCCAATTTGTCTGAGGTAGATAGCTCAACCCTTTTTGAACAGCTATCCTCTAAGTTCTCACTTAATGAAGCCCTCAAAGCCTTTGAATACATGAGACTAAGAGAATCTAGGCTGTCACAAGGTCAATGTGGATCTTCCATTTCCCAATCTGCCTCAACAACTATCCCTCACTTTAAATAAATTCCTCAATCCCAACTTGATCTAGACACCTCCATGCATGCCTCTAGTTTTTGGGTCCTTGACTGTGATATTGACTTTTCAATCACAGCTGTCCAAGAAGCCCACAAGAAACTTGGTTCCATTCCCATTCTCCCACCACTGCTCAATCCCTAAAATCTGTCCAACCCTTGGGAGATGACAAAAACCCACATGAGCATTCATGCTAGAAACATTGGGGGTCAACTCTTATATGCTTATGAAGAGTGGAAGAAGTTTAGGATCTCTACTCAATATTGCTTCCTATTTTTTTCTCTAAAACTGCCCAATCCCATCATCCTTTCAAACCTTCCTGAGTTGGAATTTGTCTTCTCTCATCTCATTTCAAAGAATCTTCTGGAATGCCTCTAGACCCCTTCCTCCCTTATGTATGCTCTATGCATTCAATATGCTCAATCTGTCTTTTGAACCCTTCAATCCAAAAAGAGTTGCATACTTGGGATTATAGTAAAAACTCTTTTCCCCATCTCTACTGTTTATCCTCAACACCTTCCTCTTCCTCCTCCTGTATTCCATAAAAAATCCAGATCAAAGCTTGCTAACCTACCATCAAACTTTGACCCATTCAGATACACCCCACCATATTACCTCACCTATACTGACTTTAACCAATTCTCTGCCACCCTCATCAAACAACTCAAACCCTCCCTCCTAAGAAAGCTTGATGACATCTCTGAATTCATTATTCAAAGAGGTGACAATCCAATTCCTCCATCTCCTGAATAGCCAACCTAAATAGCTTTCCCTCCTCCTCCTCCCAGCAGCTAACCCATTCCTTCAAGACCATCCCAAACATCCCTATATTCTTTCTTCCAAGCTCCTCCACCTAGCCACCCTCCCAAATTCACCAAAAAAAGGGCTGCCTCTCTTTACAAGGGTTATACCATGGGGGTTTCACTTTCAGAAAAGACCATGACCCCTCAACAGCTACAGGCTTGGATTGGTAAAAGACTTCTGCACAACCAACCAGTTCTCACCAAAAATCAGTTGATAGCCAGACAAGACCAGAATTTCCAGTACAACTACATGATGGGTCTTAACTGGAACAATGAATGGTTCTACAGATAGAAAGAACCAGTGAGGAAAGCTGCTCTTCTTCAAGAACTAGAAGCAGTGAAGAGAAGTCAGAATGCCTAATATAGGTTAAAATACTTTGGTTTGTTATCTTTGTTTTGAATAGCTGTTCAGAACAACTCTTTATTTTTTTTCCAGTTATTTCCTTTAGTACATTTCATTTTGTATTAACATGGTTTGTATGCCAAGAAATTTCATCAAGAAGAATTTCTCTTCATTGGTATTTCTATTTCCTTAGCATATATGTTTGCAGGTACATAATCAAAACCATTATTTATTTATCAAAAAGGGGGAAATTGTTAGTACCTCACTATGGTTAATCACAAATTAATCATATTAAAGACGTTTTGATAAATAAATAATCAAGCCCAGTTTATTATATGATGTATACAAAGACCTGAGCACAGGCAACCCAAGAGAATGCCCAACAGCTAAGACTGTCATGCATCTACACAACTCAACAGTCAACATTACATGAACTACCCATCATCTATACATCAAACAAAATGAAGAACCACCTATTACAAACCCCATTACATTAAAATGACATATCAAAATGCTAATTACAAACAAGCTTCAAGAGCCAAAGTCTTAAAGGCCCAACAGCTAAGACCCCTGCTTTAACAGCTAAGACTGCTCTTGATGAACAGCTGACCCACCTTGTCAGATCTTTGAAGAATGATTATTCCAATAAAACCAATCATTGGAAAAACTCATATTGAAGCTTGATCAAGCCTGCACAGTCCTATCTTGACAACTTGCATAAGGAAGGAGTAACAAACCTGTCTTTACTAAAGTCAAAGACAAACCATTAACTACTCTGCACCTTTGTTCCCCAAACGGCTACTCTTGTACCCTTGTCCCCCAACGGCTATATGCCAACCCATATATAAATAAGCATACTGGCATGTTGTCAAGTTAACCTTGAAAACCTTTTTTACAACCCTTTACCTCTTTGAAAACCTTCATAACCCTTTGTAGCTCCCCTGCATTCACACTCTGCAGTCTTGAATATTTCCATTAATCCCCTGCAAATATTGTGCCATTTTGCACCCAGTTACAACCCAATCCAGCCAGCTAACAGCCAAGCTATTTCTCTCTGTAAACACACTTGTGATTTATTTTTCTTTTTCGCTTTGAAAGAAGCAACCTTAATTGAAGTGTAAATTAAGTAGAGGGGGTTCAAAGGAACTTGCCTTATCAATTCTTGTAACTCTTATTGAAGAGAATATTATAGTGAATTGGTCTCACTGTTCCAATAGTGGGGGTGGATGTAAGAGAAGGGTTTTGCCTCTGAACCACTTTAAAAATACTGTGTACACTCTTGTCCATACACTTACACACATATTACACTTTGTCCTTTCATTTCTTTATCTATTTATATTCAGCTGCATATTTATTTTATTTATTATTTCTCAACAGCTAACCTCAAACTGTTAGCTGTCCAAGTTTTAATCTATCTGTTCATTTAGTTAAATAGGGTCTTTCAAAATTTCTAAAAAAAAATAAAAATATAAACATAGAAAAATGCATATAGCTTGTATTGATAATGACTAATGATTACCAAAGAGCTCTAGCTCAATCGGTATCCAGTGTTAGCTTCCAGGCGGAGGTCCCGAGTTCGAATCCCGTTAGGGACATTTGTGTTAGCCTATATATGGGCATAGTTGTAGCCTACGGGCAATTTATCTATCATTAATAAAAAAAAAAACCAATTCAAACAAAATAAATAATGACTAATGATTCATGCTGTGTATGCTCCAAAAAGACATGGAAATCAATACATGTGGGGAGTATTTCATAGTGTGATGATGGCCAACAACCTTGCTTCACGAGACAATGTTAAAGAGCTCTAGCTCATAGTTCCTCCTTCAAATAATAACCATGAGAGTCGGATTGGAGTTTAAGGGTGGAGGATATATTGATATCCCTGCACGACCTCAGAGTGAAATTCCTTGGAGTTTATGGTATGCTTATGTTATGAGAATGTGAAGAGTTTTTGATGCAGATCACTTGGCCTTTGGGAGTTTTTTTTTTTTTTTTTTTTCCTTAGAAAGTTGGTTTCATTTAAGGAAATTTCCATCGTGTTACTGGTGAGTCGTTAAACCACCAAAATAATTTTCTCCTTCTTATAAAAACGAGTATAGTGATGAGTAGGGATCGTATCCACAGGGAAAGTGACTAATTTCTTTTGAGATTCTAAAACTAAAAATTACTAAATGGGGGATTTTCGATTGGAATTTAATCAAGAACTAAACTTAAAAACTAAAATTAACTAGAAAAAGAACATAGACTAAAAATAACTAAATTGCAAGAACCGAATAATTAAAGAAAATCAATACGACAATTCCGATTCAAGGGTTATGAATTTCAACTATGTTATTGATCATAGGCTAACAAAATATATTCTTGCAATTCAAGTATTCAACTTTAAAGACAAATTTAATCCATTTGAAAAAGTCTTACATTTCCCTATCTTAATTCCCTAAGCATAGCACCCAGAAAATCTTACCATTGCATAAAGTTCTCTTGGAAATTGTTGAAACTAATTCTAATAGTCCGGATAACCTACAACTACTAAAATTAGTATCATAAGTTCATATTGCCAAACTTGTTTCCATAACAAATTCAATCTAGGCCAACCTTATTTCCCCAACAAATGTAAGCCTATTGCTCTCAATTTCACTCATTCAAGCCTCCTCGGATGAATTCGTGAGCGGTAGGAAAACACTAACTAAACGAGTTGTCAATACAGTCAATTAGTGAATTCCATAAGAATAAAACCAATGAACTTATGAATTACTTGAATTAAAACAAGAATAAATTAAAAAATACAGCCTCACAATAACATAATCAAAATAAAAACCCTTGAATTGGAAAAAAGAAGACTTAGCTAGACATGGAGTTTATCAACATCTTCAATATTCTTGCTCCTTGCAATTGCTTAAAATTAAAGAAAATAAAACAAAAGATAGAGAGTGTTTTTTTTTTGGGAGGAGAAGGGAAGAAATGATTGCTTCTTTTCTTGGAGTGGAGAACGTGTTTTTTTTGGGGTTAATGACATATTAGTGCCTGAACTCCAGGGGGTGCGTTTAAAAGGGGCCTGGTTTTTTTTCCCCGCTAGATCAGGGCTCAATATCTAAATTTTTCGATAGTTAAGGGCTTTTTGACGAAAATCGTTAGAAAAGTCAGTTAAGTGCCATGTGCTGTGCACGTGATCGACTAAATGGATGGATTTGTAATGATATTAGTTAGTAAGGACTTTAGTGAAATTTCTGAAACTTAGAGGGCTAAAAAGTTTCAATTAAATTATCATATACTCCCTCCCGTCTCTCTCTTTGCTCAAACCCCCCTCCTCTCTGTTTTCTCCCTCACCAATTTCTCGTCTCTCCCAACGCCGGCGACTCCCAATGCCGGCGACTCCCAACTGCCGGCAACTCCCAACTCTTTCTCTCTCTTTCTCTCTCTCTCTTTGTTTTCCCCTACCCCAATCCATCAACACCCCTTTCTCCAGATTTGTTGAAGCCGCACACCCCCTCCTCCCCTTTCAATCGACGACCGATCGGATGCCCAAAATGGTAAATTTTGCAATTTGAAATGAGACGGAGGGAGTATGTCCCTAAATGAGTGTCCAAATTTTATTTTAAGTGACATCTAAAAATGGCAACTTTTTGGTAGCAAAGATTCATATTTAATAATTTTGAAAAGGGAAATGTTTAAATTTATTTATAATTTTCTTTATTTTAAATTTATTATTTAGAAAATAATCTAAATCCTTTTATATTTAATATAGCTATTAGATTAATTTGTTTAATAATTTTGATAAATTTATTTTATATATGATAATTACTTATTTTATTATATACTAGATTATTTAAAAAAAAGATTATTTTTTAAGAAAAAATATTTATTTCATTTTTAAACATTTTGAGTTTCAAAAATTTCACTAAAGCCCTTACTAACTAATATCATTACAAATCCATCCATTTAGCCGATCACGTGCACAGCACATGGCACTTAACTGACTTTTCTAACGATTTCCGTCAAAAAGCCCTTAACTGCCGAAAAATTTAGATATTGAGCCCTGATCTAGTGAAAAAAAAACTCAGGCCCCTTTTAGACGCACCCCCTGGAGTTCAGGCTCTAATCTGTCATTAACCCTTTTTTATTGCAATGATTCTCTCTTTTGTAGTTTAGAAGAGAGAAAAGCCAGCCCTTTTGCATTCTCAACTTCCACTTCATTGAAGAACAAAATAAATGGAGACTTCATTGTGAATCATTGGCCTTCAAATTTCTAGCATTCTTTCACTCTTCTAAGCCACAAAAAAATCTGTCACAATGAACTTCTACAAAAATCCACTTTTAGCCTTCTTTTTACTCACATTTCATCACTTCTATCCCTACATCCAAAAGATAACAAAATGGGTTAAATAGATGCATTACATAATTTAAATGAAGGGAAATAACACAATAAAATATCAATAAATAAGGTGCAACTCCTTTATCACCCATTGGTTTTAAGGTGGAACCTCCAATATAGTCTAGGCTCAGTCCAGCGTGCTAGCCCTTGGGCCTCTCTCTACTACTTACCGAACTCTAACTCTAAGACGAACAGCAATATGAAAATGTTGATCCATTAAAGTGATTCTCCCTCCGTCTCTAAATGAAAGTCCAAATTTCATTTCAAGAGACATTCTGAAAATCCCTACCTTCTATACAATTTAGTAATGAATTCATATATATTCTTGTAATCCTCGTACCAAACATTTATTTTTGTAAGCATTAAGAGACCAGTGAAAAAAAAATTGGTAAAAAACATTTAAGGACAATTTTTTCTCCATAAAAGACATTCATTTTGGGACAAATATTTCTTGAAAATGGACATTCATCTAGGGATAGAGAAATTATTATGGGACGGAGAGAAATTATTATTGGACGGGGAGAGTACAGCTGGGAAATTTCCAAATCTTGAATTCATTTTGTGTAAAATTACATGTTTTAAAAACAAAAGTTGAGAGGGTGATCTTCAACTTATGAACCCATAGTGCATTAAATTTATCCTTTAACTAGCCGTTAGAGAATCTCTCCAAAGCTTGTACCATTTTTGTACAAAAATATATCCGTTAAGAAGAGAATCTCTCTAATGCTTGTGACTTTTTTGTACAATATATATCTGTTAACTAGCCGTTAAGAGGAGAATCTCTCTAAAGTCTGAACCTTTTTTGTAAAAAAGAATATATATCTGTCAACTAGCCGTTAAAATGAGAATCTCTCGGAAGCTTGAACCTATTTTGTAAAAAATATATTTGTTAACTAGCCGTTAAGAGGAGAACCTTGAAACTTTTTTGCACAAAAATCTATCTGTTAACTAGCCGTTGTTGAATAGAAATCCATCCATTAACTAGCCGTTGAAAGGGAAGGCTTCAATGCTTGGTTATAAATATGAGGAATGGAGCACAAACACAGACTAGTAATGAAAGGAAAGAATAATAGACATGAGCCAACGCAACAAGAGAGAGAGAGAGAGAGAGAGAGAGAGAGAGAGTTTCTTCTTCCTAGTTCCTAGTTCTATAGCTAGTATGCTTTTTCAAAAGTACCAGACATTTCTCTATATATTTCCTTCCTATCACAAATGTGCGTTTAAATATGCTTCATTCTTCTTCTTAAAGTATGATCGTTGTTCATGTCATTTCAAAAGACATCTCCAAGACACTGCACCTTGGAGCAAAACTCATCCGCTACCTCCAGGTTTAGAGAATTCCCCTAGCTGGAGTGAAATTCCTCCAGTTCTTCCAGGTTTCGAGATGCCCTTAGGTAGTGGAAAAAAACTATTCCCCATTTGTAAAAAGATTTCAAATATCCCTATGTTTTGGCGTCGTCATCACTGGTACTAGTTTGTTTATGAGGAGTGATGGGGTTGGACAGTGGAGTGGGACCATGGAAGTGTTGGAAGGAGGGTTTATAGGACAGTCAGATGGAGTGGTGGTGGGACGGTGGTTTGAGGAATAAGATCTTGGCTGGCACCGGCGGTAAGCGATGGACTAGCGTCGCCGCCGCCACTGGAAAGATCAGTAGGTTCGGTGGCGGAAACTGGCGTTGTTGTTGTTTTGCCATCATTCAAATCACCGGTGCCGGCCATGTAAGATCATGTCGGTGGTACTACTGGAGTTATGGAGAGAGGGAGTTGGAGGGTATTTATAGGTTTCAAAAGGGTGTTGTAAGATGACAGTTATTTTGTATTAATGTCTCTAACACGACCCCTAACGTGTAGCCGGGCTTAGCCAAGGCTTACAACGTGGACTTATCAATCGGGTGACGTGGAGCAACATCGTGATCATTGTTCATGCCATTTCAAAAGAAATCTTCAAAACACTGCACAACCTTGGAGTAAAATTCCTCCAGGTCCACCGCGTTTTCGAGAACTCCTCTACGCGGAGTGAATTTCGATATCTCTGAAGATTACCACAAACATAAGAATACAAAGTCGTAGGCATTGATATCGTCCTGGATATTGTAAGTGCACTGTGTTCACCATATGTAAAAGCACATAATGGAGGGAAGTGATTCATCCCCTAAATTGTGATTTGGTTCCCAAGGCTTCTAATCTAGTTTTTAATCGTGATGTCGTATATAGTTGTGGAGCGCTTTACTGGTTGACTCAGTCTTTTCATGGACAAAAAGTGGAAATTGGTTTCATTTCATGTTAGAAACTAAACTTTTCAGGTTATTAATATTCCAGCTGCACTAGTATTGGGCGTTGGATTGAAAGAACCTGTTTCACTAATGCACTTAAACAAACAAAGTTATTAGTTCACAAGAGCTCTACTATCAGTAAATGATAGGTCAACTATCTTGAGGTGCAGTGTGTGAGAGTTGAGTTTTGCAGCGGAATAAGTTATGAAATGAAAGAAGAAATGAATGAGTAAATGACAGGTGAAATGTGTGTGTGTGTGTGTATGTGTATGATCAGATAGAGAGACAAACACAACGATATAAGGTAGTTCAAAGTATTGCAACCCTCCTACATCCACGCCTCACTGTCCTCAACAGTGAAGAGCAATCCACTATAATTCATTCGTCAAGTAATTACAATAAATTGCAAGGAAAATTCCCTCAAAATTTTCCAGCCTAATTAGCGTTACTAACTAAGCTTGTGCTTATTGCAAAGCACTAAAAAGAAAAAGATTTCACAAAAGTGAAGGTTTTGGTGATCTCAAGGTTGGCTCTAATTAACTATGTGAAATCTCTATTAATCCTATCGAGTTTTTAGCCATTTCGACCTGCGTACTATTTGGGCGTAGTCAATATGACATCTGTACTTCATAAACAGCAAATGTGTCCTGCGTACTTTAGTTTCGTTTTCAATTTGACCTATTTCTCTAACACCAGTTAAAATTTAACGAAACAGTCAATGAAAGTTAACGTACTAGTTAGTTTGAAGTTGATTTTCCTTTTAAGGGCTTCATTGATAATTCTATAAGTAAAAGGGTTGTGAACAAAAAATTTGAAACATTAATATTTAAAGCTTAAAATAAATATATATTTTATAATTTTAATTATTTTTGAACGCGTCTAAAAAAACAAAAATTTGGATTAAAAAATATTTAATAAATGACCAATGTATCTTAAATAATCAAAACTGTTAATAAATGAAAAATTCAACCTTGTATATCATTTATTTTTCCAAAAATTCAAAAACTCGGTTTAAAAAAAAAAAGAATTGAATTAGGCAAGCTATGGCGGTGACAGTAGCACCCATAACTTACCAAGCCAACACATCCAAGTTTTTGAATTTTTGGAAAAAATAAATGATATACAAGATTAAATTCATTTATTAACAATTTTGATTATTTTAGATACATTGGTTATTTATTAAATATTTTTTAATCCAATTTTTTTTAAGACACATTCAAAATAATTAAAATTATAAATATACTCCCTCCGTCCCAGCTCACTTGAGACTTTTTGACCAAAATTTGTCAACTTAAGGTCGGTTTGACCAACACTTTATAGAAATATTTATGTTCCAAAAAAAATTCAAAAAATTGTTATTGAGAGGGTTTTTAATGGTGATCATTTTACATTTTTTAATTTTTATTCGGATCATAAATATTTCTATAAAGTGTTGGTCAAACCGACCTTAAGTTGACTAATTTTGGTCAAAAAGTCTCAAGTGAGCTGGGACGGAGGGAGTATATATTTATTTTAAACTTTAAATATTAATGTTTCAATTTTTTTGTTCACAACCCTTTTACTTATAAAATTTTCAATGTAGCACTTAAAAGGAAAATCAATTTCAAACTAACTAGTACGTTAACTTTCATTGACTGTTTCATTAAATTTTAACCGGCGTTAGAAAAATAGGCCAAATTGAAAACGAAACTAAAGTACGCAGGATACATCTGCTGTTTATGAAGTACGCATGCCACATTGACTACGCCCAAATAGTACGCATGTCAAAATGGCTAAAAACTCTAATCCTATCTATTTAGCACAGATTTATAAGTTTAATTGTGCTTTACAATTGATTTGCTTAAAATCTTATGTCAAGTTATTTGATGCCAAGAAGGTGTGTTTTCTTCGGTTGATGAATGCTCCTTTTATAGGGCTTCACTTTTTATCCGTTGAGTTCCAATGGTCTTGAGCATCTTGAGCTTGCAATTTGTCAGTCTACTATCTTTGACATGGAACAATGTTTATGAACAGTGTCAAAGTCAGTTTGACTTTGACTGAAAATATGAGCTGGCACATGTTAGACTGAGATCTTCTGAATTGGATAAGGTCTATTATCTTTGCTGAGGGCTATTATCCCACTATGGTTTGAGAAAAGGAAGATAGTAGACCTGATAGTAAACCTGTTTTTGAGTTGATCTTTGGACTGTGAATAAGAAATCTTTCTTTGTGACTTCTTCATTGACTAATAGCACTTATCTTGTATTTGAAGAGATATTGCTTGAGAGTTTAAATGTTTACATTTAACAGAGTTTGATAATCCTTCATTTGCTTAATCATTTGTCAAAACACTTATTTAGAAACTTAGGTTCTAACATGGATTAATACTATTAGGGATAGGAGCTGATTTAGCTATGTTTGCTTGTGGTTCAAATTATTCATAATGGAGGACATCCCCCTGGGAGGAATGAAATTCCTCCAGGTTTTGAGGATTTCCCTAGGCCATAGATAAAAGATTCACTAAATGAAGATCACTGCGGAATAACTTACATTTTGATGAGTCAGCAGTAAGTTTGGGCAATAAATGTGGTTGTCAAAACGGAAGTTCTATTGCAAATATCTTTACTAAGAATTCATAAATTGTAGACTTCTGGTGATGTACACAGTAGCTTTATGAGAGTCGTTTGGCTTAATGATGCTCTTTGTTTTAAGTTTCTCTATACTATACCCTTTCAGCATATCTCAGGACATATTTATTGATAGGCTTATACAGATCTCATTCAAGACATATAAATTCTTTGGTTTAGATTGTTTTGTTACTATTACAGAATTACTTGGTTTTTCCAATTAAAGTTGCAAGCATCATAAGAGTCATAGGAGGATGAACAAACAAACACGCAAACACAAATACTGAGAAATGTAATTTCATTGGTGCATTTTATCAAACACCTACAAGGAAGCATCAGATTGCAAAATTTCTTAAGAAAAAAAAACCATTTCAAAGGTACGATGAGTCATTGGAGTCACCTCGATCAAGTCACCGAGCTGTTAAAATGTGAATTTAAACCAGAAGCACAAATAGGTACCTGCCAAAGCGTAACTAATCATCAGACAAAGTTCTGTTTGATCCACCGTCGGTCTATAGTCGCGGGCACCTGTTTCTCTTTGTCATAGGACATATAAAGTAACAAAATAAAAGCTTTCATTCAAAGGTACAAAACCCTGCCATTGACAGATAACTCATCATTACCAACTTCCTATTCCCTCCATCCTCATTATACATTCCATTATTCTATTTAGGAACTACTTGTATGGAAGGAAACATGTATTAATTTGAAATCTTTAGAGATTATTTGTAACTCTTACAGCAATAACTTGGTGTTTCCAATTAATGGTTGCAAGCATCATAAGTGTTATAGGTGGTATGAACAAACAAAACAAGCACCAAAACAGAGAAATGCATTTTGGATGGTGCATTTTATCAAACACGTTAAAGGAAGCGTCAGATTGCAAAATTCTTATATAAAAAAAATAAAAATCATTTCAAAGGTACAATGAGTCGATGGTGTCACCAAGGCAGGAAAGAAGCATAGACATGAGTCATGTATAAAACAACAAGAGAGATAGAGAGAGAGAGAAAGAGAGAGAGAGAGAGAGAGAGAGAGAGTTTCTTCTTCCTAGTTCTAAAGCTAGTATGCCTTCTCAAATGCACTAGGCATTTCTCCATATATTTCCTTCCTATCACAAATGTGCATTTAGATATTCTTCATTCTTCTTAAAGTGTGATCGTTGCTTTTGGCATTTCAAAGGACATCTTCAAGACACCCCACTGTTGGTTTTTCGTACCCTAAATTGGCGAACCACAAGTATAATTGATGCTCTTTCAATTATAATCAGTTAGGATGGATGTGTAATGTGTTTGATGTATTTTTGCAAAGAAAAATTCTGCAGAATTTTTGTGCTTGCAAAGCTTGTACCTTGATGATTTTTTATCCCAAATGAATGGAAATCTCTCCTATTTATAAAAATGATCAAGCCTCTTTACATAAAGAGATGTTATTTCCAAAAGACATAATTTAAAAGTTACATCTTCTCAAATATATGTGTTCTTTTGATTTCAAATAAATGTCTTTTGCAAAAGACACTATTTGAAAAGTCACATCTTTTACTTTTAATTTTCTATAAACATTTATTTAATAATTATGATACACCATAACCTAATCATAATTATTTAATAAATCCATTTGGATATTATACATTTATTATTTTACTCTAAATTAATCCAACAATCCTCCCCCATTTAGAGTAAATTTTAAATGCATAAAATTACAAAATCTCAAGCATAAATGAAAGTATCCATAAGATTGAATTTCCACTTAGTATAACGCACATTTCAAGAATTCATATTACAGTGGTGACTAAAAGTTTTAACCAAGTAATACATTTTGAATTACTGAAGATGCTATACACAAGAGATTATTACATCCTCCTAATTATTCTGACACGTTATAGGCCATGTGTCCACATCTATTCATAAGTGCATCAAAGCCTTTTCCCTAATCTTTGCTTCTTGAAGCTGCAAAACTTCTCACTTACATAGGTAAATTTCTCTAACTGTGTCCCCGCAAATTAAACACTTTACCAAGAAATCTCTTAAGAAAAAATCAACCTCTTTTTAGTTGTAGGTATATTAGCACTCACATTTGAGATATAATAGTGCTACCAAACTCCAATTGAAGAATTAATCTTATTGAACACAAGACATAATGTTGTATTAAGCGTTGAGTTAAGACTTCTTTAATTGAGTTTTATGTCTAAGGGCTTTAGACTCATCCTGATGGACATCATGTGCACATTACCTTTACCCAATCTTTTTTATCAAGTAATCGGCTAAATTTAAATTTGTCCAAATATAGTCAACTGAGATGATTTCAACTTTATAAGTCCTTACACATAACTATGTCTCAAACATGTGTCTTGACTTACTGATTAAAACATGACAATATGTCTTTTATTTGTTCTTTTTTGGAATTGTTGAGCGCTAATATGAGGAAGTACATCTTCATTTGCTTTAGATTGTAATCCAGCACCTTTGAACTTGTCAAACTCGCAAGAGTTGATTTCCATATCAAGAAAAGTAACCATCAAGAAATCAAAAATATATTACTTTTAGATTGTAGGAACAATGTGTAGGGAATTGTGATGGATATGATAGAAACTTGATGTATCTTCTAAGCGTGGATCACACTTTTCTAAAAGTAATATTTCACCCCTACTTAGAGAACCGGGTTACCGTGAAATTACTTTTGAGATACAAATAAGACTCAATTATAATTGATGTTTTTTCAATTATAATCACTTAGGATGGATGTGTAATGTGTTTGATGTATTTTTGCAAAGAAAAATTCTGTAGAGTTTTTGTGCTTGCATAGTTTGTAGCTTGATGAATTATTTTGATTATCCCAAATGAATGAAAGTCTTTACTATTTATGGAAATGATCAAGCCTCTTTACATAAAGAGATGTCTTTTCCAAAAGACATAATTTAAAAGTTACATCTTCTAAAAAAGATGTGTTTGTTTGATTTCAAATAAATGCCTTTTGCAAAAACACTATTTGAAAAGTCACATCTTTTACTTTTAATTTCCTATAAACATTTATTTAATTATTATGATACACCATAACCTAATCATAATTATTCAAGGTTTTAATTTATTTTCAACCATTGTACGTTCACCAGACTTTCACTTTAACCATTATAATTTATTGTTTGCACAAAAACCACTTTACTTTTGAAAACGTCCCATCGCAACCACAAATTCGTGTCTAATCTATCACTAATCCGTGCCCTAATCCGCGATTTTTGGGTTTGGATGAGAAGTTTTACAGAATATAGTGGTTTTTGTGAAAAAATTATAGTAGGATGGTTAAAGTGAAAGTCGGGTGAAAGTACGACGGTTAAAAATGAATTTAATCCATTATTTAATAAATCCATTTGGATATTATACATTTATTATTTACTTCCAACAGAAAATTGGGTTGTTTGCAGTGTCACTGTTTATTTGTTAGTAGCTTTTAAGAAATAAAGAAAATGCTAATATATTACTCCCTCCGTTCAAAATATATGAGCATCTTAGTGTCCTGATTTTTAATTTATATTTGATGATTTTATTTGAAATTAAATACTTATAGATGGTAAAAACATATTCCTTGAGCCTCTATTGTTTCTGGAATGTTTCAACAATGAAAGCACGGAGAGCGAATCGAGACCTCCGCAGATTTCTGGGAAGTTTAAGAAGGCAGAGGTGGTAATGGTTCATAGGTTCGAACAACAGCTGATCCGTTAAGTGACATTTATCATGGGAAAGGAGAGGACTAAGTTACTACCTAGCTGTTAAGAGGGAAATATCCAAATCTTGAATTCATTTTGTGTAAAATTATGCTCCCTCCGTCTCAAAATGATTTTCCCACTTTTTTGGCTGTTACTACGAATGAATTTGGAACAATATTAGATTGATTAAATTATACTAAAGAACCCATATTGTATAAAAATATCCAGTAAGCTAGCTGAGAAGGGCAACTCCCACTTAAGAACTATTTTTGTATAAATATCTATGAGTTAACTAGTTAATGAGGGGAGAATCTCTCTGACGCTTGACCCCATTTTGTAACAAATATCTGTTAACTAGTGGTTGAGAGGAGCCTCTGTCTTTATGTACAAAAAATTATCTGTCACCTAGCTGCTGAGAGGAGAATCTCTCCAACACTTGAGCCCTTTTTGTACAAAAATATGCCTGTGAACTAGCCGTTAAAAGGAGAATCTCTCTAAATTTTGAAAAACAATTTGTACAAAAATATACCGTTAACTAGCCGTTAAGAGGAGAATCTCTCCAAGCTTGAAACATTTTTGTACAAAACTATATCTGTTAACTAGCCGTTGAGAGAAGAATCTCTCCAACACTTACACTCTTTTTTCATACAAAAATCTATCCATTCAAAGGAGAATCTCTCCAAATCTTTAACTCTTTTTTTGTGCTGAAATCTATCGGTTAACTAGCCATTACGTGGAGAATCTCTCCAAGCTTGAAACATTTTTGTGTAAAATATATCCGTTAACTAGCCGTTGAGAGTAGAATCTCTCCAAAACTTGAACCATTTTTTAACAAAAATCTATCCGTTAACTAGCCGTTGAGAGAAGAATCTTTCCAAAGCTTGAAGCCTTTTTGAATAAAAATATAACCGTTAACTAGCCATTGAAAGAGAATTTTGAATGCTTGGTTATAAATATGAGTTATGCAATATAAAATATCGACTAGTAATAAATGGAAAAAAGCATAGACATGACTTTCTCAAAAGCACAAGACATTTCTCTATATATTTCTTTCCTATCACAATTACGCATTTAGATATACTTCATTCTTCTTCTTAAAGTATGATCGTTACTCATGGCATTTCAAAAGACCTCTTCAAGACACTGCACAACCTTGGAGTAAAGTTCCTCCAGCTCTTCAAGAAAACCAGAGCATGGTAACTATGTACTTAAATAGGCACTGTTTAAGCCCAAAAACTTCCCTTCCAGATTGTGTTCATCTTAGCAGATACAGTTCTGTCCAAAACTATAATCCTACCCATATCTTTTTTTTTTTTTTTCCAAAAAAAAAAAAAACTACCCAGAACCCATCACTTTCTTTTCCTTGGCTACAACTGCAGTTCCTGCTTCCACCTTTCCTTTGCTTTCCTTGGTATTCTTCCCCACTGTTTTTCTGGAGTATGTAATTACTCCTTTACCCTCAGTTTCACCGGTATGCTCGTTCCAGTCAGGGGACCAGTTCTTATACAGGGTCCACACATCCCCTTCTGCCGGAAATATTCGAATAACCCCTCTATCGCCTTTGGTAAACTTAACTTTGTGAGAGAAAGCGTTGAGTATGTGGCGACTGACCTTATGCTTGCCTTTATAAAATTTGCCACAAGTCTTGCGAAATCCTTAGCCAACCCAATTTACAAGTCCCAGTTCAGACAACTAATGTTCACTCTGAAAGGCCTTGTAGATATCACACGATTAACAATCGTGTAAAAGCGAGGCATCCCGTCATCATCATCATAAGTAGCCCAAACCTCATTTTCAAAAGACCAGTTCTTATAACGAATGCTGCTGCTCAAATCAGACAGCCTTGGGATGAGGTCAATAGTCCCAAAAGAGTTGAATCTGCCAATCTGACACAGAAATGGAGCTGGGTAAAGCATCTTCATTTTCAACTCAGCAATGGATTCATGTGACAGCCGTGGTAGACAAAACTGAAGTTCCGTTGTAAACCTCTTTACTGAACTTAAAGAGTCATAAATTGTAGACTGGTAGTGTTGTACAAAGCTGCTTAATGTGAGTCATTCAGCTTAATAATGCTCCTATTTATTTTTTTTTTTTTTTTTTTTAAGTCTCTTGACCCTTTCAGCAGATCACAGGGCATATATTTTGAAACTATATATCCACTTAACGAGTCCACTTTCAAAAACTATATCTATTATGTCCATAACCGTTCGTCTTTCCCCTCCATTAACTCTTTGAATGGAAAAAATATGGGTGTTAATTTTAAGGCTTCGGAGATTATTTTGTTCCTATTACAGCAATTACTTGGTGTTTCCAATTAAAATTGCAAGCATCATCATTAGAGTTATAGTGGACAAACATAACAAACAAACAAACAAACAAACAAACACCAACAAACAAACACCAAAACTGAGAAATGCATAGAAAATGGCTTTAAATAAAACAATAACGGGACGGAAAATTATTTCTAGCGAAATACTCCCTCCGTTTCATGAGAACTGAGACTTATTTCCCTTTTCGTCCGTTTCACCTCAATTGAGACTGCCCAAAATGGCAAATTTTTTAATATTTTATATTCACCCAACCCCACCACTCATTCTCTCTCTTCATTCTCCATCACTCATTTTATTCAACCAACACTACTATTTACCCCACTAATTCTCTCTCTTCATTTTCTACCACACATTTTCTTTATTTTATTAGTATTCCTTAGTTTTTGTGTCATTTCATTTAGTCTCAGTTTTGATGAAACGGAGGGAGTAAGTCGTAGCAAGAGTTTGACCCTTTTTCCGTAAGACAATACTGCCCCGTGACTGTGCTAACGGACGTACTACGACAATTGTCTCCAAGATACATTTTCAGAATGCAGCACTACAGTTCTGAAAACGTTGGGCGAACTACTGAATACTCGGGATCTTCTTGTACTTGTATGCAAAGATTATGAATGCTAGGATGCTTTAGAGAATCTGAAAATGCCTTGGATTTCTGGATGATCGAGATGAGGAGGAGGGAGTCCTTTATATAGTAGAACTTAGCATTGTATGAATGGGGTAGAGTTGTTTGTACTTACCTCTCGGATCCTGCAACCAGATTTTCAAAGTAAGTTCTCAACTTATTAGTGGAACTTAGCATTGTATGAATTTTGACGTATAAATTTTCATCTTGACCGCATGTAAGTTTCATCTTTCTCAGTCGTACTGAAAAAGTAAGGCTGCCTTTGAGTTTTTAGTTAAAACATGCTTGGTAAATGGCACAACAGAGAGCTTTCTGAAGGATGTAGAATAAGAAATGATACCGGAATGGCAAAACAACTCTCTCCATCTTGAATTGAAGTACCCTTTTTGATTAATTATACTATTCTTTTCCTTGTTCTAAAGTGTTAAATTCTTATTGAAGTTACTAAATTCACTTTTGTCAACTAGCATGTCTCAATGTGCATTTGCAACATCATAATGTGGATATGAGGGCTATTTATTTATATGTGCTACTATAAAGCCCAAGAGTTCTCTTTTTTATTTTCTTGAAAAGCCTAAAAGACACTTATTTTGGGAAGAAAGTGTAATATTACATGGGAACGAAAAAGTGTTGAACAATAAAGAATGTGGCATGTCGTGAATTTTTCTCTGGTTGTGTGAGATCTGGAATTATTGGACTGGATATGATGCTCGTTTAGCAACTAGGTTTGTTACTCGAGTTAATTCGTACATTCATGAGCGCATTATGAAATCTAGTGACTAAGCCTCTTATAGTGATTGGATCATAGTGTCTCTTGTCTTGTTAAAATTAGTGAAACGTATCCAAAGTCTCTTTCTGTGCAGTTTGAATACATGCTACTCCCTCCATCCTGCAAAGATAGTCCCTTTTAATTTTTGATAGTCAACAAATGTCAATCTAATCATCCTAGTGAGATTCTAAAGATTATGAGTAATATATTTAAGAATTTCATTTGGATTATTAGATTGACAGTAATGTTTGGTCAAAGCTCGCTTTTGCTACCATTAAAAATTAAATGAGATTATCTTTTCGGTACGGAGGTAGTATATGCCAATTATCTATACTAGAAGTATATATTAAGAGTGATGAGCCTAGTGGACTCTTCAAATACCTTGGACTCATTTCCCAACTTTCCACTTATCATGTTAGGATTAATGCCTTTGAAATTGGGGACGCCTAATTTAGTGGATTAATTAACAAGTTCGTAATTCCGAGAGGAGTAAAAGTATTTTTTGGCTAAGGCTTAAAGTCAAAGCCATAAAAACAGAAACTTGAAAGTCCTCGCCATGCAATTAACGCAAAGAAAAGTGATCAGCTTGTTTGGTTTGTTTTTTGCTGCATGTGCGTTGGGCCTGGGAGTCTTGGTTCGGTTCTTTGCAGCATACAAAGTCAACAAGGACTCTAATTAGGCAGACTACAAGAAAAGGATTCTAAGTATCCTTATACGAATTATTTTAGAGATTTGAGGATACGTATATTTATACTCCCTCAGTCCCAAATTAATTCAGTAGCTTAGTTTGCTTAGTTTACACAGAAAAGAGAGATCAATAATTCTAGATCTAGGGTTTGCACAGTCAGGAATTTTGTGATCAAAATTCGTGCAAAGTAGATTAGTGTGATCTTGTGTAATTGTTTCTCCAGTGATAATAATATTCTCTCCCCTTCCCGTGGACGTAGTCAAGTTGGTGAATCACGTAAATCTGTGTTCTTGTGATTGCTTTATTTTCTCATCAAGTCTTGTTCAATTGCTCTAACAAGTGGTATCAGAGCTCTGGTTTATCAGAGCTTTGGTTCGTGGTTAGAGATTCAGGGATTCCGCTGCAGAGAACGAGAAGATGGGTCAAGGAGCAGATTCGATCAACAAGTTCAATGGGAAGAATAGTTTTTCTCTGGCAGATCAAGATGAAGGCTTTGTTGATAGACAAAGATCTATGGGAACCGTTGGAGATTGCAATTAGGGATCGCAAGGATCCCAAGGGTAAGACAATCACCATAGAAGCTACCGCAGAAGGGTCAGAGAAGGATAACAAGTAGCCGCCAAGGAGAAAGCAGCATTGAAGAAGTTAGATCAGAAGTCATATGCCAAGATCATCAGACAATTGGATGATGAGATCCTAACCAATATTGCAGGAACAAACTCCGGAAGCAATCTTGGTTAAAATTGGAAGATATGTACATGACACGTTCATTGACCAACAATTTATACCTAAAGAAGAAGCTGTATGATTGTCGTATAACCGAAGGTACGCCCATAAATGATCATCTTGACAGATTTACTTCTGCATTACTTGAACTGCGTAATATAGGAGTTGTTGTGGAAGACGAGGATGCAGCCTTGCAACTTTTAGTATCTTTACCTATGTTTTATGAACATTATGTCGATTCGTGCATAAATAGGAAAGATGGAATCTCTCTAGAGGAAGTGAAAACTTCTCTCAAGACGAGAGAGTTACGCCGAAAGGCGAGTGGGAATGAGGCAGGTACCCTGTCATCAGGTTTGGTTGCTAGTAGCAGTAACAGGGGTTCTAGTGGGAACACTAGTACAGATTGAAACTTAGGAAATACCTCTTAGATAGCGCTTTTAAAAAGCGCTATCCAAGAAGTAACCTAACATAGCTCATACAATGTTTTGAATTTAATAATCAAGTCAAAAAAATAAAAAAAATAAAATTAAAATGCTTCTATAACGTATAAAAATGATACGCTATCTCTAGAAATAGCTTACGTAGCACATAGGCGAAGCGCTATCTTACTAAGCGCTTCATAAGCTGTAAATTTCTTTTGGAAAAATTACCCTATAAGTCTAGGACCCCTCACCTCCATACTCACTCTTCTCATTCAGTTCCTTCTCTCTACAAACACACAGACACGCACATTGTTCTCTCTCTATATCCCAAACCGTCTCCGGCGATGATTACCGGAAAAGAAGACTGGCGACGGCCGCCTCCCACCTCTCTCTCTCTAACCGGCAAGCTTGAAGACGAAGACAAAGATGACGGAGAACGATTCGAAGGTGAATACGCCGAGTAAACAAATCTGAAGTGAGTCTTATCTGGTGAAAGCCCCGTAATCAACAGTCCTTATCCGACAAAAGCTCCGGCTTCTATGCCATTTCAGGTTAATTTTCTAGACCTGCACTAAATCGCTAATCCCCCACGATTTTTACCAAGTAGGTTTGAGAAGGCGGTCATTTAGCAAGTCACCCGCCTAGGCGTCGTTGGCGCCGTCTAGGCAGTGTGGCGCCGGCGAAATCGCTAATCCACGTAAGTTTTTTCTTCTTTTTCTTTTCTCTGCAAAACGCTAAAATCATGATTCACGACTTGCGTCTCAAACTCTCAAATGAAATTGACATATAGTATCTCAATTAGGGGCCAGGGCTGGTGATTTCAGAGCAAAATTCCTCTCAATTCCTCCTAATTTTCAGGAATCAGAATTGGAGGCGCAACCATTTCCTACATCTCGTACTCGTAAAGGGCCGTCGTGCGAACTCTAGTTTCCCGGTATGTTAACATTGATTCCATGATATCTTTTGCTATGGTGTATTGAATTGTGATTCGGATTAGAATTCAGATTCGGTTAATCTCTAATTGTTCCCATTGTGATGGTGTCTTGTGCTATATTGTAATTGCTGCTGATTTAGAAGTTACTCCTTCCGTACTAAATTATTAGTCTTTTTGCTTTTCAGTGTATCTCGTCTAGTGTCGATGGTCTCCTAAGCCTCGCCTAGATTTCCTACATGCTTGCTCTCCTTCTCGACCAAAACATTTGGTTAGGATTAACTTGAGATGGAAATACTCAAGTCTTGTGCAGAAGACTCTGGATCTGCACATTGCTATGCAAGGGCACTTATTTTGTTGTGGATGGTGTATCATTTTGGTTTTGTTTCTGTAGGGAGTATCTAAGATTGAGGTTCCTCAGCCGAGATACTGGTTTAAAGATTAAAGGAGGTTGTAAGAAGGCTCTTTTGATAGCTCAGAGGCTTTGTTTTGTTAATCAATAAAAAGAACCTCAAGGGGATGTAAGGTAAGTGGAGTACAACAACAACAACAACAACAAAGCCTTAGTCCCAAAATAATTTGGGGTCGGCTAACATGTAAGGTAAGTGGAGTAATTTAAATAAATAGAAACGAAGATCCAAGAAGTTCTCCGTATCTGAATTACCTTGAAACTACATTTCTATGACCGTAAGAATCTTTTGAAACATTCTAACGCTCTTCATACGAGTAGGCAAATGATTAAATGCTGGATCAACTTTTACTTTCTTGTGATTAAGTTCTCACACTTACCTGTTAAAAGTCCAGTTCTTCTTTTTCTGCCATTTAAGATTTTCAGTTAACCATTATTTCACTTTGAATTTTGTGGATTTGTTTGTGCCATGTAGATGAATAAATTATCTGATCAATGGTTTATGCATCAGTACTCCTGTCCCAGGAAAATAGACCCTCTTTCTGTTTTGGTTGTCCCCAGAATATAGTCTCATTTCTAAAAATGGAAAAACACATCAATCTTAAGGTACTAGCTAATAAAGCACCATTCTTACATAGTTTGACTTGCCAAATGGTACTTCTTTGTTTGAGATGTTGAAGGTACATGAGAAGTTAGATCTGTCTATTTCAACATTTCCCTAAATAACTGTAACAAGTTGCCCATTGGTTTGACGGTTCTTTAATATCTGTATCTGTTATATTTTCGTTTCTTATAGTAGTGTCCAATAATGATTGAATGTTTATTGCTGCAGGAATAAAGAGTGCTTCAACTGCTGTAAAGCAAGGACCTTCTGCAGGCATAGCAGCCATTGGTGGTCCATTCAACCTTGTTGATCATAGTGGAAAAGCTGTAACTGAGAAAGACTTTATTGGCAAATGGACGCTGATATATTTTGGCTTCACTCACTGCCTGATATTTGTCCCGATGAGCTACAAAAGCTTGCTGCTGCAGTTGATAAAATAAGTAAGTTTTCTACTACCTCTGTCCCAAAATGAATGACCATATTTGCTTAACGGAGGGAGTATTATTTATGACATCTTCATGGTGCTTATGAAATGTCTCTACTTCACACAGTGATTTTTTTTTCTTTTGCGCGCGACGTCTTTGTTGTCTTTGGTAGATTGTAGATGAAAGAACCTGTAGTTCTTACACACTTAAACAAGTAAAGGTTAGTTAACAAGAGGTCGACTATCTTGGGGTGCAGTGTGTGTATGATGAGTTATGCAGCGGAATAATAATGAAATAAATAGAAGAAATAAATGAGTAAATGAAATGTGATAAGTGTGTGAATAAGTGTGAGTAAATAAGACACAAACACAAAGATGTAACGTGGTTCAGAGTATAGCAACTCTCCTAGATCCACGCTTCACTGTCCTCAACAGTGAAGAAGCAATCCACTATAATACTTCGTCAAGAAATTACAATCAATTGCAAAAAAATTCCCTCAGAATTTTCCAACCTAATTAGCCTCACTAATTAAGCTATGTACTTGTTGCAAAGTATAGAAAAAGAAAAAGAAAAAGAAAAAGGTTTCACAAATGTGAGTGTTTGGTGATCTCTAAGATGGCTCTAAAGTAGCTAAGTGAGATCTATGTTTGCTTATCTATTTTAGCACAGATTTATAAATATCAGGTGTGCTTTTACAATTTGAGTTTGCTTAGAAGCTTTAGTCAAATTGTATGAACAATGGCCAAGACAGAGATATTTTTTCAGTAATGTTTGAGCTCCTTTTTATAGGTCTTTATATTATATCCGTTTGAGTTCCAACGGTCTTCAACATCTTGGAAATGCATATGTCAGTCATTAATCTTCGACTGGCATAAAGTTTGTGAACAGTGTTATGTCAGGTTTGACTTTGACTGGAAGCTTAGTTGGCAATGAGAGATAAGGTCTGCTATCTTGAAGGTCTGTTATCTCGACATGAGAAGATAGTGGACCTGAGATGACTTGATGATTTCCAGTTCACTTCTTTGATAATTCTTTTCAAGTTCTTTAATTATTTGTCAAAACACTTAGTTAAGAAACTAGGGTTCTAACAATTTCCCCCTTTTTGGGAAATAATTAAGAATATAAGTAAGACATAATCTGTAAGGAAAAAACTTACAACATAACACAATTAGATCACAAGAGAAATGTAAGGGTTTTAAGTTTACATTCCAAATAAATAAAACAGAGTTTTAAGAATGACAAAAGGTTTGAGATAAAAAGACTTAGTGAAATAAGGCTTCAATACTGTCATTACTATGGTAGTCTGGTTCAGGTTGTTCTTCTCCAAGGTCTATTGCAGTTAAATGTCTCTCTCTTTCAAGATTCAGAAGATGAAGTTGCTTTTTGTTATGCCTAAAGTAATACTGCTTGTTGTTCCAAGTGAGACTCATCCTATCATCATACTGAATGCCATGGTTGATCAGTTGACTCTTCTTTAGCAGAGGCTCCTTCTTTCCCAGATTTCTTGAAACTGAGGGGGCAGGACCAAGTAGGAGATGTCTAGTTGAAGACTGTCCTCTTGATAAAGGTTGATCTTGGGTAAAGATTTCTTGAGGCTGAGTGAACTCTCTGAAATTTCTTGGATGAGTTGATGCTTCAGCCTGGTCAACTATCTTACCAGCAAGTGTTTCTTGAACCAACTTGGTTAAGTCATGTCTGAGTCCCTTCATTTGATCTCTCACATAGTTCCCAACTGCATTGATGTCTTCATGAGTAGCAACAGGAAATATGGATGGATATGTAGGAACAATTGGATCAGGTATGAGAGGGCAAGAGTATTGATGAAAAGGCTCTTGATGTGAAGGTTCATTTGAAAAGATAGAAGAGCTGGGAAGGATTCCTACAAATAATCTTTTGATTGCACAGAAACCAAACATCTTTTCACAAACCAGCTTCCAGTATATCACTTTGATAAGGTCAATGCATTTGGTTAGAACCACCCCAGATTGCATATGAAGGCCTTCATTGAGCTTGGGAGATAACCATTGGGAGAAGAACTTTTCCCATTGAGCCATTTTACCTTCATTCAGGCTTGAGGGTACAAGAGGAGTCTCTCATGGATGTAGAATTGGTTCATGTCTAGTTTGAAGGTCTTCCACTCATTAATATTCTTCCAGCAAGCTCTCTAGCAGTCATTTTCAGCTGGGCTTTTGAGTAGGTCCAGTACTGACGGGAGATAGCTGAGCTAAGGATTTCTTAGGGAAACTCAAGATGGTCAAATGAAAGACCAAGAGGGAGAATGTATGGGATAGAGAAGTCCACTGGATGAGAAATGAACCAAGGAGGAGGAACATAGTATAGGTGAATCAAGTTTGATGAAAAAAAGGGGTCAGATGAAGGATTATAAGGACCAGGAGTGATGATTTCAAAAGAAGAATTTGTATGAAGGTATGGATCATCAACTCTGGAAAATTAAGAGGAGGAGGAGGAGAGACCAGTAGATGGAGATTTGTCCAGACCAAGTTTCTTCCAAGTGACATCAAATCCAAACTTTTCTTCAAGTTCATGGAATTTGGCAATCTTACCCATATCAGACAGGGCAGGGTAGGCTTCTTTATCAAAAGGATTTTCCTCAATCAAGATTTCTTTTCCCTTTCCAGATAAGGCAGGGAGAGAGGGAGAAGTTTGTACATGTCTCTCAATGGTTAATTAGGTAGAGGGAATAGATTTTGGAGAGCTAGGAGGAGATTAGGCTAGGTCAACTATCATGGCCTCAGTTCTACCCAGGTCAGCTATCTGTTCCTGAACAATGTCATTCCCCCTTTCTTTTTCAACCAAAGGCTCAGTTCTATCAAGAATAACATTCCCCCTATCTGTTTCAATAGATACATCCTCAAATTATGATAACAGTCCGGGAGTAGGCATGAATGAGGAAGATAGAGGACCTGAAGATATATGAGTGTGAGGAGGAGGTGATGAAGCCTTTTTGCTTTGAGAGTGAGTTAAGGTTTTAAGGGCTTCAGCAGCTTCCTAGGCATCTGAACTGAGGGTCTCAGTGGATGAACTATGATGTCCAGGATCAAAGTCAAAGGGTTCAGGTGGAGAGATAGAGGGAGAATGTGGTGGTGATTCTTCTTCTGGAATGATTACTTTCCTTTTCTTACTCAGTGGAATAACTGAGACTAGGGGAACCTCACCTAATTCTATTGGTTTATGGTCCTTTTGGAGCCTCTTGGATTTTCTGGAGGGTTGGGGTTTGGATTTTTCTGGAATTGGTGATTGTTTAGGTTTGGCTTTTGATCTTTTCTAAACAAAAGAAATTTTTGAGGAGGGTGAAGGGGTTTGAATGGTGCTGGGACTAGGAGTAGAGGGAGGTGGAGCTTCAAGAAGTAGGGGTGGAATGATTTTGGCTAATGGTTCATGCTCAGTAGATTCTTCATCCAGGTCCACTATCTTAGGTCTTTTGTCTTTCCTACCCTTTCCCTTGAATCTTTGGGCCATTTTAGCAAGGGTTTCCCTTTCAAGATCACTACTAGATTGAGATGAGACATGGGAAGGTGAGTTATAATCAGTTTGAGTAGGATTAGGTTGATCTTCAATAGGTTCTTGTACCCTGCCCTGTTCCTTATATGAGAAGGTATGAATGCTAAAAACCTTATATTTGTGATGGGTAACTTGCTTATCAAAGGGGGCAGGTGCTCTAACTCTCATTGTTCTCCCAATATGAAGTAGAATCCCACTCATAAACCTGAATAATCCTGGATTTGTTGAGGATTTGGTTTTGATTTTAAGGGGATGATGACCAGACCTAAGTCTAAAGTTAGACAATAACACAAAACTCCAATTTGTGGTCTGATCTGTATGTAAAAGACATAGCAATTATTTCCACTCACTAGGGCTCATGACATGGTGAGATGAGGTCTTTCCATACAAACCTTTCATGACTACATCAGCTAGAGCAGAAAATTGGGGGGATAAGAATTTTTTATAGACAGGTTTATCAGTATGGTAAGCAGGCCATCCCTCTATATTTGCAGTCTGAAAAGAGTAATTGATGTTGGAGTCCCAAATGTTTGTAATCATGTTGGGTTCATTAACAGTTCCATACGTAGCAGCAACATCACTTGGGGATATAGTGTAGGAGGTACCTTGGAGAGAAAACTGAATGTTGAATTGCTCTGTCCAAACTCCATTATCGTAGATGTGAGAGCAGAGTAGAGGAAGAATTGGATGCTTGGCCTCCATGAATGTCTTCAGTTTTGCATTTATGAGAAGCTCCCCAATCCATCCACCAGCTGGATTAATGTAAAAGGATTTTTTAATGCGATAGACATGGGCGGATGTGGAATTCATTTTTCTAGGGTTTGAAAAAATGGAAACAGAGGATATAACGGTCACTTTTGTTTAAAAGAAGAAGAAGGGTTTAAGATAGATGATAGGTTAAGAGAAACGGTGGCTTTTAAAGGGTTAGGGGACAGCGGTAGAAAGGTGAAAAGACATGCCCTTTAATGGAAATATATAAGTGATGTGGACAAGCAGGTGACTCATCACAATTGTAACTGTTGAAACAGTAACTATCTTCTTTTTGAGTTTACGCAGAGGACTTAGCGTGAACTGAACCAACATTCTTTATTACCTTAATAAATATTGACATGGTTAAGTCCAATATTCAACTATAATCTAGTATTGACAGGCGGCTCGATTAATTATCATATCAAATCAACCTTACTGGAATGCATCTTTTGAGGTCTACTATCATCATTGAATCTATAATATGTATTTTCGAGATGAATTTAATGATGTAAAATCTCTCTATATAAGAAACATTGTCGGTGAATTATACATCACAACAACAAATATTCAGATAAAGAAAGTTCAAAGTAAGATAGTAGACCTTGCTCCTTCATATTTCTTCAAAAAAATGGGTAAACTTACAAATCTCTTTAGCCCAAGTAGGATGTCTGATCTTGTGAAGAGGTTAAAGTTCAAGGAGAAGGAGGAGGAGAAGATAGATGATAAATTCTTAAGAGAATTTAAGGAATATCAGGCACAAGAGGCCTTGATAAGTGAGCAAGAGGTTGATCATCTTCTTCCAAATGATCCAATGAAAAAGGTGGAATTGATGGAAAGGTCCATCAAGAAAGAGATGTGGCTACATGCCAGAGATGAGTTTGTTAAGGAGGAGAAAAAGAGATTAAAGAGAGGGGAGGAGATAAAGAAAAGATGTGACATTGGCAAGGGAAAAGCCAAGATGTCAGAGATTGAGGAGGATAAGGGACCTAATAAGTCCTTGTTTGAGCTATTAAAGATGGAGAGGAGTACAGATTTGGTGATAGGTAATCAAGGGGAGAGAGGGGAACGCCAAGGAGACAATTATGATGGTAGTTCTTACACCAAGAACAGTTCATTTTCCCTACTCTCAAGCAAGTACTTTGCTTGCTGTAGTCCATTAAGAACTGGGAATAAGGAGGAAGGAAGCTTCAGGTCAGATGAGGCATATGTGATTAGTAAGAGTCATAATTCCTCTGGCACTTTCAGCTTCTCATCACCTTTAGATAGTTTGCCTAAGCCTCAGGAAGTAAGGAATTGGTGGCCTAGATCTGTATGGCCTTCATCAAATCAGTTTGTTAGAGGAGTTGAGTCATGGGGATGGGATAGTAGACTCATGCTAGAGAGAACTGATGAGTCTGGTCAGCCATTTGTTGGGACATCTCAAGGAGGGGTGAATGAGAAAGTGGAGACATCAGCATAGTGTTCTTTTGTTGTTGGAGAATGGAGATCAGAAGAGTAGTTTCTAAAAAAGTGAAGATATTGGACCTAGTGGAGAGGTCGGCTATCTTGGTTATTTATGGAGCAGCTGACACCTTTTTGGATCCATTTTGTTTGTAGGAGTAGGGTAGCCCTTTATGGCACCTTTTTGTTTTATTTGCTCCTTTTGTAATTGCACTCCACTATGTTTTAATGAAATTTCCCTTTTATTTACTTGGCATATTTAGCATTCCCATATTTGATCTCAAATAGCCAAATCTTTGTTCATCCAGTGCTTTTGTGAGAATATCAGCCAGTTGATTCTTAGTGCACACATGAGAAAGACATATATCATCCTTTTCAACATGATCCATTATGAAATGGTGTCTAACCTCAATGTGCTTTGTTTTAGAGTGCTGGACTGGATTCTCAGTCATTCCTATAGCACTTGTATTGTCACAAAAAATAGGAATATGATCTTGAAAAATTCCAAAGTCTTTGAGTTGATTTCTGAGATAAAGGACTTGTGAACAACATAGTCCAGCAGCAACATATTCTTCTTCTGCAGTTGATGTAGCAACTGATGTTTGCTTTTTGCTACACCAACTTATAATTCTTGAACCAAGAAACTGACAACTACCACTGGTGGATTTCCTATCCAAGTTGCATCCAGCATAGTCTGAGTCAGTATATCCAATAAAAGATAAAGGAGATTCTTTAGGGTACCAAATCCCAAAATCAGGGGTCCCTTTAAGATATCTTAAAATCCTTTTAACTGCAACTAATTGTGATTCCTTAGGATCTGGTTGAAATCTTGCACATAAGCAAACACTGAACATGATGTCAGGTCTTGAAGCAGTGACATAGAGAAGAGATCCAATAAAGCTTCTATACAAAGTTTGATTCACACTTTGGCCTTCAGGATCTGCATGTAATTTTGCAGTTGTTGATAGAGGAGTTTTGGCTGTGGATACATTCTGCATATCAAATTTCTTTCACATATCTCTTGTGTATTTTCCTTGATTTATAAAAATTCCATTGGGCGATTGTTTGACTTGCAGACCCAAAAAGAAAGTGAGCTCTCCTATCATGCTCATCTCAAATTTCTCTTGCATAATTGATCCAAATTCCTTGCATAGTTCATCATTAGTTGAACTAAATATAATGTCATTCACATAAATTTGAATGAGCAAAATATCTTGGTTGGACTTTTTGATGAACAAGGTTTTATCAATTTGCCCTTTTGTAAATCCCTTTTCAAGTAGAAAGTTGGACAAAGTCTCATACCAAGCTCTAGAGGCTTGTTTGAGTCCATATAAGGCTTAATCCAGCTTATAGACATGATCTGGAAATTTAGGGGATTCAAACCCAGGAGGCTGTGCAACAAATACTTTTTCATGAAGTATCCCATTCAGAAACGCACTTTTAACATCCATCTGATATACAGTCATATTCTTGAATGATGAGTAGGCAAGAAACAACCTAATTGCTTCAAGTCTAGCAACTGGAGCATAAGTCTCATCATAGTCAATACCTTCTTCTTGTCTATAGCCTTGAGCTACCAATCTTGCTTTATTCCTTATGACTGTACCATCTTCATTCATCTTTTTTCTGAACACCCATCTAGTTCTAATTATAGTTTGATTTTTAGGTTTAGGGACAAGTTTCCAAACTGTGTTCCTTTCAAACTGTTTAAGCTCTTCCTCCATTGCTTCTATCCAATCTGCATCAAGAAGGGCTTCATCGATCTTCTTTGGCTCCAACTGAGATATGAATGCATTATACAAGGCTTCATCTTCAATGTTTGACCTTGTTTGAACTCTACTTGCAATATCACTAATTACTAATGACTCAGGGTGATTATTGTTGAAATTTCTGGCAATGGGGAGATCAATGTAAATATTGGAGATAGGAATGGATCTTGATTGGATGGAATTTGATGGTTCTTGAGTGGATGTGCTAGGTTTACTATTGATATCAGTTCTGTTTTTAGTGATAGGTCTATCATCACTAGTAGGTCTACTATCATTGGTAGGTCTACTATCATTAGTAGGACTATTATCAGGAATCAGAACAGGGTTAGTGATAGCAGTTCCATACTCAGCAATAGGTGGTAAAGGTTGATTGTCATTGATTTTGAGATTGCTGAAGGGAGGAAATCGTTTAGGAGAGATTTTGGGTAGATTATAAGGAAGATAGTTGAGTTGGCCATTTTTAGAATTTTGGGAGATAATGGGTGAAGGTTCAGGTAGGGAATTAATATTTCCAAGAGTTTCATCAAACTCATCAATCTTCACATTCCAGGCACTGGGAGATTCATCAAAATCCACATGAATGGACTCTTCAACCACCATTCTTCTTCTATTATATACTCTGTATGCTTTGCTAGTAGCAGAGTAACCAAGGAATATGCCTTCATCACTTTTTACTCAAATTTGTCCAAATTATTCTTCCCATTATTGTGAATGTAACATTTACTTTCAAAAGTATGAAAGTAAGAAATAGTTGGAGTCCTTTCATTCCGTATTTCATAGGGAGTCCTTAAGTGAAATTTGTTAATCAAAGTCTTGTTCTGAACATAGACTGCAGTTGTAACAGCTTCTCCCCAAAAATACTTAGGAAGGTTATTTTCAGATAACATGGTCCTAGCAGCTTCACATATAGTTCTGTTCTTTCTTTCACCCACTCCATTTTGTTGAGGAGTTCTAGGGGCTGAAAAGTTATGACTAATTCCTTACTAATTGCAAAAATCTTCAACTCCAGTATTTTCAAATTCAGTACCATGATCTGACCTTATTCTGACCACTTTGATGCTTTTAAGGTTTTGCACTTGGTTGATCAATTTGACTAGTTGACCAAGAGTTTCTGATTTGGATTCCAAAAGAATGATCCAAGAAAATCTTGTAGAGTCATCAACTATCACTAGAGAATATCTTTTTCCTCCAAGGCTTCTAGTTCTGATTGGTCCAAATAAATCCATATAAATAAGTTCAAGTGGTATTTTTGTATCCAATCTGTTCTTGGCTTTAAAGGAGGTCCTTTGTTGCTTTCCACACTGACAAGCATTGCATAATTTGTCCTTTTGGAAGGATATTTTTGGAAGTCCTTTGACAAGATTAGAAGCAGCAAGTTTGGCTATGCTTTTGAGATTTAAATGAGCTAATCTCTTATGCCAAAGCCATGCCAAATCAGACTGATTATAAGACAGTAGACACATGGCATTAGAAGAATTAGTTACTTCAAGGGATATGCAGTACACATTTCCTTTTCTGAATCCAGTAAGAATGATATCATCATTGGAATTCTTACTTGACACAGGTTATGAGAGCACACAACATGAAATCCTTTGTCACAGATTTGACTGATGCTGATCAAGTTGTGCTTGAGACCTTCCACATAAGAGACATTTGACAAGATAATGATTTTTGTGATCAAATCTCTATGTCCTTTGACTCTGGATTGAGAGTTGTCTCCAAAAACAACATTAGGTCCATCTTTTGGAATGAAGTTCTGCAGCCATTTTTTGTTGAAGGTCATATGCCTGCTACAGCCACTTTCTAGGTAACAGACTCCTTTATTAAATTCCTACAAAACAATTAAATAGAAATAAACATGGTCCCCTTTGAATTATGGGTCCAGGAGGTTAGACAGCCTTAGGGACCCAAACTTTTACAATTTTCTTAGGAGGGCTTTTGTTTGTTGGGACAAAAGGTTTTTGGTTGAATGAGTTTAGGTAGGATAGGATTTGGTACATATAGGGTGTCATCCTGAATTGTTGGTGATGGTAGTTGTGATGAGGGTGAGGATTATATGATTTGGGTGAGGTATAGGCTTTAGAAAACCTTGAAGAGTTATAGTTTTGACCTTTTCTTCCTTTGTTTCTCTTTTGGTAGGTCTGCTGTCTTCTTGGATGACCTTGATAGGTCTGCTGTCTTCTTGGATAACCTTGATAGGTCTGCTGTTTGTAGTTATACTGACCATTTTGATTGTTCTTCCAAGTTTGAGATTGCTTTTGAGGACTTGGGACATCACTTTTGTTGTTAGGATTGGTCATTTGAATACTGCTACTACATGCTTGATCATGATAGCTGACCTCTTTCATTTTCCTTGAGCCTTATATACATCCTGTTTTGTTTGGACAGGATAGATGGGTTTTCTTATTGTTTTGTCTCCCATTTTGACAAGTAACATTTTCTCCAGTTTCCTTTCACCCTCAGGTAGTTTGTATTCAATCAAAGTTGGGTTATTTGCACCTAGTCCAATTTTGTCAAAAGGGTGCCTTTGTGTATAAAAGAAGTGTGATATTGCTGAAATAGACTTGTTCCAAGACTCAATTTTTGTTTTGAATGCTTGGTTTTCATCATTTAGGGCCTCTATTCTTAGGTTGAGCTCTTTCAGTTGACTGCTGATGTGAAGGTGATTATTTCTAGCATTGAAGGCATCAGCATGAAGGTCTACTATCTCATCTTCTTGCTGCTTGTTCTGGTTTTGAAGATAGAGGTTTTGGGTTTCAAGAAAGGTATTTTTGGTTTTGAGACTGTCTAGGTCCTTAGAGAATTGCAAATTTTCAGTTATTAAGACCCTAAGGCTTGATTCTTCTTTCTTTCTCTGAATAAACAAAGTACAAGCTAAATTTTTAAGACCTTCAAGGTCAAGGGAATTAAAATCACTTACCTCTCTTAGTTCTTCTGCAGCTGCAAGGGCTTCAAGTTCTTCTTCACTTTCTGAGTCATCTCCTTCATTTTCCATTAGACATATCATGGCATCCATGTCATTATCTGAGTCTGAGGAGTCACTTTCATCATCACTGAATTTTGACAGGTCTGCTATCGTGACCTGTTCCTTCTTTTCACCTTGTTTGGCTTTGGCACAGTTGAAGAAATTGCATCTAGAACTGTGTATAATGTCTTTAGAATATGATAACTTCTTCTGGGTTGAAAAGTTTCTTGATTTCTTTGGTTCAGGGCACTCTTGAGAGTAGTGACCTAATTTTTCACAGTTATAGCAAGTGACATCTTTCTTCTCAGATTGGACTTGGTTAGAAGTGGATGATGTGTTTCTTTTGTCAAACATTCTTTTTTGATGTTTCATAGCATTTTTTACAGCTATGGTAATCAGACTAGGAATGTCTTCTTGAGTCAAGGGTTTGACTTCTGGTTTTTGGGACAAGTTGACTTTCTGAATAGCATTGCAGATTAGGGAGTCAATATCCTGTTGTGAATAAGTCTTAGTAGCTTCTTGTGCAGCAAGAGTCATGGTGTGAGCATTGGCTAAAGATGATGCAATGGTGGGTAATTTTACAGTCCCTTCAAGTTCATATGCTTCTAATTTACCAAAGTATTGTTCAACAGTCATGGTTGGCCATTTAATACCTTCTCTTATAGGTAAGGCTACTTTTTCATATTCTTGAAGGAGGCTTGAGAATATCTTCAGACATAGGTCTTGTTGATCTAGTTTCTTTCCATGATCTGACACTAGTCTAAGTAGATCTTCAAATCTGTCTTTGGCAGCACTAACTCTTTCACCAGTATCAAACTTAAAATTGTCAAGTTGCCTTAGAAGGTTGTATAGATTTTGTGCTCTGACACTTGTGTGCTTAGTGTAGATACCTCGGGGGAACCACGGCTTGGCTAGAGCGCGTGAATTATCCTAGGATGTCTAACTTGTTTTTAGAGTCGCCACCTATGTTTTGAGGAACATAAGAAAAACCTATTGATAATAGCCTAAGTTTGATTACGAAAACAGAGATTCTTTGTTTTGAGGTTCGGGGGTTAGATTACGAGATGGGAAGTACCGAAACACCCATCTTGCCCAACTAAAGTTGGTCTTGCTTGATCAAAATCTACATGAATGATAAACGTTCTTCTTCTTCTTCTTTAAATCATAAAAAGGGGTTTTAAAATAGAGTTTGGAATGTAGGAGATAACTCTTTAACCGACCTCAATGAGATGAGGTGATCATTAGAGTCATGTCCCAAAATGATTTGGGTGATTGCACTTTGATAAAATAAAAAGAAAGAGAAAAGAGATGAAGTTAGGAAGAGGAAAGAAATAACTTTACCTAGACTTCAAGAGATTTCAAATACTTCTTGATGAATTCCTTGGAGAAATCCTTTGGAAATGCTTTGTAAGTGTGAAATTTTAGTGTCTTATTGAGAATGTAAGATTAAGAGCCAAAGGTCCTTGAAAATGGAGGTAAAAGGGGGGTTTTTATAGGTGAAAGAGAGATGTTTTTGGTGCCAAAACTCAGTCACCAAGAAATCTTTCCCGGGCAAAATCTTGTAAATTGAGCAAGGGAGAGAATCCTGGCCAGAAATCTGTAACCGACGCCCAGAGGCGCGAGCTTCCTGCTTTGGGGGCGGGAGGCGCGTGCGTCTGGATCCTCCTGTCGGAGGCGTGCGACTCAGAGAAGGCGATTTTGACAGAATGGACTAGAAAGTCAGCCCTGTTATTCAGTTTAGTCCCTGGACTTAACGAAGTCAGTCAGGAACTTAACGGAAGTGACAGAAACTAACGAGAAATACTTAAAATGGGGAGAAACACAAGATCAAATGTGCAATCGGGGTGAGCAGTCTAAGGCGGGGTGTCTACAGAGCCCCTCGGCGACGTGAATTGCAAAGCAAAACGCGTCGACAAAAGTTAAAAACACCCGCCGTGGACATCACCAAGAAAAAGCAAAGACTCGATGAAAGCAGGAATTTGAAATTGCGAGAGATAGTGGTGCGCTCCCTGTGTGAGCGGCTTTTGTATATAGAGGGGGTGGCATGATCCGTTAGGTGAACCTGCCGGCTGAATATGTTGAATGTGGCAGTTAGTGAACCTTTGAACGAGGCCGTTAGTGAACCTTTGGAGAGGTCGTTAGTGAACCTTTGGAGAGGCCGTTAGTGAACCTTTGAGGAGGCCATTAGTGAACCTTTGAGGATGAATCCGTTAGTGAAATCCGTTGATGAGGCCGTTAGTGAACCCTTGAATGAGGCCGTTAGTGAACCTTTGTAGAGGCCGTTGGTGAACTTTTGGGAGGCCGTTAGTGAACCTTTGAAGAGGCCGTTAGTGGACCTTTGAAGAGGCCGCTAGTGAACCTTTAAAGGTCGTTAGTGAACCTTTGAGGAGGCCGTTAGTGAACCTTTGTAGAGGCCGTTGGGGAACCTTTGGAGAGGCCGTTGGTGAACCTTTGTTGACGAATCCGTTAGTGAAATTCGTTGATGAAATATTGCATTGAAGTCGTGTGCCACTTGGAGTCACACTTGACTTTTTGACTTGTGGGGTGCGGGCACAGTTGACCGCGACCAGAAAAATGTTCCTGCTGGGGATGAAATGTTGAGATTGACTCTTGAGGGGGGTATGGCACCCGTGACAGAACTTAGGGAGTTCGGAATCCGTGGGGAAACATTGATGCTGTGCATGGATTCTTGCATGGGAGACTGCTTCTGAACCTGCCTAATGATGGGAAGAGCGCGCGTCTGGACCTCGTTATAGGATGCGCGCGCCTCGGATGAGTATGTCGGGGGGCGCGCGCCTGGCGCATAAGTTCAGCATATTTAAACAGATGGTTCACTGTTTTCGGTGAGTTTTCAAAATTTTGAAGAACCCTCCAAATTCCAAACCAAATTTTCGCGGAGAAATCACCCCAAAACACTTTCTTGCTGCTCTAGGATCAATTCCGTCACAGAAACGATGTCGGATCGTCAACAATCTCCTCCGTTCGAGATGCCACAGGGCGAGGAGCCCGAAATTGGGGTTGAAGCTATGGACCCGAGCTTGCTTACCTTCCGGCCTCATACCCACATTTCTCATTTCGTGACTTCGGGTTTGGTAAGAATGTCTTACCTTTCTTGTCGATTTCAGATTTCATGAAGTTCCGTTTTTTACCCGAAATATTGTTGCAGCAGCTTTATTGACCATTCCTTGCATGTTGTTTGTTGCTGCTGATTTGTTGTAAGAAACATGTTGGGGCGCCCATTTTCATGTTCACACACTTGCTTGCATATTGCCCTGCCATTGAAATCTTTGTGTCGAATTCATCCGTTTTCTAGCAGCCATGCTGATGAAATTTTCGTTGTTCCTTCTTTCCTTTCAGGAGTGGACCCGTCTGACAGAGATTCGTGGTGGGGCTCATGGGCCCATCTCTATATGGAAGAGGTTGCCTGAGAATGTTCGGGCCCGAGTTACAGGGACTCATTTTGGTCTTTTTGTCACCAACCTCCCAGCTTTGAAGAATGACCCAGATGTGGTCCAGGCATTGAGGGAAAAATGGTGGGACACCACCCATACCTTCCATTTACCCATGGGTGAGGTGACTATGACGCCTACCGATTTCACAGCTTAACGGGCTTGCCGTTCATAGGGATACCTGTCCCTTTTGGTTTGAGAGGGGCTGTTCGGACTCCGGAGGAGTTACTGGCTTTGGTTGACTGCCGGTTCGAGGTCAAGAATTCTCGAGTTACATGGGGGTGAATCCGGGCCTATTTCGGCATCTTAATGGCTGAGGCTCGAGGTGTTACTGCTGATCGGGTCGATGCCGTGGCCCGTTGCTTTATTTGGTACCTGTTATCCCATACTCTATTTGCCAACGGGGGATCTTCGGCCTCTTTGGCTCTGCTCGAATTGTTAGTGGATCTGGATCAGATCGGCCAGTATAACTGGGGCGCAGCGGGCTTAGCTGCTTGTTATCACGGCATGGATTTGACCAGCCTCTCGACCACTAGCTCGGTTACGGGCTTCAGCTTGCTGTGGGAGGTATACCACTTACTGTCCCTTTTATATTCTCCTTGCCTTGGTCATAACTGCCTTTTTCGTTGACTGTCATTAACTTTGCTTCTGCCTCTTGTCTACAGCTCTGGGCCTTTGCTATCCTGAATCCGAGGGATTTCAAGATTGATAAGGAAGGCCAGCCCCAGTATCCGGACTGCGCACGGTGGGCGTACAAGAAGAGGAATGTGAAGACTGGTACGAACCCCATTAGTCTTACTTCGGCCCGACGGCATTTGGACACCTTGAGGTCTGAGTCTGTTTCCTTCTCTTTGTATCCGTGGAGATCAGTTCAGCACTGGTTTGAGCATACTCTTATTCCTACCCGTTCTCGGCTTTTGATGAGTTCGGGTGAGTGCATGGCTCTGTATTTGGGAGACAGAGTGTTCTGGCAGCATGGTATCCAGGTGACAGACTTTTACACCCCCCCCCCGTCCTGCAGTTCCAGACGTTCCTCCTTTCTGCCCTCGTAATTGGAGGTCACTTTCAGAGGCCGGTCGCGCGGCATACATGGCAGGGATTGATGTCGTCCCTCACATTCACTTGGATCAGGATTATGGCCTCTTCAGGGAGAACAACTTGATGCAAGGCTTTATGTTTGCTGATCCGAGGAGATCACAGGTTGCTCCTACGACCTCCGCTCGGTTTTATACTACCGGTGCCGGGTATTGCTTTGATCCCCCTTTGCCTCCTCCCTACTACACTTATTCAAACTTCGGGGTCTTTGAGGAGCAGAGGGAGATTGTTCCCGAGGACATGTCACCAGAGAGAGAGCCTCCTGCTCAGGCTGCTGTGGTATGTTTTTCTGACCATCTTTGCATTTCTCAGTTCCAGTCTTGTTTTTCTGTCCCTGATGCAATTTTCTTTTCTGCCCCCCGTTGTAACAGGTACCGGTAGCTGCTTATAGGCACTTGGGCAGACAAAACAAGGGGATGAGGAGGAGACTGCGTCAGCTGGAAGAGAAAGTACTAGAGCTGTGCAGGGACATTGCCGACATGACTAGAGAGGCTGCTGGTGCTGTCTCTGGTGCTGCGAGAGGAGCTGCCCGAGGTGCTCGAGGCATGAGACGAGGTTGCAGGGATGCTGCATTGGATATTGATGAGGCTGTCTCTTCAGCGAGGCAGTCACTGAGCAGGAGTCTGAGCCGGGGAGGCAGTCAGAGCAGGGGTGGAGCCAGCCAGAGCAGAGGTGGTGCGAGTTCATCTCGGCGGGTGCAGAAGAGGAGCCGGCATGAGATCAGAGTTGAGGAGTCTGAGTCTGATGATGATGATGATGATGAGGATGATGATGATGATGAGGAGACCGAGAGCGGCAGCATGGGGTGAGCACAGTGCTGGTGATGATGTGCCCGAGCTGTTGTGGCTGAGAGGATGAGGGATTGAAACACCTTTACTTTTGCCTGTAATAACATTTAACATGTATTTACAATCCTAGTTATCTTACTACTCATTTTATGTTTTATTAGCGACTCGATCTTAGATGTCGACCTTTACAAACAAATGTGTGCCCAAAGAATGCTTGTTGTTGATGCTTGAACTCCTTTTCGCTGCTGGGATTTGATTTTGCTGCAGGTTGGATATGTTGAAGTGTTTGGGTTCTGTTCTGAACTGACAAGGGCTATTTCTGTCTGAACTGCTGTCAAAGGCGCGCGCGTTGGGCCTTGCTTGTGGGAGGCACGTGCGTTGTGAAGCCTTGGTCGGAGGCGCGCGCTTCTGGCCTGCTGAATTACAGCCCCTTTCTTTTTCTGGTCAAAATGTTCCAAAAGCTATAATTTTGAACCATTTTCGACCAGAATGGTCACACAGCATTCTTCTGCAAACACTTTCTCCTCCTAAACCACAAAATTCTTGTCGTAATGGCCCCAATGACTTTCTCTTTTGAAGTCAAGGTTTCCGTCCCCGAGGGTGAGAAGTCCGTTCCAATGGTGAACTCCGTTCCAACTGTGGGGTCCGTCTCGATGGTGGAGAAGCGTCCGAGCGTTTTTGATCGTTTGGGAAGGCCCAATGACGATGTTGTTGACCCCGTGAGACCGGTGGTTCATGTGCGGGACTATAGACCCCGTCATTTTCCCATGAAGAAGAAAGGTAAGGGAAATTCCTCCCATGTGTGGAAGCGTCCCATGGTTGTCCCCGCTAAGGCTCCGCTTGATAGGGGCAAAGGGAAAGCCGTTGATGAAGCTCCGTCCCATCCTAGCATTTTCTCCCGTCTTGGCGGTCCCAAGAATGTTCCGTCCCCATCCAAGAAGACTAAAGGGTATAACAAGAAGCAATGGGTTCCCAAACCTAAGAAAGATTAGATTTTTCTTTGTACCCCAAGAGATTGCAATTAAATTAGACCACTTTGTTTTAGGATTTAATGTTTTGATGTCTTTTGTTGCTCAATAAATCCGTTGTAATGGCTTGAATAACTCATTGAATGAATAAAAATTGCATCTTGTTATTTAAAGTGAATTGGGTATTTTTGATATGTTTTAGACCGCACCCGAAGGTTGCCTACGTTCCTCCAGTTGGGAGGCTCAGGTCTCCGTAGTTCAAACAAACAAAGACCATTTTTTTTTTTTGTGCACCTTGTTTTTTGCCTAGACCGCCCTTTCGGGTTTTCAATCTAGCGGGCTTCTTTTTTTGCACGTGCTCTAATTTTTGCCTAGGCCGCCCTTGCGGGTTTTCAACCTAGCGAGCAATTTTTTTTTTTTTTTTTTTTTATTAAGCATAGAACCTCTTGAGCTTGTCGAGGTTGACCTCCTTTGGCAGTTGGTCACCATCTAAATCCATGAGTCGGACTGCACCGCCGCTTAGTATCTTTTTGACCACGTACGGACCGATCCATCGGGGTCCCCATTTCCCCAGGGGATTCAGGGCATTAGGAGGATGTTGTCTTAAGACCAAATCTCCCACATTGATGTTTCGAGGCTTCACCTTTTTGTTGAAAGCTCTTGCCATCCTTTGCTAATACGCCCTTGTGCGTTCGAGTGCTCTTAGCCTTTTCTCGTCGAGTAAGGCTAGCTGTTCATATCGACTTTGCATCCAATCGACCTCGTTGACTTGATTCTCGAGGAGGACCCGTAGAGATGGGACTTCAAGTTCGATTGGGAGTACGGCTTCAGAACCATAGACTAATGCATAAGGAGTTTCTCCTGTTGCTGACCGTATTGATGTGCGGTAGCCCCACAATGCTAATGGTAGCTTCTCGGGCCAATCCCTTCCTGTTGAGGCCATTTTCTTGACGATGGTCTCGAGGGTCTTATTTGCTGCTTCAACCGCGCCATTTGCTTGGGGACGGTAAGGAGATGACTTGTGCTTGGTGATCTTGTATTCTACCAAAAGTGCATCCATTTCCTTCTCAAAGTGAGAGCCGTTGTCGGAAATGATTTCATGAGGCACGCCGTATCGGCACATGATATTAATCTTTACAAATTCGGCCACTTTTTTGGCGTTGAGGGTCCGATAGGCTTGTGCTTCGACCCACTTTGTGAAGTAGTCGACGGCCACTAGGACGAATGACTGCCCATTGCTTCCGGCAGGATGGACTTTACCGATGATGTCTATCCCCCAACAAGAGAAAGGCCAAGGTGTGACCATGTTGTAAAGTTGCGAGGGTGGAGCATGTTGCAGATTAGCATGGAATTGGCACTTGGCACACCTTTTGACTTTCTTGATACAGTCTCGTTCCATAGTGCTCCAATAGTAACCAATGCGGAGTATCTTCTTGACTAGCATAAACCCATTCATGTGGGGTCCACACTCTCCTTCGTGCACTTCACACATTATCTCTTGAGCTTCGGCCTCATTGGCGCATAAAATATTGATCCCGTCGTGGTGCCTTTTATAGACTCGGTCCCCAATCAGTACGTACCGAGAGGCTAGCCTTTGCAGAGCCGCTTGAGACTTCTTATTGCTATTCTCGGGATAAGTGCCATCTTTGAGGAAATTCATGATATTCGAATACCACGGAGAGTTTGTTTGAACCTCGTTGATCTCGATACTCATGCAGTACGCCGGACTGTTCCTTCGGGCAATTTTGAAAGGCTTCACCATTTTCCCTTTGGGCATTTCGACTAATGAAGCTATGGTGGCCAGTGCATCGGCGAAGCGATTTTTATCCCTTGGCAGGTAGTTGAAAGTGATCTCTTGGAATTTTTCAACCAATTCTTCAAGGTGTTGACCATACTGTTGGAGGGTCGGGTCTTGGATTCGCCATTTACCCGATTGCTGATTGATAAGGAGCAAAGAGTCGCCGAATACTTCTAGTTCTGTGACGTTTCTTTCGAGAGCTGCTTCGAGCCCTGCTATGCATGCTTCGTACTCGGCAATGTTGTTGGTAGCTTCGAATTCCAGACGGATGGCAATGGGAGTGTAGATGTCTTTTGGATCAACAAGCAATACTCCTATACCAAAACCGTGTTTATTGGCGGCGCCATCGAAAAAAAGTTGCCACTTATTTTCCTTGGTTGCAGTACAAATTAAATGCTCGTCGGGGAACTGTACATCTTCCCCATTCACTTCGTCACACGGGAATTCGGCAAGATGGTCACTGAACACTTTCCCCCTGACAGATTTTAGTGTGACGTAAGTGATATCATAGCCGGCGAGCATGAAATACCATTTGGCTATTCTTGTTGACATGAAAGGCTTCTCGAAGATGTAGCGGAGCGGGTCCACCTGTAACGACCCCAAAATCACCCTAATTTTCTTAACTTAAAATGGAACTTTTATGTGCATTTTATGTGTTAGAAAATATTTTTATGACTTGCATATATTATTTGAGCATATGAGTTAGTTAAAGTGTTAGTAGAAATTTTGTTAAAATGAATAAATGAGTTAGTTAGAACTTTAGGGTCCAAAGTGTAACTTTAAAGTTCAGGGGCTTATTTGCTCAAAATGAAAGTAGAGGGACCAAAGTGAAAATTCTATAAAAATCTTCATATACTTATCTCCTCACCTCTTCTCTCTCTCTCTGCGTTCAACATTTCAATTTCTTTCTTTTCATTACTCTCTCTGGCTTACGAGAAAAAAGGTAAGAACTCCTCCGTTTTGATTTTATTTCTTTTTATTTATTACTCCATTTTAAAATCTAATTATATATAAATGATCAGGGCGTTGAGTATGTCATTTCTACCCGAACAAAACATATTTCTGCGATACTTTTCCGGGAAATAGGTAAGTTACTAATTCCCTTTAAATAGTAAAATGGTCATATATTTGCTATATGTGTGATATGTGGTGAAATTATTGTGAAAAGAATTTATTTGTGATACTTGTTTATTTGGGACAAAGGGAGTATATAGAATTTGTTTTAGCTGGATGTTGGAATGGTTTAGAAACCAAGTTGTAACCTTAAATAAAGTTGCTAAAGTTATGTAGTATATGTGTTATACTTTTGGGACGGAAAGAGTAAAAATGAACTAAGGAAGAAATCTGGGATTTGGCCCAAAATGGGAGGGGGTGCGCGCACCCTAAATAAGGAGGTGCACGAGCCCCATTGACCAATCTAGGCAAAAGTGTCTGATCAAGGGAAGCGGGCGCACCCTTTTGGGTGGGGCGCGCGCACCCTTAGTTGGCCAAAAATTGTGAGGGTCTGATGAAAGGAAGCGCGCGCACCCTTTTGGGTGGGGCGTGCGCACCCCCCCTGTTTTCCAGGTTTGATAGTTTGTTTAACTTGGGTACAAGAGGACAATTGTTTGTGTAGTCCTTGGGGATGTTTAGGACCCAAACGTGAATGTGTATGACTTTTATGTCGTTGATGAAAAAGATTGGGTTGTGACTAAATGTCCTTTTTATGGACTCTTTATGAGAAATCTTTCGTGTGCATCTTGTGATGTATTTGGCTTAGTTCCTTCTTGGATTAAATGCCCCGGGTTTTGTTTAGCAAGTATTCATTACTGTGCTTCTTGTGAAAAGTCCAGCTGGTCTTGTTGTGGAGTCAGCCAATGGAAGAATTATAGTGGTACAGGTAAGTCCACTATAAAGTTTTCCATTGGGAGCTTTTGAGTCAGGCGGTGGAAGAATTATAGTGGCACACAAGCCAAGTTCACTATAAGGTGTCCACTGTGCCTTCTTTGTTTCCCCAGTCCAGATTGGCCTTGGATGGGATGAATTGCTCCCTTTGGTGAGTATTTGGGTTATGACTTTGTGTCATATTTCCCTCTCTGGTTACTTGGTTCTATTGGTTATGATTTGGTTTTCGGGATCCCGACGGCTTCAGCTATTTATGCTGCTCAGATGGTTTTCTCTGATGGGTTTCTCAGTTGGATTTCTCATCAGTTATGGTTATTGGTTAAACCTTGGCTTTGGTATCCACCGGAGTGTGGGCAATGTGATATATAACTTGATGTTATGTGCTATATGCTATATGATTACTGTTGATATTGTTTCTTTATGATCATCATATCAGCATGTAACGTAGTTGCATTTTAGTAGCTTACTGAGATTTATTCTCACCCCTTATTTGTTTACTGTTTTAGATAAAGGTGAGTCCAGGGAATAGGATCTTGCACGGGAGGACGTTGAAGTGGTAAGAGTTGGGTTTTGTTTTGTCAAGGTTACATTACATAGATGTATAACCTTTTGGGTAGAGTTTCCTTGACTTCAGCATCTTGTAAAACCTATATTTTGGGTAATGTCGGTGTATGTACATTTGTATAAAAGGTTGTAAGCCTTCGGGCTAAGTACTTCCTTTTGGAAGTTGTTTGTAAAGTTATTTTAAAGTGTTAAACTTTATTGGAAAAAAAGAAAATTTTCCTTAAATGTTTTATAATGTCTTCCAATCGTGTCCCGAGCGTGGGGCCAAGTAGGACCACGGGTCTGGGGCGTGACACCACCTTTGCTACTAGCTTGATCGGAAAAGCTTCCATATAGTGTTTGAGCTTTTGAGTAACCCAAACCAATGCTGCGTATGACTTCTCTAAGACAGAGTAGTTCTTTTCGCCTCCTTGGAATCGGCGACTGACAAAATAAATGGCATTCTCCTTTGTGGATTCTCGTTGCTCTTGTGCTAACATAGCCCCTAGGGCTTCATCATTGACAGTGAGATAGAACAAAAGAGGCTTCTCCTTGTGTGGCGGAACTAGAACAGGAGGGCACGTCAAGTAATGCTTCACTTGGTCGAAGGCTCCTTGGCACGCGTCGGTCCATTCTAGAGCCACATTCTTCTTGAGTAGCTTGAAGATTGGCTCGCACATGGAAGTGAGTTAGTGCACAAACCGACTGATGTATTGCAGTCTGCCCATGAAACCTTTGATCTCTTTCTGCGTCTTTGGAGGAGGCATGTCAATGATTGCCTTGATTTTGGAGGGATCTACTTCAATTCCCCTTTCAGTGACCATATAACCAAGGACTTTGCCTCGGATAACACCGAACGTGCACTTTGCAGGGTTGAGCCTCATCTTGTGTTGATGAAGCCTTTCGAAGAACTTGCGGAGATCGATTAAATGTTGACCATCGGTCCCTTTGGAGTGAATGATCATGTCGTCCACATAGACCTCGATTTCTTTGTGAATCATATCGTGGAACAAGTCTGTCACGGCTCTTTGGTAGGAAGCCCCAGCGTTTCTTAACCCAAATGGCATGACTGTGTAGCAAAAGGTACCCCACGGTGTTGTGAAGGCTGTCTTATGTTGAGCTTCCTCGGCCATGAGAATCTGATTGTACCCAGCGAACCCATCCACGAATGAGCGAACCTCGTAGGCAGCAGTGGAGTCGACCAGCATGTCGATGTTAGGGAGTGGAAAATCGTCTTTCGGGGAAGCTTTGTTCAAATCTCGGAAGTCCACACAAACTCGAACCTTGCCGTTTGCCTTTCTGACTGTCACGATGTTGGCTAACCATGTCGGATACTCGATAACCTTGATGAAACCCACACTGAGGAGCTTCTCGATCTCTTCTTTGACTTGCAGAGACCATTCTGGCTTGATCTTTCTGAGCTTCTGCTTTACTGGCTTGGCATCTTCTCTGATCGGAATTCTGTGCTCCGCTACCTTTCTGTCCAAACCCGGTATGTCTTTGTATGACCATGCGAACACATCCACAAATTCTCTGAGCAGTGCAGTCAGTCTGTCTCTGTCGTCCCCCTTGAAGAAGCTTCCGATCTTAGTTTCCTTTGGCTCTTCGTCGGTACCCAGATTAATAGCATGCAATTCTTCGTCAGCCCCTGGACCATTTTCACCACGACTACGGACCTGTTGAGCAAGTTCATTTAAGTATGTTGTGTTTTCGTGGTCTATTTCATCATAATTTGAATCGTTATTAACTTGTTCGTTAAGTTCATTATTAGTTAATTCATCATTTATGATATTTGCAATCTCAGGGTACTCAGAAATATCAAATTTTTCATTAGCAAAGAAAGGAAACACACGCTCGTCTATGGCCTCCATATCCTCTTGGGTGAGGGTATTAGAGACACTCTCGGACTCGAAAGTAAGTGTGAGCCGCTCTTCCTTTGTTGCTGTGCGGGGTATGTAACCCATTTCTTGGACTAAGAATTCCTCGGATACCACGGGCCCTTTCGTAGAATACCAATTGTTGATCGGCTCGGAGCTTGGCGGGATCTCACTGATAGTCTCATTCATGATGACGGTGTCATGGATGGCGTTGACTTGGCATTCATTCATTATGGCAAGCTCTTTGAACATGGAGGCTAAATCTGTCGGTTCTTCCCCCACGATGATTTCTGTCTCGGACTCTATAGTCACCTTCCTTCCCCACCATTCACGGGGCGACATGGGAGTTGGTTCCCTTTCGGATTTCTGGATCTCACAATCGGAGAATATTTTGAGATCGGGCTTTTTGACACCTTATTGTTAACCCATGGCTCGGGAAAGATCATGTATGGAACGTCTTCCCCTTGGCGGACAAAATAGCCATTCAACGTCTTGCGGTAAGGCCTTAGATTAGGGACCTCATAACGACGGCCTTCTTTACGAGCTTGGGCCTTTTCATCCTTGATCGCTTGCTCTTGTTTCAAGTCTTCTCTGGAAGGCTCGTACCCCAAACCGAATGTGTTCTTGACAAATGGGACTCGCACAGGATGTAGGATTCCTTGTTGATATTTCCCTAGGCCTAAACCAGGGAAGTAGTCCATATTCCTCATCATGCGGAGGACTTTGTGATTGCTGGGGGTCCATGATCCGTTTCCCCCTTCTTTGTCAATGGCGTTGATTGAGACGCCGGAGAGAGTGGAGTCTGGTAAACCATGCTGAACTTGGTGGACGGGCTTACCTTTTCTGTGGATAGTGACGTTTTCGGCCATGACGGTCACTATTTCATCACCATTTCGGATCTTGACACATTGATGGAGAGTTGACGGGACGACATTAGAACTGTGAATCCATGGTCGACCCAAAAGCAAGTTGAACGAGGCCGGGATGTCAAGCACTTGGAATGGAACGGACATGACCATGCTCCCAAACTCAATGTCTATTTCGATCATGCCCATGACTGTACGGGCGGTGCTGTCATAACCTCGGATTACTTGAGTAGAAGGCTTCAAATCGGAATCCTTAAGCCCCAGTATGCCCATGATTCTGCCAGGCATGAGGTTGAGTGCGGAACCACCGTCCACTAAGACTCTTGAAATGGGCCTCCCCCTTGCTCGTACCTTGAGGTAAATAGCCTCGTTGTGGTCGGAACCAAATGGTGGAAGGTCCATATCGGCAAAGGTGATGACGTTTCCAAAATGAATGTGACCGATCATTGCCGTGAGGTCATCGGGAGTAGTATCGGGAGAAATTGATGTATCATAGAGATTGCGGATGACAAGATCTCGGTGTTTCTTTGAGGATGCGATGAGGTCCCAAATAGAGATGTTGGCTTGAGTTTTCTTGAGTTGGACAAGTAGAGGATCTTCGGGAGTGTCGCGAGCTTGCGGCCTTTGAGAAGAGGAGCTTGGTGCGGAAGTGGAAGGGTTGCTTGCTATGACTCGACCGGATCGAGTTAGCATGTTGACGTTCCCATCTTGCTTCTTTTTCCTATTCTCTAGTACTTCCCTCATTACCTCATCGTAAGTCACAACATAACAAGAGTTGTCAAGTTTATTCATAACATTGGGGCCCCCATTCACAATTGGGATTGAATGGGTGGTCCCCTCGAGTTCTCCTATCTCTATTACATTGACATGTTCGCCATTAGTCACTACAAATTCTTTCTTGTCTATGAGATCTTGAATGACATTGCGGAGAACGAAGCATTCCTCGGTGGTGTGGCCACTATATTGGTGGTAGCCACAATATTTATGGTGAGCATGATTGGGGTTGACCGTCTTGGGTTGGTACCCTTGTACGGGTGTGACTTGACCCTTTGCTTTGAGAACTTCGAAAGCTTCGGGACTTCTTCCCTTGGGGTAGAGGAACCTTTTTGTAATTCCCTTTATCGATAGTGACGGCGTTGACCGAGGCCTCTTTTGTGGAGTTGGAAGCGGCCTTGTAGCGGTAGCTGGGAGCACTTTTCTTGACTTCCTTGAGCAACTCGTCCATTCGGACCCCCTCCTCATACATTTGGGAGAAATCCGCATAGCAAGCCCCACTTAGGTGGGTGCGGAGATCAATTTTGAGACATTTGAGAAAGATGTCCATTTGCTCCTTAGTATTTGGCCTTTCCACAATCTCGGAGAGTTTATCATTCCATCTCCTTGTGAAGTCGATGAAGGACTCGTGGTCTCGTTGAGTAGTGTTCTCTAGCTCTTTCCTTGTGGGCCGGTGAGTGGTGTTGCCTTGGTATTGGTTCTTGAAGGCAAGCATGGCGAAGTCCCAATCAAGACGGACAGTGAGCGGGAGAGTAGCATACCAATCTTTTGCCGCCCCCTCGAGAGTGAGAGGAAAGCATTGAGCCATCACCTTGGGGGAGACCTTCTTCGGAACCATTGCCCAAATATAAGTCTCAATGTGAGCCATAGGACAAGAGTTGCCCTTGAATTTGCTTATGTCGGGCATCTTGAACTTATCAGGAAGAGCGGCCATAGTACTCATGAGGATGGATGATTGATAAAGGCTTGTGTCGGAGCCTTTCCCTATGTTGAGCCTATTGAATTTTTGGTCGATGTAGGCCATGATAGAATCCACCATTTTTGGCTCATTATTCTCGGAGCTTGGCTCTCCCACTTTCTTGGTGCGGGTGTTGACATAAGGACTTTTGAACAAACCTTCGGTCCATTCGGATTCGTCATCGTCATTTTTGCTCTTCCCCTTAGCAAGATTAGTGAGCTTTTCTTTCATTAGCTCCATCTCGGCCTCGTGGGCCTCCCTTTGGCTGTCGAGGTGGATTGCCAAATGTCGTCTTTGCTTTGTGCCTCCTTATTAAGGGTGGAGACTTGCTCTTGGAGGAGTTGGACCATGGTTGCGAGTTGCTCGAGAGTCATGGTATTGTTGGTGTTGGAGCCGCCGGCCATTGTTGATGTAGGAGCTGTTGGAGTGATCTCTTCACGGACTAACCGATTTGCCGAATCCCGGTAGACTCTGTAAGTACCAATTGAACCTATATTGGAGAAGAGGCCCTTGTCAGTCTTGAGTAACACTTGCGGTCCACGAAGAGGCTTAGAACACACAGTTGGGCACACGACTCGAACCACATAAGAAAATACTCTTTTTTTTTTTTTTTTTTTTTTTTTTTTTTTTTTATAAGTCGGAGGGAATGGATCCCTTTTGGGGTTTCTAAGAAAATAATGGAATCGTCACACTAGTATATAGACCATCTCGCGGTCCCATATACTCATCGGATTCCATCGCGTTTGTGAATCCTACATGTATCGGGATCAAACTAAATTAATGTAGTAAAGCATACATGCGGGGACGGATTTTTATTTTCGTCCAAAATAACCACTTTTGGGGACGGGTTTTTATTGCGTCCATTTCAACAAGTTGGCATGTATGATTTGAAGACATTTGTTTAGGGAAATCTCGGTACATGGAAACCGACTTGAGTCACGGAGTGTTAGACCCTAACTAGAATTGTGTGGCTTGTGCTCGGCTTGAATATGAGGCTCAAAGGTCACCCCCAGCATGTAGTCATGAACTACGCCACGGGCTGAGGTTTACCGCTTCGAAAGAGCCAAGGTCGAGTGGAGCTTGAAACTTTCTAGGACGGGCCTCGACGGGTTTGGGGTTGGACTTGTGCGACTCGATAGTGAGCAATTCATAGGAATATGTGCATGTAGTGTGAGGTCTAACAGGTGACAAAATATTTTTTATATTTTTTTTTCAAAAGAAATAAAAAACAAATAAGCACATAATTACAACTTTCAAATCACCCGTGTGACCGATAAAATAGAACATAAAATTAAAACAGCCCGAAGTTCAGAATAACCACTGATGCAGGCAACTGTGCCTACACCCCCATCATACTGCTCTGTTCTGAGACCTGTTTCTGTTCTGGGAACCAACCCAGAAGCGTGCGCCTATGAGTGTTGATACGAGACGCGCGCGCCTGGCGCGATGCTATTGGGAGGCGCGCGCTTCTGGGCACACCTGTCGGATTGTCAGATTTTGGACTCAGGGGATTGCCCTGGTCCTATGTGCATATTGTAACCCCTGCAGAAATGATTAGTGGAGAATAGCAGAAGAAGAAGATGAAGAACATGAAGAAGCGGGCGATTCTGGTCCTTGATGCGGGATGCGCACGCCTTAGGCTGAAGAGGCCAGAAGCGCGCGCCTCCCCCATCAGGAGTCAGAATGCCCAGAAAAGATGTAGATTTTGATCAGAATGCAAGTTTAACCCTCAAACGTCCCCAGCAGAGTCGCCACTGTAGATACCCCGGGGGAACCACGGCTTGGCTAGAGCGCGTGAATTATCCTAGGATGTCTAACTTGTTTTTAGAGTCGCCACCTATGTTTTGAGGAACATAAGAAAAACCTATTGATAATAACCTAAGTTTGATTACGAAAACAGAGATTCTTTGTTTTGAGGTTCGGGGGTTAGATTTTGAGATGGGAAGTACCGAAACACCCATCTTGCCCAACTAAAGTTGGTCTTGCTTGATCAAAATCTACATGAATGATAAACGTTCTTCTTCTTCTTCTTTAAATCATAAAAAGGGGTTTTAAAATAGAGTTTGGAATGCAGGAGATAACTCTTTAACCGACCTCAATGAGATGAGGTGATCATTAGAGTCATGTCCCAAAATGATTTGGGTGATTGCACTTTGATAAAATAAAAAGAAAGAGAAAAGAGATGAAGTTAGGAAGAGGAAAGAAATAACTTTACCTAGACTTCAAGAGACTTCAAATACTTCTTGATGAATTCCTTGGAGAAATCCTTTGGGAATGCTTTGTAAGTGTGAAATTTTAGTGTCTTATTAAGAATGTAAGATTGAGAGCCAAAGGTCCTTGAAAATGGAGGTAAAAGGGGGGGGGGGGTTTATAGGTGAAAGAGAGATGTTTTTGGTGCCAAAACTCAGTCACCAAGAAATATTTCCCGGGCAAAATCTTGTTAATTGAGCAAGGGAGAGAATCCTGGCCAGAAATCTGTAACCGACGCCCAGAGGCGCGCGCTTCCTGCTTTGGGGGCGGGAGGGGCGCGCGTCTGGATCCTCCTGTCGGAGGCGCGCGACTCAGAGAAGGCGATTTTGACAGAATGGACTAGAAAGTCAGCCCTGTTATTCAGTTTAGTCCCTGGACTTAACGAAGTCAGTCAGGAACTTAACGGAAGTGACAGAAACTAACGAGAAACACTTAAAATGGGGAGAAACACAAGATCAAATGTGCAATCGGGGTGAGCAGTCCAAGGCGGGGTGTCTACACTTAGTAAACTTGGTTTTGATTAAATCCCAGGCTTCTTTAACAGTTTCAACTTTCCCAATTTCTTGGGCCAAAGAGTCATTAACACTTTTTTGTAATATGTTTTTCACTTTTTGATTAGCCGTTACTAAGTATCTTTCAGTTTCAGTCCATAGGTTTGGGGTTTTGTATTTGTCTTCTCCTCCATTTGTGTCAGGTTGAGTGGGTATTCTGACTTCTTCATGAAATACAAACCAGTTCCAAATACTGTTTGAATCAAGGTAAGTCTTGATCTTGGAAGAGAATATTTCAAATGATCCACAGTCATCAACATGTGGAATGTCTTTCTCATTGTTTCTTCTGGGTTGAGGCATGATGTTAGTGCTTCTGGATCCTTCTCAAGATGTTAAGCTTGAAGACACTTAAGTCTTTTAGAAACCAGCTCTGGTACCAATTGAAAGTACCTGTAGTTCTTACACACTTAAACAAATAAAGGTTAGTTAACAAGAGGTCGACTGTCTTGGCAAAGTAGGTCGACTATCTTGGGGTGCAGTGTGTGTATGATGAGTTATGCAGCGGAATAATAATGAAATAAATAGAAGAAATAAATGAGTAAATGAAATGTGGTAAGTGTGTGAATAAGTGTGAGTAAATAAGACACAAACACAAAGATGTAACGTGGTTCAGAGTATAACAACTCTCCTACATCCACGCTTCACTGTCCTCAACAGTGAAGAAGCAATCCACTATAATACTTCGTCAAGAAATTACAATCAATTGCAAGAAAATTCCCTTAGAATTTTCCAACCTAATTAGCCTCACTAATTAAGCTATGTACTTGTTGCAAAGTACAGAAAAACAAAAAGAAAAAGGTTTCACAAATGTGAGTGTTTGGTGATCTCTAAGATAGCTCTAAAGTAGCTAAGTGAGATCTATGTTTGCTTATCTATTTTAGCACAGATTTATAAATATCAGGTGTGCTTTTACAATTTGAGTTTGCTTAGAAGCTTTAGTCAAATTGTATGAACAATGGCCAAGACAGAGATTATTTTTCAGTAATGTTTGAGCTCCTTTTTATAGGTCTTTATATTATATCCGTTTGAGTTCCAACGGTCTTCAACATCTTGGAAATGCATATGTCAGTCATTAATCTTTGACTGGCATAAAGTTTGTGAACAGTGTTATGTCAGGTTTGACTTTGACTGGAATCTTAGTTGGCAATGAGAGATAAGGTCTGCTATCTTGAAGGTCTGTTATCTCGATATGAGAAGATAGTGGACGTGAGATGACTTGATGATTTCCAGTTTACTTCTTTGATAATTCTTTTCAAGTTCTTTAATTATTTGTCAAAACACTTAGTTAAGAAACTAGGGTTCTAACAGTAGAGTTTATGCCTTTATGGATGATTCTGCTGTTGCTTGGTCTTTTATTTGAGTATACAATCCAGTGTACACCAGCTACGCTACCTTTTCTTGGTGCATTTCGTTTATAACATACCTTTGTCCACATTCAAACAACGACCGAACTGAAATAAAAGTTCTCTAAAGTTTTGTCAAACAATGACTGAACTGAACTTAAAGTTATCTATTAGTTTTCTTATGATTCACCTTCTTAATAATATACTCCCTCCGTCCCAAATACTTGTAGTTTGAGGAGTTGAAATTTGTCCCAAAATACTTGTTGTTTTGCTATTATCAAGAGATCTTTACCCTTGTTTACCAAGGATACCCTCATTTATGATTATTCAATGTCATAGTGAAAGCATTTAATTGCCTGGTAATTAAAAAAAATCAAGGGTAATTTAGTCTATTATGCATGTATTGATTGCATTTCTTAATATGTGTGTAAATCCTAGAACTACGAGTATATTGGGACGGAGGGAGTAATAGCATGGTATCCAATCAGAAATTCAGATGTATCAAATTTTAATGATATTTGTAAATGTGAAATTTAATATATGCAGATGTGAATTCTCTTAACAATTTAATATAGTAGTAAAAATATGTTTTAATCCGTTGGACAACTTCCATGCAACTCAGCTAATCCTTTATACCAATTACTTGGGTTCGGCTACAGATACATGTCCATTTTCACCACTCCACTCAAAACGAAGCAAGACTTTAGCCAAGTCACAAGCAAAATGTTCTCCTAGTTATAGCAGATCATGCAGATGACTATGATTATAGTCACAATATTCCTTCCTAGCTGAGAATTTCTTTGCTGTTGTTCTTGGTAGTTTAAGCAGTAATTTCTTTGAGAGTCATGAGTTATAATTCCCATAATTTTCAAACTACAAAAGAAAGCTTAATACTCCCTCCGACCCAAAATGATCTTCACACATTTTTTTGCGATTCTTCTCGAAACGTACTCTGAAGTTTTCCCCTCCCCCTCTCTTTATTGCCCTATCTCTACACACACATTTTTATATATCATATCCTATTTACTTTGAACCTCCATACAAAAATACTCAAGTCTTGTGCACTTGTTTCTCTTTGGTTTTTGCAGCTACCACCTGTAATGGAGCTTCAAAAGTCAATGAGAAATCAGGCTCTGCGGTGTAATGTTATATATGGTCAAAACGGTACCAAGCTCAATGTGATACCAATGCTTGCTTCTCGATCCCAACGGGATTTTCTTTCTAGTGCCAAGAACTCGATGATGCAGCTCCCTGTTGTGGTTGTTAAAGTGCATGGCTATAACCTGCACTTGGTCATAAAATACTCAAAGCCATTTGTGTTGGCTGCAGCAACTAATACGGAGTATTTAATTTGGGAATCGTGCTGAAGTAGGTATGGAGACTATATTTTTTTTGAGTTCTTTTCCTTCTCTCATTGGGATTAAGATTGGACTTGTGCCCTTCTACTTTATAGTCATCAAGAAAGTTGTAAGTTGTCACTAATGTGATTTGTTTTGTTTTGATTTTCTGTTTTTAAGGCTGAATGCAATGCTTCCAAACTGTAGTATGCGGGAGCGGCCAAGAGAATATGACAGGTACTTGTTATGGTGCGTTAGTACAAGTAATAGTTGATTATTATATTTTTTGAATTAGACCTTAATTTTCTCTTTCGTTAGCTCTAACATTTTGTGTCAATAGACTCGGTCTTTATCTGCGTTGAAGGTATTTCACCCATCTCTCTCTTATTAAGTTTTGGTACTCTTGACGATGGAGTATCTTGAGCAGTACACCTGCATCTCGACGGTCGGACTGATTTTGTTTTGTTAGTCTGAATCCTTTTATTTTATATCTATTAACAAATTCTTTTCTCTTTTGTTTAGGTTTCAAATTTTTTTCTTAATTTTGTGAAGCTTTATGTAGGAATTCATCTATGGCTTTTGATTGCATGTTCGGAACAATCCAAATTCTCTGTTCAAGTTCATTCCATCACCGGAAATTGTAACAATTCTCTACATGTTCGGGAAAAACCCAATTCTCAGTCAAGTTCGTTCAGGTCGCCAGAATAGTAACAGTTCATTGTTATTCGGAAGATTGGGCAAGATACTTGTATAACTGATTGTTAGTGTGCCATCTAACAGTTCATTGTTATTCGGAAGATTGGGCAAGATACTTGTATAACTGATTGTTAGTGTGCCATCTTCGAAGATGGCACGGAAGTAGTAGAAAATAGGTATTACAAAGAATTTTTAGTTCTAACTATTGTTGATTGTAAGATTAACTATAGTATTGATCGATGATCGAGAACAAAGATCTTCAAATCTTGTTAGTTTATAAGTCTTATGGATGATTGTAAAAATTATATTCTTGGTATATGTAATGAAAGGTTGATTGTTATTGTCGAATGAAATGTTTGTTAGTTCATATTAATTTTTATTTATTTCATTTTTTGGTTATAAATTATATAATTTGAAATATGAGCGGCACGTTAAAAAAAAATGACATAGACTTACATAGCACTTTTTTAAGCGCTATGTAAGTATTAGACACAAAAAGCGAGCTCTCTTGGATAGCGTTTTCCATGTGCTATCGTAGATTGGATTTTTTTTTTTTTTTTTAAATATGGAGCTTCTATAGCGCTTAAAAAAGCGCTATGCAAGTTAATATCCGAAAAGCGCTATCTTAGATCCTTCGCTTACATAGCGCATAAAGAGCGCTATCTTAGCTTGCATAGCGGTCGCTTAGATAGCGCTTTTATGCGCTATCTAAGGGAAAAAAATAAACGCTATCCAAGGCTAATTTTGTACTAGTGGAAGAAGAACAATCAATGTAATTCTTCATACAAGAAGGGTCCGAAACCTGGGGATATCTGTAATTTCTGCAAAGAAAGGGGGCATTGGAAGTTCGATTGTCCCAGAAAGAAGCAAGACAAGGCACCAGTCACAGCAGAGGCCATGACGGCCAGGGATTGCAGTTCAGATGAGAATTATGCTCTTGTAACATCAGAATCAGCGATGCGTGGATTCTTGATTCAGGAGCATCTTACCATATTAGTCCTAGGAGAGAATGGTTTACTGATTACAGGCGGATGGATGGCGGTGATATAAGTATTGCCAACAGTACAGTCTGTAAGGTTGTCGGTATTGGTTCGATCAAGGTCAGGACTTATGATGGTAGGTTTGTCATTTTGAATGAGGTTCGACACGTTCCGCATATGATGAAGAATCTGATTTCTCTTAGTCAGTTAGACAACAAAGGGTTCAGTTTCAAAGGTAAAGGTGGAGAAGTAAGTTTCTGTAACGGTTTAGAAGTGATGCTGAAAGGCCTTAAGCGGGGCTCCTTGTATTTCCTCCAAGGAAAGACGCTTGCAAAGTCGACTATGGCTGCATCAGAAGGGGTGAACGAGGGAAATATGTCTAAGCTGTGGCACATCAGGCTCGGTCACATGAGCACTCGAGAGATGCATGAGTTGACTATGCATGAGTTGACTAATAGAGATTTTCTTTATAGCCATAAGATCAAGGATCTTAAAGGCGTTTTGGATTACATCCACTCGGAATGTTGGGGACCTTCACGTCAGGAATTTCTAAGGGGGCACAGATATTTCTTGTCTATGGTTGATGATTATTCGAGGAGGAATTGGGTGGTTATCATGAAGCACAAGGATGAGGCTCTAAGAAATTTCAAGGACTAGAAGACGGTAGTGGAGAACCAGACAGAAAAGAAGATCAAGAAGCTCCGGACAGATAATGGTTTGGAGTTCTGCAGCACTGAGTTCGATTCATTTTGCAGACATGTGGAGTTTTCTAGACATCTCACCAGCAGATACACGCCACATCAGAATGGTGTAGAAAAACAAATGAATCAGATATGGCTTGTGGGAGCGTTGTGCATGCTCTTCAATGCAAAATTATCTAAATGTTTCTGGGCAGAAGCGCTTAGTACAACATGTTACTTGATTAATCATGGACTTCATACCGGTATTGGCCTCAAAGTTCCCTATGAGGTATGGACTGGTAAATCCACGATTGTTTCAAGTGTTGGTGGTGTTGATAAACAGGTGGAGCAACAAGATACTGAAGAGTTAGTTGTCCCACAGTCAGATGTTGATCAGGATCCACCGATAGAGACAAAGACTGAAGCACCTGAAAGTTCAAGTTCAGCTCCTAAAGAACATGGGTTAGCACAAGGAAGGTCTAGAAGAGCTAATCTCGAGAATCCTCTGGAGAGGTATGGATTTGAAGACTTGGTATCTTATGCACTGCAGGTTGCTGAGGAAGTGGAGCCCATTCATACGGAACCTTCTACTTTCAATAAAGCATATACATGTTCAGAGTCATCTCAGTGGTATGCGGCTATGGGTGATGAGATGGAGTCTCGTCACAGGAATCAGACTTGGGAGTTGACCACAAGGCTAGAAGGCAGAAAGATTATGACTTGCAAGTGGATCTTCAAGAAAAAGGAAGGGATGTCACCGATAGAAGGGATCAAGTATAAAGCTCGCATTATTGCAAGGGGTTTCACACAAAGAGAGGAGGTAGACTACTATGGGATCTTCTCACCAGTGGTCAGACACACTTCGATCAGAGTGTTGCTAGTAATAGAGAGAGATATATACATGATAGAGTCGGAAGGATTCCAAGCTCCTGGTAAGGAAGATCAAGTTTGTAGATTGAAGCAGTCGCCTAGGCAGTGGTACAAGGGATTTGACAGCTATATGATAGCAGCAGTCAAGAAGTCAGAGATTCAGAAGCTGAAAGGCTTATTGGTCGCAGAGATGAAGGGTTTGGGTAACGCGAAAAGAATTCTGGGTATGGAGATCTATAAAGACAAAGCCAAATGAAAACTGTTCTTATCCCAGAAAGGATACATCAAGAAAGTTTTAGAGAGGTTTGGTAGGTCAACAAATGCACATGCAGTCACGTTTGAGCCCAAATCGGCTGAGGAGAAAGAGTATATGGCTCGAGTATCCTATACTAGTGCAGATGGTAGTTTGATGTATGCTATAGTGCACACTAGCGACGCCGATCCTGTCTATGGAAGAGGAACAAAATGTGCAGTCGAGGGTTTCTCAGATTCGGGTGATGTAGATACAAGAAGATCGAAGACCGGATATGTATTCACGCTTGGTGGGTCAGTTGTCAGTTGGAAGGCTACATTGCAGGCGAAAGTGATGTTGTCTACAACAGAAGCAGAATACATGGCATTGACAGAGTCCGCTAAGGAAAGAATATGGTTGAAGGGATTGATCAGCGATCTTGGGATACATCAGGATCAGACTATTATTTATTGCGATAGTTTGAGCGCGATTTGTTTGGCCAAGGATCAAGTTCATCATGAGAGGACCAAGCACATTGATGTGAGGTATCATTTCCTAAGGGATGAGAAACGGGTAAAGGTGAAGAAGGTAGGGACGGTGGACAACCCTGAAGATATGAACACAAAACCCGTGACGGGGAGCAAGTTCCAACATTGCTTGAACTTGCTTAATGTTCGCAGCTATTAGATAGCAAAAGAGGCAAGGGGGGAGGAAAGATTTGTTATTTCGGAGATTCAAAGTCAAGGTGGAGATTTGTTAGGATTAATGCCTTTGAAATTGGGGACGCCTAATTTAGTGGATTAATTAACAAGTTCGTAATTCCAAGAGGAGTAAAAGTATTTTTAGGCTAAGGCTTAAAGCCAAAGCCATAAAAACAGAAACTTGAAAGTCCTCGCCATGCAATTAACGCAAAGAAAAGTGATCAGCTTGTTTGGTTTGTTTTTTTGCTGCATGTGCGTTGGGCCTGGGAGTCTTGGTTTGGTTCTTTGCAACATACAAAGTCAACAAGGACTCTAATTAGGCAGACTACAAGAATAGGATTTTAAGTATCCTTATACGAATTATTTTAGAGATTTGAGGATACGTATATTTATACTCCCTCAGTCCCAAATTAATTCAGTAGCTTAGTTTGCTCAGTTTACACAGAAAAGAGAGATCAATAGTTTTAGATCTAGGGTTTGCACAGTCAGGAATTTTGTGATCAAAATTCGTGCAAAGTAGATTAGTGTGATCTTGTGTAATTGTTTCTCCAGTGATAATAATATTCTTTCCCCTCCCCGTGGACGTAGCCAAGTTGGTGAACCACGTAAATCTGTGTTCTTGTGATTGCTTTATTTTCTCATCAAGTCTTGTTCAATTGCTCTAACATATCAGCCACACCCAGACCAATATAGTTTTCTTCTTTATCGTGATATGCATATTGTTTTTAAATATTGAAACAATAACTATTAAAAAATAATAATCCGTTACTAAGAAAAAAAATGAATTTTAAACATCAAAAAATGCATCTAAATTGTATTGATAATGACTAATTTTTTGTGTGTACTCCAGAATGGCATGGAAATTACTACATGTGGGAATTATTTCATAGTGTAAAGATGGCCAACGACCCAACTTCACGAGACAATGATAGAGAACTCTCATTGATAGTTCCACCATCAAGTGATAATCATGAGAGTCACGTTGGAGTGGAGGATATGGACATTGAGAACCCTACACTACCCCGGTATAAAATTCATACACCTCCTCCCGGTTTCGAAAACTCTCCTCGGGGGACCCAAATTCATCAAATTCCTCCACCACCCGGATTTGAGAACCGTGACCCCCTTCATCATCTTGTCAAAACTGAATCTATGTTGTAACTTTTCTTTCCTAAAATTTACAATGTTGACTTGTGGTGTTGTACGTAGTAGTATTATGGTAGTCTAAAAGCTTTACTTTATGGCATGATTATGTTTTGAGCAATCCAAGAGGTTTGATGCGGATCACTTGGCCTTCTTCTGGGAGTTGCTAGCTCAGAATCGCGTCCAAGGAGGGGAGCAAAGTATGCTTGAAAAACAACACATTACAGTTTTTAGTTGAATTGAGAAAACAAAGAAAAATGCTACAATATTAGTCTTATCCTAGATTAACGCCCGTGCGATGCACAGTTTCTTTAAGATTGTTATGAATTTTACTTTTTATAGCCTGTTACTTGGTTACAGTTTCTTCATCATTCTATAAATTTATTTATAAACAAAAATAAAATTATGGACTCTAATTGATTCAGCTCAACAGTGAATTCATTACACAAAAATATTAAATAAAAATGAATTTATAAATTTTAATCAATTCATCTGAGAACGGCAAAAAAATAATGATTTTAGGTGGAATTTTTTTATGCATGATTATATATAATAATATTAATGTATTATAGGAAAAATACTCCCCCCCCCCCCGTCTCACATGTTTGGCCATTTTTTACTTTTAATGGTCGACCCAAGTGAACTTTGACTAAATTTTAATGTCAAATGAATTATTCTATAGAAATTCTAAACATGGTTATTGATAGATATATGAATGATTTATCAATAACAATTTTTAGAAATTGATTAGGGTAATTGGATTGATATTAACATTTAGTCAAAGTTCACACAATTGTTGACCATTAAAAGTCAAAAGTGGCCAAACATAGTGAGATGGAGGGAGTAATTATTTATTTTTTCCTAGAGGATAAGTAAAAAAGAAAATATAGTTACCACGGCTCCTCCCAATTTTTATATGGAAGACATAAAAAAAAAGACAAATTATACACACTAATTATTATAGGCATACAATCTATTTAATTATATTCACAGATTTGTTTTACATATTTTTTTTTGAAATAAATAACATAATTATTCAGCTATTTCAATCAAATTATTAAAAAAAAATCAAAGCAACTAATTCTACATTTTCAAACCATTTTTAACTATTTTCTCGCCGTAGTCTCAGCTTTTCCAATAGTAGTAACATTTTTATATTCCTAGCGGCTAATATTTTAATCATAATAATTAATCATGAATATTAATTATATCAAAATACTACCACCATTTATTATATATAAAGAATATGTTGGCATGTAAATCAGTTAAATTGAATATTTAAGAAACTTTAAAATGACTATTTCTAGTGTGTGGAATTGTGTTTATTAGGGTATGTAAATAAATTTGGATTGCATAATTAAAATAAATAATGGGGAGGGAGTAATTGTAAAAGACCAATAATTTATGAAGGTAGTAATGAATTAATTAGTTGTAACTTAATTAATTGACTTAATAAATGATTGCTGATGTCAGCAAGTGGTTTTTGAGGGAAAATTTTGCACCAGAAGTCGCCATGTGGCACCGCTGATGTCAACGGCTTCTGTTTTAGTTCTAGGAGTTGCTAACCCAGAATCGCGTCCAAGGAGGGGAGCAAAGTCTGCCTGAAAAACAACATGTTACAGTTTTTAGTTGAATTGAGAAAACAAAGAAAAGTGCTATAGTATTAGTCTTATACTAGATTAATGCCCGTGCGATGCACGGTTTCTTTAAGATTGTTATGAATTTTACTTTTTATAGCCTGTTACTTGGTTACAGTTTCTTCATCATTCTATAAATTTATTTATAACATAAAATAAAATTATGGACTCTAATTGATTCAGCTCAACAGTGAATTCATTACACAAAAATATTAAATAAAAATGAATTTATAAATTTTAATCAATTCATCTGAGAACGGCAAAAAAATAATGATTTTAGGTGGAATTTTTTTATGCATGATTATATATAATAATATTAATGTATTATAGGAAAAGTACTCCCCCCCCCGTCTCACATGTTTGGCCATTTTTTACTTTTAATGGTCAACCCAAGTGAACTTTGACTAAATTTTAATGTCAAATGAATTATTCTATAGAAATTCTAAACATGGTTATTGATAGATATATAAATGATTTATCAATAACAATTTTTAAAAATTGATTAGGGTAATTGGATTGATATTAACGTTTAGTCAAAGTTCACACAATTGTTGACCATTAAAAGTCAAAAGTGGCCAAACATAGTGAGACGGAGGGAGTAATTATTTATTTTTACCTAGAGGATAAGTAAAAAAGAAAACATAGTTTCCACGGCTCCTCCCAATTTTTATATGGAAGACATAAAAAAAGACAAATTATACTCACTAATTATAATAGGCATACAATCTATTTAATTATATTCAGAGATTTGTTTTACATATTTTTTTTGGAATAAATAACATAATTATTCAGCTATTTCAATCAATTATTAAAAAAAAACAATGCAAGTAATTCTACATTTTCAAACCATTTTTAACTATTTTCTCGCCGTAGTCTTAGCTTTTCCAATAGTAGTAACATTTTTATATTCCTAGCAGCTAATATTTTAATCATAATAATTAATCATGAATATTAATTATATCAAAATACTACCACCATTTATTATATGCAAAGAATATGTTGGCATGTACTTCCTCCGTCCCACCTCACTTGAGACTTATTTCCATTTTAGTCCGTCCCACTTCACTTGAGACTCCTCAAAATGGTAATCTTTTTATAATTTTATATTCAATCTACACCACCCACTCATTCTCTCTCTTCATTTTCCACCACACAATTCATTCAACAAACCTACTATTAACCCCACTCATTCTCTCTTCATTTTCTACCACACATTTTTTTTTATTTTATTCTTTTTCCTTAGTTATTGTGCCCACCTCTTAGGTCTCAAGTGAGGTGGGACGGAGGGAGTAAATCAGTTAAATTGAATATTTAAGAAACTTTAAAATGACTATTTCAAGTGTGTGGAATTGTGTTTATTAGGGTGTGTAAATAAATTTGGATTGCATAATTAAAATAAATAATGGGGAGGGAGTAATTACAAAAGACCAATAATTAATGAAGGTAGTAATGAATTAATTAGTTGTAACTTAATTAATTAACTTAATAAATGATTGCTGATGTCAGCAAGTGGTTTTTGAGGGAAATTTTGCACCACAAGTCACCATGTGGCACCGCTGATGTCAACGGCTTCTGTTTTAGTAATAGTATATAGATAGTTATGTTATGGACTCAAATATGTATTTATTTGCAAAGTCTGTCCTTATTTTTTGATTTTTTGTGTGATGATTTTCTTTATAATTACACACTTGTAGATAGGGATGTAAATTCGCCCAAACCCGAAGGCGATCTGCCCCAAAAAAGTAGGGTTTGGGTTGCAATTTTTATGACCCGAGCGGGTTAGGGTCGGGTTCGGGTTTTGATGTTGACCCGCTGTGATCCGACCCGACCCACACCCCTATGTACAAAGTTAAAATATTATGTTAGTTAACCATATTATAAGTGTTGTGCAATTAATTTTTATAGTTGTTTGTGGGTGAGGTTTGATGATTTAAGACTGATTTATATAACTTGTTCAAATTTAGGCTTAAACATAGATGAGCCCAAGCAAACATGAGCAGAAAAATTAGATATTGATACACTTCGGGTCGGGGCGGGTTCGGGTTCCACTCTCTTCGGGTCGGATCGGGTCACCCCTCTTTAAGATTAGGGTCGGGTTCGGTTTGACAAAACCCGCCCCGTTGCCATCCCTACTTGTAGATGTTTTTCCTGTCCCTCGGCATATATTTGGAGAGTTAAAAAAGACAGATGTAGTGATATTGGTAGGCATAGTTTCTAACTTTTTGAATAGTTTCTAACTTGTTGAACGTAGTAAGAAAAAGCTTATCTATTAAAGTGCACACTTATTATACGACAGCGTCGGTATAAGTTACCAACTACAAGGGATATTCCCAAATCTTGAATTCATTTTGTATAAAATTATACTTAACAAACTAGAGTTGAGAGGGAAATCTCCAACTTATCAACTCATTTTTTTTAAAGTTTAATGTTATCTGTGTTGCAAATGGTTATTCAGTTTGTAATTGTACAAATTCAATTCTTAAGTTTTTAAAATAGTTGCAGTGTGGCAAAAAATAAATAAAAAATAGACGGGTAATTATAAAACTAACAAAATCACAATCATGTGCCACGCACATGACATTTTAAGGCGTATAATAGTTTTTCATCGGGTGAGATTTGCATTTCCCGAAAACTAACGAAGTTGACAAAAATAAAAAATAAAAAAATTCCAATGAATCCCTATATGAAAAATATATTAACGAATTACATAACCCTCAATAGCCAACATCAACACCTTTACCCACTAAATGCCTAGAAGAATGACAAGTTTATCTGTATGTCATGTGCAAATCTCATGCACGACAAAAAAGACTATTGCACCCCTTAAAATGTCATATGCGTGGCACAAGACAGTGATTTTGTAAGTTTTTTAAAATCCCGTCCATTTTTATTCCACTTTGCAACAATTTTACAAACTTAGTAATCGAATTTGTAGAATTAAAAACTCAATAACCAATTGCAACAAAGTGTAAAACACAGGTAACCATATTGCCACCCTTTAACTAGCTGTTAAGAGGAGAATCTCTCTAAAGCTTGAATCTTTTATTTACAAAAATCTATCCGTTAACTAGCCGTTAAAAAGAGAATCACTCCAAAGCGTGAAACCTTTTTGTACAAAAATCTATTTGTTAACTAGCCGTTAAGAGGAGAATCTCTCTAAAGCTTTAACAATTTTCATAGAAAAATCTATCCGTTAACTAGACGCTTAGAGGAGAATCTCTCCAAACTTGAAACATTTTTGTACAAAAATCTATCCGTTAACTAACCGTTGAGAGGAGAATCTCCCCAAAGCTTGAATCTTTTTAAATAAAAATCCATCAGTTAACTAGCCATTGAAAGGGGAATCACTGCTTGATTATAAATATCAGTAATGCAATACTCCTTCTATCCCAGAGTATATGTCCACCATCCCATTTGCATAGAGATTAAGAAATAGTGGAAGTGATGTAAGTGTTGTGAGTATAAAAGTAAAGTAAGAGAGAGAATGAGTGGGAGAGAATAGTAAGTTGATTTGTTTTGTGAGTATAAAAGTAAGCACAAGAGAGAATGAATAAGAGGAATAGTAAAGATTCTTTACCATTTTAAGAAGTGGACATACACTCAGGGGTGGACCTCCAGTCTGTGGAGGGGGTGCAAGTCCACCTTCTCAACTTTCATTTTTAAGAAGAAAAAAAATTGTATTCAGGATATATAATAAAAGTGCACCTGGTGAACAAAATTTTCTGCAACTTAGGTGGTTGGAAGGCAAGTTTGTGTATAGAAGGTAGTGAGTTTGAACCTCACTATCTTTTCTTATCTTCCATTTTTAAATGGTTTTTTCCTTCTCAATCCAATAAGTTTAAAACTTAAAGTCAGTTAGTTAATAATATATTATACACAAAATTCTTATCTTTTGATTTCTCTTTCTTTTTTCTATTTTGTTAGAGACAATTATCCCACATCGGGAATTAACTAGCCAAGCATTGAATATATAAAAATCCAGGGCCACTCCTCCCATTGCCAGTTGGTTTTGGGATGGAACCTCAGACTTTATCATTGTATCACAGCTGGCGTGCAGGCCCAACGGCCCACGATGTTGCTCCGCGCCACCCGTAACAAGCTAGTCCACGTTGTAAGCCTTGGCAAAGCCCGACTACACGTGAGGGGGCATGTTAGAGACAATTATCCCTCATCGGGAATTAACTAGCCAAGTATAAAGATCTAGGGCCACTCCTCCCATTGCCAATTAGTTTGGGATGGAACCTCATACTTTATCATATTTATAATTGATTATGTTTTTACTTAATTCGTTGAGAAATAACTTTAAAAATTTGTAATTGTGCATCCGGTGAGTAAAAGTTTTAGGTCCGCCACTGCATACACTCTCGGACATATTAAAAAAGAAAGGTGAACATATACTCTGGGACAGAAGGAGTATAAAAATAGACTAGTACTGAATGGAAAGAAGCATAGACATATGAGCCATGTAGGAAGAGAGAGAGAGAGAGAGAGAGAGAGAGAGAGAGAGAGAGAGAGAGAGAGAGATTCTTCTTCCTACTTCTATAGCTAGTATAGCTAGTATGCTTTCTCAAAAGCTTCAAGCATTTTCTCAATAAATTTCCTTCCAATCACAAATGTGCATTTAGATATGCTTCTTACATCATCTTCTTCATAAAGTATGATCATTGCTTATGGCATTTCAAAGGACATGTTTAAAGACACCCCACAACCTTGGAGTAAAATTCCTCAGGTTCCTCCGGGTTCTGAAAACAGCTTTTCTTCTTTATTACAATATGCAAGTTATTTTAAAATATCGACAACAATATTTTTTTTAATCAAGCATAAAATTTCTAAAAAAAAATAAAAATATAAACATAGAAAAATGCATATGGCTTGTATTGATAATGACTAATGATTATCAAAGAGCTCTAGCTCAAGTGGTATCCATTGTTAGCTTCCATGCGGAGGTCCCGAGTTCGAATCCCGTTAGGGACATTTGTGTTAGCCTATTTATGGGCATAGTTGTAGCCTACGGGCAATTTATCTATCATTAATAAAAAAAAACCAATTTAAAAAAATAAATAATGACTAATGATTCATGCTGTGTATGCTCCAGAAAGACATGGAAAATCAATACCTGTGGGGAGTATTTCGTAGTGTGAAGATGGCCAACAACCTTGCTTCACAAGACAATGTTAAAGAGCTCTAGCTCATAGTTCCTCCTTCAAATAATAATCATGAGAGTCGGATTGGAGTTTAAGGGTGGAGGATATGGAGATTGATATCCCTGCACGACCTCAGAGTGAAATTCCTTGGAGTTTATGGTATGCTTATGTTATGAGAATGTGAAGAGTTTTTGATGCAGATCACTTGGCCTTTGGGAGTTTTTTTTTTCTTAGAAAGTTGGTTTCATTTAAGGAAATTTCCATCGTGTTACCGGTGAGTCGTTAAACCACCAAAATAATTTTCTCCTACTTATAAAAACGAGTATAGTGATGAGTAGGGATCGTATCCACAAGGAACGTGACTAATTTCTTTTGAGATTCTAAAACTAAGAATTACTAAATGGGGGATTTTCGATTGGAATTTAATCAAGAACTAAACTTAACAACTAAAATTAACTAGAAAAAGAACATAGACTAAAAATAACTAAATTGCAAGAACCGAATAATTAAACAAAATCAATACGACAATTCCGATTCAATGGTTATGAATTTCAACTATGTTATTGATCATAGGCTAACAAAATATATTCTTGCAATTCAAGTATTCATCTTTAAAGACAAATTCAATCCAGTTGAAAAAGTCTTACATTTCCCTATCTTAATTCCCTAAGAATAGCACACAGAGAATCTTACCATTGCATAAAGTTCTCTTGGAGATAGTTGAAACTAATTCTAATAGTCTGGATAGCCTACAACTACTAAAATTAGTATCATAAGTTCATATTTCCAAACTTGTTTCCACAACAAATTCAAGCTAGGCCAACCTTATTTCCCCAACAAATGTAAGCCTATTGCTCTCAATTTAACTCATTCAAGCCTCCCCGGATGAATTCGTGAGCGGTAGGAAAACACTAACTAAATGAGTTGTCAATTCAGTCAATTAGTGAATTCCATAGGAATAAAACCAATGAACTTATGAATTACTTGAATTAAAACAAGAATAAATTAAAAAATACAGCCTCACAATAACATAATCAAAATAAAAACCCTTGAATTGGAAAAAAGAAGACTTAGCTAGACATGGAGTTTATCAACATCTTCAATATTCTTGCTCCTTGCAATTGCTTAAAATTAAAGAAAATAAAACAAAAGATAGAGAGTTTTTTTTTGGGAGAAAAGGGAAGAAATGGCTACTTCTTTTCTTGGAGTGGAGAACGTGTTTTTTTTTTATTGCAATGATTCTCTCTTTTGTAGTTGTAGAAGAGAGAAAAGCCAGCCCTTTTGCTTTCTCAACTTCCACTTCATTGAAGAACAAAATAAATGGAGACTTCATTGTGAATCTTTGGCCTTCAAATTTCCAGCATTCTTTCACTCTTCTAAGCCACAAAAAAATCTGTCACATTGAACTTCTACAAAAATCCACTTTTAGCCTTCTTTTTACTCACATCCATCACTTCTATCCCTACATCCAAAAGATAACAAAACGGGTTAAATAGATGCATTACGTAATTTAAATGAAGGGAAATTACACAATAAAATATCGATAAATGATGCAATCCGAAATTCCCAAACAATTCAAAGATCCGCCCGGACTTGCTTCAAGACCCGCCCGGACCAGTCTTAGCGCGACCGTGCAAGAATGAAGACTCGCCCGTGCCGAAAAGGAGTTGAAGGACGGCATCTTGCGTAGTGAATTGCACGATCGTGCCTATTCATGAGCACGGTCGTGCCCGACGCCAGATCTTCTGTTCCGTTTTTGTTTTCCTTCCGAATTTTAGACTAAGTTTATTATTTCTTTTTTATTTTGGATTCCTTTTAAATTAGGGTTTTTATTGGTTTAGTATAAATACTCTTTGTAGTCTTTTATTTTGGACAAGTTGATTTTTATTAATTCAAGAATTGCTTTGTAATTATCTATCCCTCTTTCACCTCCTTTATTTCTTTATTCAAGAATTTCATTGAAATTCTTCTTGGGAGTTTTATTCCTTGCAGATTAATTGATTTTGATCAATCAATAGTTACTTTTCCGCTGCGTTTTACATCAGTTGGTATCAGAAAAGGACGATCCTTGGACGATGGTTAACGGCGAAGGCACTACAAGAAAAAGAGGATTATGTGATGGATTTTTGCGATGGCACTTGGGGCAGTCGCTTAGAATAATTTTAGACGATGGCTACAGCAATCGCAATCTGGTAATCGCACAATTGCCGCGGCAACTCTAAAACTTTTCTAAAGTTTTAGCGGTCTGCATTGGCGGGAGGAATAACTATACATGCGACTGCTTTAATGAAAATGTAATAGGCTTTCTAATCCCATAAACTAAAAAATAATGAAATATATTAAAAATAAATAAAAGATATATTTTTTAATTGAATAAAGGAAAATTGCAATCGCGTAAGGAAGGAGCAATCGCAAAAGGGGAGGGATCAGGAAAACAAAAAAAACGATTAAAGATCTTTTTATGCATTACCTCTACCTCTCTCATCCCACATTCTTTTCCAACTCTCTCTCTCTCTCTCTCTCTCTCTCTATAAGAAACCCGCAGCTTCACCGTCTCCAATCCATGGCTCCCTAATCGTTCGCTTTGGTTTTTCTCCAGCAAGTGCAAGTGCAGGTGATGTCTCACTCTATTCCTTCACCTATTCTACTTTGCTCATGTTTTTTGATGTGTATTATTGTAAAATCCCTATTTTCCTAAACCCTAATTTTGATCTGTGTATAAATTTCTAAAGTTCTCTAATTTCCCAAACCTTAATTTCGATTTGTGTATATTTGTAAAATCCCCAATTTTTCAAACCCTAAATCCCTCTCCTTTCATTATAGTCGCTGCAATTTCAAATCCCTCCAATCCACTCTTTTTGGGTACATATATTTTGTTTGCTTTAGTTATGCCTGAAAAAATAAATCCATTATATCTCAAAAATTATAGTGTTTCAAGTCCATTTATTTCTGATTTGTTTAATCTACTGTTCAAATGTGATGTTACAGAGCATTGTGAATAATAATCTTATGTACTTGTGACTGGATACAGTTGGTTTTTCCTTCTGCTTCAAGGATTGGGTGTTTAAATTTGCAGTGTGCCTATTTTCATGAAATAATTGCTTTTCTTAGACAAGTTTAAGGCTTCTGCTTTGTTCTTGTATGTCACTCTACAAATAATCACATTTTATTTCAAGTTCTTGTTGTTGTTCATTTGTGTTTCTGAAGTTTTTTAGATTTTTGGGTGGGTTTATTTTCTTATGCTTAGAAAAGATAGGATATTTGAGTTGAGTTGGTGGTTATATTATACTGTTCCTCTGATTTGCTAGTGAACATGTTTGTTTATTGATGAGTAACATGAGTAGTTGATACTGCCTTTCCTTTTTTGAGTTGAGTTGGTGTTTATATTATACTGTTGCGTTTATTGATGAGTAACATGAGTAGTTGATACTGCCTTTCTTTTTTCTTGAGTAGATGAGGAGTTATTTTGCCTCTAGTTTCTTAGTGCTTGCATTTTGAATTTTTGGATACACATTAGTAATGCAACTCCTTTTGCCATTGAAATACCCTGTCATGAGGTATATACGTTCTGCGTTTTCAAGTCTCCAACTTATAGAAACTAATAAGCAATTATGATATTTTTTGTCTTGAACTGTTATTCTGCTACTCGTGAATAATCTCTTGAGATGTTTCAATCGGTTTCTCTTTATGGGTTTTGCTTCTTTTTTGGACTTTTCATACCTTTCTAAAAAAAGCTTTTCTTCTGTAATGTCTAAATAATAAGGTTTCAAGTGTACGTATCTATTTATCTATTGTTAAAATATGATATTATTGAAGTTTCTAGCTTCCGAACAATAATAACATTCATATTTGTGAATGTGTGTAGTTCGTTTTTCTCTTTCTAGAGGTTTTAATCTGTCTTTATTTGCAGTTACTTCTTTTTGCTCTAAGGCTGCTTCAAATCTTCTCTAAGGTAAGTCATTCTTCAAATACTCACATCTTTCAAGTATTTGCAGTTAGTTATTTTGATCCTTTGCTATGAGTTTGTTGAAATTGTGTTAGAAGTGTTTATCCCAGCTTTGTTTGCTTTTTTTTTTTTGTACAAATTCTGTTTTTTTTTTATTGTGTTTGAAAAGAAATTCATCATATTTCTGGCACTATGGTTGGGGAATCTATTGTTGTTATATTTGATATACTGCTATGACATTCTGCCATCTGTTTTGAACATTTAAACTAGAAGTACGTACTAGAGGAAACATTTAATTTATGATTCTTGGTTTAGTTTGACTGGAAAAGAAATATTAAAGGGTTATATATCCTGATGTTCTTAACAAGGAATAATCTGATATTACTTACGTGTTCTGTATGCAATTAGATTCTGAAATTGTGGATGTTATTAGCATTATTTCATTGTTTTGGTTCTGGTATTTACTGTCAAAAGAATATGCTGGATGTTAAGCCTTCTAGATAGCAGCTGGTAATTGAAAGTCAACAAGTTTTAAGCCTAAATCATTGTTTTTGTCCATGAATTATTACCATTTTAATTGTTGTATGCATATATACATGAATTTGCTGAATTTTCTTGTTCCTTTCTTGTAAATAGAATCATGTTTATAGGATTAATTTGTTTTGCAGGAAACATGTCTCTTAATCGTGATTGGATGTATAGGGATGGTTATGAGAATTCGCGTTTCGTAGAAAACTTTATAAAAGGGGTAGAAGGTTTTCTTGACTTTGCTTTTTCACACCCTGAGTGTATGGCTGGTGGCATGATATGGTGTCAAAAGCCAAGTATACTTTGACCAATGAACAAATCAAACAAGTGTACGAGTGGCTCCAATCACTAAAAGTTCCGGACGGGTATGCCGGGAACATGTCTCGTTGTGTTAATCCTAAAGAGTGCAAGATATCTGGGCTAAAGACACATGATTGTCATATTTTAATGGAAAGATTTCTCCCACACGCATTCCGTGAATTCCTGCCCAAGGATGTGTGGGAACCCTTGAATGCACTTAGCCGGATTTTTAAGAATATATGCTCAAAGGTGTACAAAGAAGATGAATTAGAGAAGCTTGAATTAGAAATTATTGAAACATTGTGTAGGCTTGAGATGATTTTTCTGCCTTCCTTCTTTGATTCAATGGAGCATTTACCCATTCACTTAGCATATGAGGCTAAGGTGGGGGGACCTGTCCAATATCGCTGGATGTATCCATTTGAAAGGTAATCTCCTAAAATCTTGTTTGGTTTCAGTTTCATGGTAGACTTTTATCTATATAACATTTTTTTAATAACACTTTTATCTATATAACATATATATTATTCTTATGAAGGTGTATGCAATACTTTAAAAGGAAGTTGCCAATTTTTGTTCGCATTATTTTGACCCCCTTATTGAAACCAAGCTTAATAGAGTTGATCGAAATGATGATGGGGTTCAAGAAGAACCAAATGGAACACTACCAGTTTTTGCCCCTAATGGTCGTCAACTTGGCAAGGGAAAACCTCGGTTTTTGTCATGTGAGGAGGTTGATGCAATAGGTTTATATATATTGCTAAATTGTGATTATGATAGGGCTTATGATAAAATAAAGTAAGTAAACATACGATAATTTTATGATTTGATTCACCCTTTATTTAAATTCAATTCTAATATAATAAGTTTTGTTATTATATATTTTTTCCAGTGAACATAGAGCAATAGTACAAGAACTTCACCCAAATATGACAGAAAATCACATAGAGGAAGAACACCATCGAACTTTGTTTAAATGGTTCCATCATCAGTTTAAGAGGGACATGATAAAAATTTGAGGATATTAGCAAAGGGACCCTATAAAGATGTCACAAGTTTTCAGCGATTCCTTGTAAATGGCTTCCGGTTCCATACTAATAAACTAGAGACAGGGAGGGTAACTCAAAGTTCTGGAGTAGTAGTGAAGGGAAATAACTACGGTGATGATGATTGTGACTATTATGGACACTTGGTGGAAGTCCTTGAGGTACACTATCACGAAGGCAACACTGTTCATTTGTTCAAATGTGAATGGTATGATCCAAAAAAAGGGGTTGAAGTTGACACATATGGGTTTACAAAGGTGAACACAAAATCTAGATTAAGGTCATACGAGCCATTTGTAATTGCATCTCAGGTTTTGCAAGTTTTCTATGCAAATCCTGTTTCAAAAAAAAATCAAGGTTGGTTTAGTGTTATCACTACAAAGCCAAGGAGTACATATGATGTTAAGGAAAATGATGAAGATGGAGATGCAAATACATATCAAGAAGATGAGATTGGTGTTGTAAATCTGTCTGATTTTGATTATCACGGTAATAGTCTGATTCTTCATGATGACAATGAACCCGGAGTTGAAGTTGAGCCACTAGGAGATGATGATGATAATGAAGATTTTTTGGATGATGAGGATCATGACAGTGAGGAAGAGGATGATACCCTCAACGAAATTTATGATACAACAGATGAGGATCATGATAGTGAGGAGGAGGGTGAAAACACATATAATGAAGATAGTGATTCCGTTAATGACAGTGATTAATGAAGACTTGGTATAGAATTAATTGTATGAATATTTTTATTAACTGATGATCATTTCCATTTTCAGTAACTTAATGTGATTCTATTAACTGATGATCATTTCCATTTTCAGGTATGGCTAGAGGTAAAAGTGGTGCATATTCAACTTCTGGGAGAGGTGGTTCCAATTCAGCATCTGAATGTAAACACGCCTGGCTATCACTTTCACAGTTTCTGGAAATCTCTGCTTGAAAATAGACATTCATTTAGGGACAGAGGGAGTATGAAAAATTACAGGCCTATTAACTATTTCTAGAGAATAACTAGAGGTTCATGCTTTTACAGGAGTTTTTGAGGCAGTAGTTGTAAGATATGCTGCTCTCTCAAAAGCAGCTTCTTGTTATTTCCTTTTTTTCTTTCTATGGAACAGGCAACCTCACTTGACTCCTTTCCTCCATTAGTTTATGATCACAAAGTAGTATCTTCTGAGCTTGTGGTTGGAGGTGTCTTAAATGTGCAATCCTATTAATTTGATTCAATCTCATCATTTTCTTTGTTTCATACAGGAGGTCTACGCCAAAGATTTGCGTGAATTGAATGGCCTAGACCCAGTAACTCCTGTTAATGGTATGTTGCACCCTGGATGTGGCCCTGTTTCAGATCCTGGATTGAAGATATGGGAGGCAGCAGTCGGTGGGTCAATAGAGGAAGGCTAATTGGACGGACAGGTGAGAGATGGTCAAAGCGTTCGAGTAACGCTTCATCAGTTGATTATGCAGCATATGTCGCATCACAAAATTCCTCCAAGAAAATGAAGAAAATGGAAGCGTTTATTAACAGCATGGCTCCATTCTTGGCTGAAGTAGGTGAGAGGTTTGGGATTCCCCCGCCACCCATTCCTGACTTCAACGATGATTGTGATTCTACACCATACTCTGATCGTGCATCGAATATTCCAACATTTTCATCTCCTTCCAATGATGATGGTGAGACGGGTGGTGAGATTCCATAGTTACGTACTTGGGTATATTTTGCTTTTAGAACTTATGAAACCAATTGGCCAAAGTATGTATATTTTTGGACATGTTTAAAACTGTTTGAGCCTTGGTACTCATAGTTCTAACTAGCTGCTTTGCTTATATTTTGAACTAGTGAAACAGTTGGTGATCTAGTTAGGTTCTTTTTGGACAGGTGAAAAAATTGGTAAAACATTTTGTTGCCAATTTACGTATAAAGGCTTATGTTTTTTGCAAATTTCAGTTTCATTTTATGTTATATATCTTTTTCAACATGCTTGGTTGGGATGTGTAATAGGCGTTCTACAACAAGCTATTGAAAAAAAGAAAAAAAAAAAGGTAATAGGCGATGGCTATATCTGTCTCAGATGGCTCACACATTTTAATTAAAAATAAAATATTTACAATACGCGATTGAAAGGCAATCGCATAAGCTTGAAAAAGGGGTAATAGGGGATGGCTTTATCCGTCTGTTTTAATTAAAATTTAAAATAAAAATAAAATATTTACAATAAGCGATTGAAAAGCAATCGCATAAGATTGAAAAAGTGGTAATAGGCGATGGCTTTCTCCGTCTATTTTAATTAAAATTAAAAATAAAAGTGGTAATAGACGATGGCTTTATCCGTCTCCTTGTGTATCCTAGTTTCTGTGATGGCCAACACATTAAATTATTAAAAAAAAAAATATATATATATTATATTCGATTGAAAAGCAATCGCATATTATGGGAAACATTCTGCGATGGCTAAAACAATCGCCTATACCTTTAGCGACAAGGGTATAGGTGAAGGTCATGTCGATGATTTTTCCCATCGCAAAAACTAAAACTCGATGGATTTCTACCTATAGGCGATGGATTTGAGCCATCGCAGAAAGGTGTTTTTCTTGTAGTGAGGACACAACGATGGCACACAACAACTTATTGCTACTATTCAACGTATGTTGGAGCAGCAAGCAACGCGACAGGAAGAGCAAGCAACGCGATAAAAAGAGTAAGCAGCACAAATCGCGGAGCTTGTAACGACGGTTGGGCGTTTAGCAGTTGGAGGTGGTGTTGGTGTCAACCCCGAAAACCGAAACGGCGCGCGTGAGGAAAATCTCCATCACATTGATCCGTACATTAGGGTTAATCATAATAATAGCAAAGAGGGGGTCATGGGAGCACCACCACTCCCTAAAATTTGGGCAGATATTCCATCGTTTAATAGTGATTTTTCGGTTGAGGATTTCATGGATTGGCTTGCAGAGGTCGAGAAATTCTTTGATTTGATACAAGTTGAAGAAGAAATAAAGGTACCTTACATGGCCTACAAATTGCGGGGTGGAGCTTCTGCATGGTGTGGAAAATTGTTAAGATTAAAAGCTCGTACGAATGAACCATCAATTCGTACTTGGAGAGAGATGAAATGGGAGTTGCGGGCTCGTTTCTTACTGGATGATTACGAGCAAGTCCTCTACACTAAACTCCTTAAATGTAAATAGGGTAGTCGTACGGTGGAGGAATATGCTCATGATTTCATGGCCATTACCTCAAGGGTTGATTTGTATGAGTCGGAAGCGCAACAGGTTTCAAGGTTTATTGGGGGTCTTCGTCTTGGTATCAAAAATCAAGTCGAATTATTTTCTTCGTTCGTGATGACTGAGGCTATTACTAGAGCAAAAAAGGTGGAGAATCAATTGGACTCTTCTTTTCGTTCCCCTTCAACTTTTAAAAAGTTTGGTGGCGCCTCTTCTTCTAGCACCAAGGACCAAAATTTTGTTGATCTTGATAATGAGGATTCGGAGCAAGCACCGGCTTCGGGTTCTAAGAATGATGGTGGAAAGCAACCAATTGCAACTAGGACTCAACCGGTTCGTCAGAATAATAATATTCCCAATCCTGCTAATACATATGAAAAGCCTTATGGGAATAAATGCTTTAAGTGTGGTCAACCGGGCCATATCTCTAGTAATTGTACTAGTGGTAAGGATAAAGGGTCCATATGGTGGAACGTGATGGGTATCTTGAGGAGGATGACGAAGACAAGGGTGAAGAGGTATGCTACAACCCTAATCTTGAAGACGAAGATGAGGGTGATGATCATGCGTCATATGTGGTTCGTAAGCTTATGTTGACTACTCCAAGCGCAGATGAGAACCCCCAACGGCACAATATTTTTCGTACCAACAGCAAGGTACATAATTTTGCTTCTACGATTATTGTTGATAGTGGTTGTAGTGAAAATTTGGTGTCACGTGAGTTGGTCGATAAGTTGAAGCTCGAGGTACACAAACATCCTAATCCTTATTCGTTGGGGTGGATTAGTAATGTCGGCAAAATCAAGGTGCATGAGAAATGTTCTATTCCTATTTCCATTGGTAAATATAAGGATGAGGTATTATGTGATGTTGTTAATATGAATGCATACCATGTTTTGTTGGGTAGACCTTGACAATATGATCTTGGTGTTTTTTATGATGGGAGGGAGAATTTCCTGAATTTGAAAAAAGATGGAGTTCGTTTTCGTTTCTGCTCTTTGAAAAACACAAGATTTCCAACACAAGCGCCTATTAATCTGATTATTTCATTGAGTATTGCCATTACAACACCGTCCAGGTCGAGTAATTTTCTTCCAGTTTTGGAGGCGACAGATCTTCTATTTGACTTCAAAGTGAATACGATTGTTAACGATGACAGCGATGATGTTCTTTCCCTAATTAAAGATATTGAGAGTAACGTTGATCAAGGGGTGGCCGGGGAGGATGATCAACATAGGAAGGCTACGACAAAGGAAACACACTTCTATCCGATTGATATTCATTTGCCCGAGGTTGTACGTCGTGGTCATATTTATTCCAAATATCTTTTTCTGTGGAATGGAACTTCTCAAACATTAGAGATGAACTTGGGACGAGTTTTTTTAAGCGGGGGTGTATGCTGCAATCCGAAATTCCCAAACAATTCAAAGATCCGCCCGGACTTGCTTCAAGACCCGCCCGGACCAGTCTTAGTGCGGCCGTGCAAGATTGAAGACTCGCCCGTGTCGAAAAGGAGTTGAAGGACGGCATCTTGCGTAGTGAATTGCATGATCGTGCCTATTCATGAGCACAGTCGTGCTCGGCGCCAGATCTTCCGTTCCGTTTTTGTTTTCCTTCCGAATTTTAGACTAAGTTTATTATTCCTTTTTTATTGGTTTAGTATAAATACTCTTTGTAGTCTTTTATTTTGGACAAGTTGATTTTTATTAATTCAAGAATTGCTTTGCAATTATCTATCCCTCTTTCACCTACTTTATTTCTTTATTCAAGAATTTCATTGATATTCTTCTTGGGAATTTTATTCCTTGCAGATTAATTGATTTCAATCAATTAATAGTTACTTTTCCGCTGCGTTTTACATCAATAAATAAGGTGCAACTCCTTTATCACCTATTGGTTTTAAGGTGGAACCTCCAATATAGTTTAGGCTCAGTCTAGCCTGCTAGCCCTTGGGCCTCTCTCTACTACATACCGAACTCTAACTCTAAGACGAACAACAATACGAAAATGCTGATCAATTAAAGTGATTCTCCCTCCGTCTCTAAATGAAAGTCCAAATTTCATTTCAAGAGACATTCTGAAAATCCCTACCTTCTATACAATTTAGTAATGAATTCATATATATTCTTGTAATCCTCTTACCAATCATTTATTTTTGTAAGCATTAAAAGACCAGTGAAAAAAATTGGTAAAAAACATTTAAGGACATTTTTTCCCATAAAAGACATTCATTTTGGGACAAATATTTCTTGAAAATGGACATTCATCTAGGGACAGAGAAATTATTATGGGACGGAGAGAAATTATTATTGGACAGGGAGAGTACAGCTGGGAAATTTCCAAATCTTGAATTCATTTTGTGTAAAATTACATATTTTAAAAACAAAAGTTGAGAGGGTGATCTTCAACTTATGAACCCATAGTGCATTAAATTTATCCTTTAACTAGCCGTTAGAGAATCTCTCCAAAGCTTGTACCATTTTTGTACAAAAATATATCCGTTAAGAGGAGAATGTCTCTAATGCTTGTGCCTTTTTTGTACAAAATATATCCGTTAACTAGCCGTTAAGAGGAGAATCTCTCTAAAGTCTGAACATTTTTTGTAAAAAAAAATATATATATGTCAACTAGCCGTTAAAATGAGAATCTCTCGGAAGCTTGAACCTATTTTGTAAAAAATATATTTGTTAACTAGCCGTTAAGAGGAGAAGCTTGAAACTTTTTTGCACAAAAATCTATCTGTTAACTAGCCGTTGAGAGGAGATTCTCTCCAAAGCTTGAACCCTTTTTGAATAGAAATCCATCCATTAACTAGCCGTTGAAAGGGAAGGCTTCAATGCTTGGTTATAAATATGAGGAATGGAGCACAAACACAGACTAGTAATGAAAGGAAAGAATAATAGACATGAGCCAACGCAACAAGAGAGAGAGAGAGAGAGAGAGAGAGAGAGAGAGAGAGAGAGTTTCTTCTTCCTAGTTACTAGTTCTATAGCTAGTATGCTTTTTCAAAAGTACCAGACATTTCTCTATATATTTCCTTCATATTACAAATGTGCGTTTAAATATGCTTCATTCTTCTTCTTAAAGTGTGATCGTTGTTCATGTCATTTCAAAAGACATCTCCAAGACACTGCGCCTTGGAGCAAAATTCATCCGCTACCTCCAGGTTTAGAGAATTCCCCTAGCTGGAGTGAAATTCCTCCAGTTCTTCCAGGTTTCGAGATGCCCTTATTTGAATTTTACATTTTGCCATCATTCAAATCACCGGTGCCGGCCATGTAAGATCACGTCGGTGGTATTACTGGAGTTATGGAGAGAGGGAGTTGGAGGGTATTTATAGGTTTCGAAAGGGTGTTGTAAGATGACAGTTATTTTGTATTAATGTCTCTAACACGACCCCTAACGTGTAGCCGGGCTTAGCCAAGGCTTACAACGTGGACTTATCAACCGGGTGTCGTGGAGCAACATCGTGATCATTGTTCATGCCATTTCAAAAGACATCTTCAAAACACTGCACAACCTTGGAGTAAAATTCCTCCAGGTCCACCGTGTTTTCGAGAACTCCTCTACGTGGAGTGAATTTCGATATCTCTGAAGATTACCACAAACATAAGAATACAAAGTCGTAGGCATTGATATCGTCCTGGATATTGTAAGTGCACTGTGTTCACCATATGTAAAAGCACAGAATGGAGGGAAGTGATTCATCCCCTAAATTGTGATTTGGTTCCCAAGGCTTCTAATCTAGTTTTAATCGTGATGTCGTGTATAGTTGTGGAGCGCTTTACTGGTTGACTCGGTCTTTTCATGGACAAAAAGTGGAAATTGGTTTCATTTCATGTTAGAAAATAAACTTTTCAGGTTATTGATATTCCAGCTGCACAAGTATTGGGCGTTGGATTGAAAGAACCTATTTCACTAATGCACTTAAACAAACAAAGTTATTAGTTCACAAGAGGTCTACTATCAGTAAATGATAGGTCAACTATCTTGAGGTGTAGTGTCTGAGAGTTGAGTTTTGCAGCGGAATAAGTTATGAAATGAAAGAAGAAATGAATGAGTAAATGACAGGTGAAATGTGTGTGTGTGTGTATGTGTATGATCAGATAGAGAGACAAACACAACGATATAACATGGTTCAAAGTATTGCAACCCTCCTACATCCACGCCTCACTGTCCTCAACAGTGAAGAGCAATCCACTATAATTCCTTCGTCAAGTAATTACAATAAATTGCAAGGAAAATTCCCTCAAAATTTTCCAGCCTAATTAGCCTCACTAACTAAGCTTGTGCTTATTACAAAGCACCAAAAAGAAAAATATTTCACAAAAGTGAAGGTTTTGGTGATCTCAAGGTTGGCTCTAATTAACTATGTGAGATCTCTATTAATCCTATCTATTTAGCACGGATATATAAGTTTAATTGTGCTTTACAACTGATTTGCTTAAAATCTTATGTCAAGTTATTTGATGGCAAGAAGGTGTGTTTTCTTCAGTTGATGAATGCTCCTTTTATAGGGATTAACTTTTTATCCGTTGAGTTCCAATGGTCTTGAGCATCTTGAGCTTGCAATTTGTCAGTCTACTATCTTTGACATGGAACAGTGTTTATGAACAGTGTCAAAGTCAGTTTGACTTTGACTAAAAATATTAGCTGGCACATGTTAGACTGAGATCTTCTGAATTGGATAAGGTCTATTATCTTTGCTGAGGTCTATTATCCCGCTATGGTTTGAGAAAAGGAAGATAGTGGACCTGATAGTAAACCTGTTTTTGAGTTGATCTTTGGACTGTGAATAAGAAATCTTTCTTTGTGACTTCTTCATTGACTAATAGGACTTATCTTGTATTTGAAGAGATATTGTTTGAGAGTTTAAATTTTTACATTTAACAGAGTTTGATAATCCTTCATTTGCTTAATCATTTGTCAAAACACTTATTTAGAAACTTAGGTTCTAACATGGATTAATACTATTAGGGATAGGAGCTGATTTAGCTATGTTTGCTTGTGGTTCAAATTATTCATAATGGAGGACATCTCCCTAGGAGGAATGTAATTCCTCCAGGTTTTGAGGATTTAGGCCGTAGATAAAAGATTCACTAAATGAAGATCACTGCGGAATAACTTACATTTCGATGAGTCAGCAGTAAGTTCGGGCAATAAACGTGGTTGTCAAAACGGAAGTTCTATTGCAAATATCTTTACTAAGAATTCATAAATTGTAAACTTCTGGTGATGTACACAGTAGATTTATGAGAGTCGTTTGGCTTAATGATGCTCTTTGTTTTAAGTTTCTCTATACTATACCCTTTCAGCATATCTCACAAGACATATTTATTGATAGGCTTATACAGATCTCATTCAGGACATATAAATTCTTTGGTTTAGATTATTTTGTTACTATTGCAGAATTACTTGGTTTTTCCAATTAAAGTTGCAAGCATCACAAGAGTCATAGGAGGATGAACAAACAAACACGCAAACACAAATACTGAGAAATGTAATTTCATTGGTGCATTTTATCAAACACCTACAAGGAAGCATCAGATTGCAAAATTTCTTAAGGAAAAAAAAAGCATTTCAAAGGTACGATGAGTCATTGGAGTCACCTCGATTAAATCACCGAGCTGTTAAAATGTGAATTTAAACCAGAAGCACAAATAGGTACCTGCCAAAGCGTAACTAATCATCAGACAAAGTTCTGTTTGATCCACCGCCGGTCTTTAGTCGCGGGCACCTCTTTCTCCTTGTCATAGGACATATAAAGTAACAAAATAAAAGCTTTCATTCAAAGGTACAAAACCCTGCCATTGACAGATAACTCATCATTACCAACTTCCTATTCCCTCCATCCTCATTATACATTTCATTATTCTATTTAGGAACTACTTGTATGGAAGGAAACAGGTATTAATTTGAAATCTTTAGAGATTATTTGTAACTCTTACAGCAATAACTTGGTGTTTCCAATTAATGGTTGCAAGCATCATAAGTGTTAGGGTTAATCTCACTTTAGTACCCCGTGGTTTACATGTTGTATCACTTTGGGGCCTATAGTTTAATTTTTCTCACTTTAGAGCATGAACTTTCATTTTCGCATTAATCTAGGGCCTAAACAAACATTCCGTTCTATTTTGAATAGAAAGTGGGAATATCACATCCTAACACCTATTTTCTCTTGGGCATTTGGTATTTTCACAAGAATAATGGTTGAACCAAAATAGTTTGGCAGTGCACCCAAATCAATCCCAGGTTCATTAGCTTTGATTTGGGAGTTTCGGTGATGTTATTGCTCAAATTATCACTCATTTTAATGCCAAGAGTTATCAATTGACTCATGAGTTTTCTTTAAGTCATTATGTTTGTGTTCTGACACTCTTTTGATATTTGTGTAATTCTTAAATTGACTTTTTTCTTTCAAAAATTTGGGGAAATTGGAATTTTATAATTTTAATAATTCTCTCAAGAAAAAATAATTAATAATACTGTTTTTGTAATTGATTTCCCAATTTATGTGTGATAACTAGTTTATGCTTGATGTTGCTACTTTCTTTCTAAGTTATACCCATACCCAGGAAAAGAAATTAAAAAAAAAAAAATACTCCCGGAGAAAATGAATTTGAAAGCTTAAATATACCAATGATTTGAAAATATTTTTTAAAATAAATAAATAAATAAGAAGGAATTACGTTATGAGTTTTTTGTTTGGAACAATGTTTCAGAAGACGAGAGTCTGAAAGCTTAAATATACTAATGATTTGAAAATACCAAAAAACCCCGGAGAAAATGAATTTTAGATGACACATGTTAGCTTTTCGTTTAAAATCTAACAAAACTCTTGCATGGGCTCTGAATTGATACAAAAACGATAGTCTGGGCCCTAAAATGAGAAATATAAAACCATAGGCCCCTAACCGATACAACATGTAAATATTGGGGTAGTAAAGCGAGATTAACCCTAAGTGTTATAGGTGGTATTAACAAACAAAACAAGCACCAAAACAGAGAAATGCATTTTGGATGGTGCATTTTATCAAACACGTTAAAGGAAGCGTCAGATTGCAAAATTCTTATATAAAAAAAAAAAACCATTTCAAAGGTACAATGAGTCAGTGGCGGAGCCAGGAAATTTTGTCAACGGGGGCAAAAATTGCACAACATAAATATTTTAACTGCATATTAGTCAATGGGGGCAAAAAAAAAATCTAGTGTATTATTATTTGTATCTTAAAGGGGGCAAATTTCAGCAAATTGCACTAAACCCCAAAAATATTGTAAATTTTGCACTAGTAAATTTTTATTTTTTAAAAACCAATGGGGGCAATTGCCCCCTTTAGCTTGCATGTAGCTCTGCCTCTGCAATGAGTCGATGGTGTCACCAAGGCAGGAAAGAAGCATAGACATGAGCCATGTATAAAACAACAAGAGAGAGAGAGAGAGAGAGAGAGAGAGAGAGAGAGAGAGAGAGAGAGAGAGAGAGAGAGTTTCTTCTTCCTAGTTCTAAAGCTAGTATGCCTTCTCAAATGCACTAGGCATTTCTCCATATATTTCCTTCCTATCACAAATGTGCATTTAGATATTCTTCATTCTTCTTAAAGTGTGATCGTTGCTTATGGCATTTCAAAGGACATCTTCAAGACACCTCACTGTTGGTTTTTCGTACCCTAAATTGGCGATCCACAAGTAATAATAATAAGAACTTACTATTATTTACTTAACAATTCTGTTAGTACCTCACTATGTTTAACTCAAAATTAATCATAGTAAATATGTTTTGATAAATAAATAATCAACCCAATTGATTATATGATGTATACAAAAGGCCTGAGCACAGGCAGCCCTTCACAAAGCCTAACAGCTAAGCTGCCCTGCTTCCAATCAAGCCAACAGTCAAGTCATTACATGATCTACCTATCATCTTTACATCCAACAAACTGAAGAACTACCTATTACAGACTCCCTCTACCTTAAATGAATTATCAAGATGATATATACAAACAAGCTTCAACAGCTAAGGCCCTACAAGCCCAACAGCTAAGCTCCCCTGTTTCAACAGCTAAGACTGTTCTTCTTCAACAGCTATCTCCACGTCATCAGACACTTGAAGAATGATTTTTCCAATATTAAATATTAGAATAACTCATATTGAAGCTTGATCAAGTGTGAATACTCCGTTCTCTTCCTTGACAAACCTGCAAAGGAGAAACAAATGCTTTAGTCAACCCAGTCAAAGACAAACCATTTATTCCTTTATACCTTTGGTTCCCCAAACAGCTACTCCTGTACCCTTGTTCCCCAACGGCTATATGCCCACCCATATATATAGGAGTATACTGGCATGTTGTCAAGTGAACCTCTTCAACCATTTTTTTACAACCTTACACTATTTGAAAACCTTTGTACCCTTACTGCATTCTTATTCTGCAGTCTTAAATATTTGCATAGACCCCTGAAAATATTGTGCCATCTTGCACCCAGTTACAACCCACATGCAGCCAGCTAATAGCCAAGCTATTTTGTAAACACACTTGTGATTATTTACTTTTTTTTCTTTTTAGCTTTGAAGGAAGCAACCTTAATTGAAGTGTCAATTAAGTAGAGGAGGTTCAAAGGAACTTGCCTTATCAATTCTTGTAACTCTTATTTAAAGAGAATATTATAGTGGATTGATCTCACTGTTCCAACAGTGGGGGTGGATGTAAGAGAAGGGTTTTGCCTCTGAACCACTTTAAAATACTGTGTACACTCTTGTCTCTACACTAACACACACATTCACCTTATCCTTTCATTTATTTATTCATTTTTATTCCACTGCACATTTCTTTTTATTATTATCTCTCAATAGCTAACCTCAAACAGTTAGCTGTCCAAGTTTTAATTAATCTATTCATTAAGTTAAACAGGGCCTTTCAATTGGCATCATAGCTTGGATTCACCATACAGAGTCTAACAACTTGTGAAAGATCCATTCAACCCACCATGCCTCAACCAAGAAGAAACAATGAAAGGGACATTCCACACATTGATGATTGTGGATCTTTTGAGATTTATTCCTCAAAAATTAAAACCTATCTAGATGCTAATAGCATATGGAACTGGTATGTCTTAGAAAATGAAGTTGAACCTGTAAATACCCCGGGAGAGCCCACTACCTGGCTAGAGCGGTGGAAGGATCCTGGGATGTCTAATTGATTTTAGAGTCGCCACCTATGTTTTAGAGGAACATAATAAAAACCTAGTGTTTGTAGCCTAAGTTTGATTTACGAAAACAGAGATTCTTGTTATAAGGCTCGGGGTTTAGGTTACGAGATGGGAAGTACTTAAATAACCATCTCGCCCAACTAAAGTTGGTCTTGCTTGATCAAAATCTACATGAATGATAAAATGTTCTTCTTATTCTTTGATGATAAAGGGGGGGGGGTTTGAAATGTGTTTTGGAATATAGGAAGATAACTCATTGACTAGCTTCAATAAAGTGAAGTAGCCTTTGGTGTCATGTCCCAAGAATGTTTGGATGTTTTTATAGGTGAAAACAAATGTTTTTGGTGCCAAAACTCAGTCACCAAGAAATCTTTCCCGGGCAAAATCATGTAAATTGAGCAAGGGAGGGATTCTTGGACAGAAATCTGTAACTAACGCCCAGAGGCGCGCGCTTCCCACCTTGGGGGCGGAAGGCGCGCGCTTCTGGCTCCTATGATCGGAGGCGCGCGACTTAGAGAAGGCATTTTTGACAGAATGGACTAGAAAGTAAGCTCTGTTATTCAGTTTAGCCCATGGACTTAACGAAGTCAGTCAGGAACTTAACAGAAGTAACGGAAACTAACAAGAAACACTTAAAATAGGGAGAGACATAAAATCAAATGTGCAATCGGGGTGAGGGGTCTAAGGCGGGGTGTCTACAGATCCCCTCGGCGACGTGGATCGCGAAGCAAAACGCGTCGACGAAAGAACAAAACATCCACCGAGGACATCACCAAGAAAAAGCAAAGACTCGATGAAAATAAAAATCTTGAAATTGCAAGAGATAGGAGTGCGCTCCCTGTGTGAGGTGGCTTTGGCTGATAAAAAGGGTGCGGTGATAGAAATCGGCCCACCGTGGCCAATGTTTAGAGTCCGTATAGGGTACTTGGCTGAATCCGTTAGGGGACCTGTCTGCCGAGTTGAAGTCCGTTTAGTGGACTTGGCTGAATCCGTTAGGAGACCCATCTACCAAGTTGAAGTCTGTTTAGGGGACTTGGCTGAATCCGTTAGGGGACCCATCTTCTGAGTTGAAGTCCGTTATGGGACTTGGCTGAATCCGTTAGGGGACCCGTCTGCCGAGTTGAAGTCCGTTAGGGTACTTGTCTGAATCCTTTAGGGGACCCGTGTGCCTAGTTGAAGTCCGTTAGGGGACCCGTGTGCCGAGTTGAAGTCCGTTTAGGGGACTTGGCTGAATCCGTTAGGGGACCTGTCTGCCGAGTTGAAGTCCGTTAAGGGATTTGGCTGAATCCGTTAGGGGATTTGGTTGAATCCGTTAGGGGACCCGTCTGCTGAGTTGAAGTCCGTTAAGGGACTTGGCTGAATCCGTTAGGGGACTCGTCTGCCGAGTTGAAGTCCGTTAGGGGACTTAGCTGAATCCGTTAGGGGACCCGTCTGCCGAGTTGAAATCTGTTAGGGGACTTGGTTGAATCCGTTAGGGGACCCGTCTGCCGAGTTGAAGTCTGTATAGGGGATTTGGCGGGATCCGAGAATCCGTCTGCTGATTTGGTGTCCGTATAGGGGACTTAAGATGAATTTGTTGAATAGACTTTGCTGATAAAGAGGTTGTGATTCCAATGGTTCACCGCGGACCAAATTGCTGTTTTGAAGCCGTGTGCTGCTTGGAGTTGCAGTTGAATTTTGCGGGGTGCGGGCACAGTTGGCTGTGGACCGAAAGAATGTGTCGGGATTGACTCTGACTCTTGTAAGAAAGACACACCCTACTTTACGTCTAGTGGGAGTTTCTATCTAATTTTAATTTTGATATGCCTTAGGGGCGGACCAAATTAATGTGTGCCCAACTGTGTCTCTGAAGACTGAGCTGTCGTGACTTTGATGAAGAATGTAGATCCTGCTGATTTTGGGAGTGTCCGGACTCTGTTCCTGTCTGATTTCTTCTTATGACAAAGGCCGGCTGAGGCACTTCTGAAGCGGGAAGCGAGCGCTTCAGATGGTAGATGTGGGACGCGCGTGCTTCCCAAGTAGGGGTCGGGAGGCGCGCGCTTCTGGGGAGCGAATTTCGGGGCTTGACATTTGCTGGCCAAAAGATCCCCAACAGCTATAATATCAGCCTCTGTTCGAGGCTATTCTCCCAACAGCTATTTTCTGCCATTCTTGAACATTCTTTCTTTGCTCAATTTTACTTGCAATCAACATCCTCCATGGCTTCCAATTCTTTTGTCCTTGATGCCAAGGTGGTTGGTGAGTATGAGAAGGACCTGTCAACCTTCGTGTATTCTTTCAAGACCCATCCCAAGAAAGCTTTCATCAAAGCTTTTGGTTTCCAAATTCTTTTTACACTTTGGACTTTGAAGCCGGATTGGGATTTGTTGAAGGCCGCTGCATCTTTTTGGGATTGCGACAACCACACTTTCAATTTTTCGGCGAATGAGATGGTGCCAACTGTTGATGATTTTAGTGTCATTCTCGGCATGGTCCCATGGTAGATATAACCGAGTTGCCCATGTTCTTCAGCTTGCATTCGGAAGACCAGACGGTCCAGTCTTTCAAGAGGAATGCCATGGCTGTTTGCCTCTTCAGCGAGGTTCTGTTCATGACACCCCTCGGGACTGCGGATGCACAGTTAGCTGAAGTCGTCTTGCAGGCAAGGGAACAACAATTTAGCATAATCCCTCTCGTAGTGGGGGAAACTTTGCATGGCTTGGAAAAACTGCATTGGACAGGCGAAATGAGACGGGGAAGCCCCTTGCTCTTGACTGTATGGCTTCAAGAGCATTTCAAGATTTATTCTTCGGAGGGTGATCTTTCCCCTTTTGCGGTTCATAGGAGAAAGCTGCTGACTCGGGATTTATCTGAAGACGGTTGGAAGAAATTCTTTGCTTCTCGGTCATCGGCCGATATTGAGTGGTATCCCCCTTCTTGGGGTGTCCGTCCCTTTGTGGAGTGGACTTTGGGCTTTGAGCACGTGGTCTTACCCAGCTTGAGAGACTCCTTTTTTTACGATCTAGAGCGGGTTTTGAGGCAATTCGGTCATCAACAGATTATTCCTTTCCCTAGGAGTAGGGTGTTTCGTCCAGTCTCGTACATGGGTCCGGACTTTTCAGCGGAGCTTCAATCAGCTTGGGGAGATGACTGCCATCGGTGGGCTTCTGCCCCCATTTATCAGGGTAGTACCTTTCTTCCCGAGAGTTATTTGGACCATATGTTTGGTAACCTTTATCGCGGTATCGCTTGGGTTGACGTGCTTCGCGCTGAGTTGCTAGGAAAAGACGTTGAGCCCAACATTGCTTTGAGGTATAGGGAGGCTGCTGCTGATTCGCACAATATTTTGGCTGACCCTTTCGGTACCCCTTTGGATAGCTTCTATGCTCAGAGGCGCATTACTGCTCAGAAGATTTCGGTCCGCCTTAGTGTTCCTAGGCCTCCCAAGAAGAATAGGATTGAGAGCCGTTCGGGTGGCCCTTCAAAGGCTAAGAGAAAATTAGATTTTTCCTAGTACCACAAGATTGCAATTTAATAGACCACTTGTTTAGGATTTAATGTTTTAATGTCTTTTATTGCTCGACATCGTCCATTGTAATGGTCCAAATAATTCAAGATATGAATAATAATTTCATTCTGTTATGACATGATTAGGTAAAAATTTATGTTTTAGACCGCACCCCAAGGTTGCCTACATTTCCTCTAGTTGAGAGGCTCAGTTCTCCGTAGTTCAAACAAATGAAGACCATTTTTTTTTGTGTACCCTATTTTTTGCCTAGACCGCCCTTTCGGGTTTTCAATCTAGCAGGCTTCTTTTTTGCACGTGCTCTAATTTTTGCCTAGGCTTGCGGGTTTTCAACCTAGCGAGCGTTTTTTTTTTTTTTTTTTTTTTTTTAATGGTATTCATTTGTTAAGCGTAGAACTTCTTGAGCTTGTCGAGGTTGACCTCCTTCGGCAATTGATCGCCATCCAAGTCTACGAGTCGGACTTCACCACCGCTTAGTATCTTCTTGACCACGTAAGGGCCGATCCATCGAGGTCCCCATTTCCCAAGGGGATTCATGGCATTAGGAGGATGTTGTCTTAGGACCAAATCTCCTACCTTAATGTTCCGATGCTTCACTTTTTTGTTGAAAGCCCTTGCCATTCTTTGTTGGTAAGCCCTTGTGCGTTCGAACGCTCTTAATCTCTTTTTGTCGAGTAGGGCTAGTTGCTCGTATCGACTTTGCATCCAATCAACCTCGTTGACTTGGTTCTCGAGTAATACCCGTAGAGAAGGAACCTCGAGTTCGACCGGGAGTACGGCTTCGGAACCATAAACCAATGAGTAAGGAGTTTCTTCCGTTGCTGACCGTATTGATGTGCGGTAGCCCCACAATGCTAGCGGTAATTTCTCGGGCCAATCCCTTCCCGTTGAAGACATTTTTCGTATGATGACATCGATTATTTTATTTGCTGCTTCTACCGCTCCATTGACTTGGGGACAGTACGGGGATGACTTGTGCTTGGTAATTTTATAGTTAACCAAAAGTGTATCCATTTCTCTCTCAAAGTGAGACCCATTGTCAGAGATGATCTCATGAGGAGTATCATATCGGCACATGATGTTGTTCTTTACGAATTCAGCCACCTTCTTGGTGTTGAGAACTCGGTAAGCCTGTGTTTCGACCCATTTTGTACAGTTGTGAAGGTGGAGCATGTTGTAGATTAGCATGAAACTGGCACTTGGCGCATTTCCTGACTTTCTCAATGCAGTCTCGTTCCATCGTAGTCTAATAGTAACTAATGCGGAGTATCTTTTTGTCTAACATAATCCCATTCATGTGGGGACCACACTCGCCTTCGTGGACTTCGCGCATGATTTCTTGAGCTTCGGCCTCATCTGCACATAAGAGATTGATCCCTTGATGATGTCTCTTGTAGACTCAGTTTCCAATCAACACATAACTGGCGGCTAGCTTTTGTAGTGCCACTCAAGATTTTCCATTGCTATTGTTAGGGAAGGTTCCGTTATTGAGAAAGTTCATGATGTCTGTATACCACAGAGGGTTATCTTGGACTTCATTAATCTCAATACTCATGCAGTATGCCGGGCTGGTCCTTTTCGAAATTTTGAAGGGTTTCACCATTTTTCCTTTGGGTATCTCAACCAGTGAGGCTATGGTAGCTAAAGCATCAGCAAAGCGGTTCTTGTCCCTTGGCAAATAAGTGAACGTGATGTCTTGGAACTGTTCAGCCAATTCTTTGAGGTATAGACCATACTGTTGGAGGGTCGGGTCTTGGATTCGCCATTTACCCGATGTCTTATTAATGAGGAGCAGGGAGTCACCGAATACTTCTAGTTCTATGACATTTCTTTCTAGAGCTACCTCTAGCCCCGCTATGCATGCCTCATACTCATCAATGTTGTTGGTAGCTTTGAATTCAAGACGGATGGCAATTGGAGTGTAGATGTCCTTTGGGTCGACAAGCAACATTCCTATCCCAAAACCATGTTTATTGGCGGCGCCATCGAAAAAGAGTTGCCACTTATTTTCCTCGGTTGTAGTGTAAACAAAGTGCTCGTTGGGAAATTGTGAGTCCTCCCCCTTCACTTCGTCAGACGGAAATTCAGCAAGCAGATCACTGAACACTTTCCCCCTGATGGATTTGAGTGTGACATAAGTGATGTCATAGCCGGAGAGCATGAAGTACCATTTGGCTATTCTTGTCGACATGAAAGGCTTCTCGAAGATGTAGTGGAGCGGGTCCACTTTTGCCACTAGCTTGATCAAAAAAGCTTCCATGTAATGTTTGAGCTTTTGAGTGACCCAAACCAATGCTGCACATGACTTCTCTAAGACAGAGTAGTTCTTTTTACCTCCTTGAAATCGGCGACTGATAAAGTAAATGGCATTCTCCTTTGTGGAGTCTCGTTGCTCTTGTGCTAGCATAACCCCAAGGGCTTCATCATTCACTGTGAGGTAGAGTAAGAGAGGCTTCTCCTTGTGAGGTGGAACCAAGACTGGAGGACATGTCAAGTAATGCTTCACTTGGTTGAAAACTTCTTGGCAAGCATCGGTCCATTCCAGAGCCACATTCTTCTTGAGTAATTTGAAGATTGGCTCGCACATGGAAGTAAGCTGGTGTACAAACCGACTGATGTACTGAAGTCTGTCCATGAAACCTTTGATTTCTTTCTGTGTCTTGGGAGGAGGCATGTCAATGATTGCCTTGATTTTCGAGGGATCTGCTTCAATTCCCCTCTTTGTAACCATGTAGCCAAGAACTTTGCCTCAGATAACCCTGAAAGTGCACTTTGCGGGATTGAGCCTCATCTTGTGTTGGCGAAGTATTTCAAAGAACTTGCGGAGGTCGAATAAATGTTGACCGTCGGTCCCCTTCGAGTGGATGATCATGTCGTCCACATAAACCTCAATCTCTTTGTGGATCATGTCATGGAACAAGTCTATCACGGCCCTTTGATAAGAAGCCCCAGCGTTCCTTAACCCAAACGGCATGACTGTGTAGCAAAAGGTTCCCCATGGTGTTGTGAAAACAGTCTTGTGTTGATCCTCCTTGGCCATAAGAATTTGATTGTACCCAGCAAAACCATCCATAAATGAACGAACCTCGTAGGCAGCGGTGGAGTCGACTAGCATGTCGATGATGGGTAGTGGAAAGTCATCCTTTGGAGAAGCTTTGTTCAGATCCCGGAAGTCTACACAAACACGAACTTTGCCATTAGCCTTTCAGACTGTGACCACATTGGCCAGCCATGTCGGATATTCAATAACCTTGATGAAGCCTACACTGAGAAGATTCTATATCTCTTCCTTGACTTGTAGAGACCATTCTGGCTTGATCTTTCTGAGCTTTCGCTTGATTGGCTTGGCGTCGTCTCTAATCGGAATTCTGTGTTCAGCGACCTTTCTGTCCAAACCCGGCATATCTTTGTATGACCATGCAAACACATCCACGAACTCTTTGAGCAGTGTATTCAATCTGTCTTTCTCGCCCCCTTGAAGAAGCTTCCGATCTTGGTTTCTTTTGGCTCTTCGTCGGTACCTAGATTAACAACATGCAGTTCTTCGTCAGCCCCTGGACTATTTTCACCACGACTACAGACCTGTTAAGGAAGTTCATTTAAGTATGTTGTGTTTTTGTGGTCTATTTCATCATTATTTGAATCGTTATTAACTAGTTCATTAGATTCGTTATTAGTTAATTCATCATTCATGATGTTTGCAATCTCGGGGTACTCAGAAAGATCAAATTTTTCATTAACAAAGAAAGGGAACACATGCTCGGCTATGGCCTCCATATCCTCTTGGGTGAGGGTGTCGGAAACACTCTCAGACTCGAAGGTGAAAGTGAACAAGTCCTCCTTTATAACTTTGCACGGAATACAACCCATCTTCTTGACCAAGAATTCCTCAGATACCACGGGTCCCTTTGTAGAATACCGGTTATTGATCGGCTCGCTGCTTGGCTGGATCTCGCTGATAGTCTTTTTTCTCGTGTCGGTATTGTAGATGGCATTGACTTGGCACTCATCCATGGTGGTGAGTTCTTCGAACATGGAGGCTAAATCTATCAATTCTTCCCCCACGGTGATCTCTGTCTCGGACTCTATGGTCACTTTCTTACCCCACCATTCACGGGGTGACGTGGGAGTTGGTTCCCTTTCGGACTTCTAGATCTCACAGTCGGCAAAGATCTCAAGGCCGGGCTTTCTGATGCCCTTGCTGTTAACCCATGGCTAGGGAAAGATCATGTACGGAACAGTTTCCCCTTGGCGAACAAAATACCCATTCAATGTCTTGCGGTAAGGCCTTAGATTAGGAATCTCATAATGATGGCCTTCCCTACGAGCTCAAGCCTTTTCATTCTTGACAGCTTTCTCGTATTTCAAGTCATCCCGGAAGGCTCATAACCCAAACCGAACTTGTTCTTAACAAAAGGAACCTCAATCGGTTGCATTCTCCCTTATTGATATTTTCCTAAGCCTAGACCAGGGAAGTAGTTCATGTTCCTCATCATGCGGAGGACTTTGCTATTGCCGGGGGTCCATGACTTGTTTCCCCTTTCTTTGTCAATGGCGTTGATTGATACGCCGGAGAGAGTAGAATCTGCTAGACCATGCTGAATTTGGTGGATGGGTTCCCCCTTTCTGTGGATAGAGCCGTTTTCTGCCATAACGGTCACTATTTCGTCCCCATTTCTGAACATCACACATTGATGGAGAGTCGAAGGCACGGCGTTAGAACTGTGTATCCATGGTCAACCCAAAAGCAAGTTGAATGAGGAAGGCACATCGAGCACTTAAAACGGTATGGACATGACCATGCTCCCAAACTCAATGTCTATTGCCACCATACCCATGACTGTACGGGCAGTGCTGTCGTAACCTTGGATTACTTGAGTAGAAGGCTTCAAATCTGAATTCTTAAGCCCCAGTATGCCCATGATTCGTCCGGGCATTAGGTTGAGTGCGGAACCACCGTCAACCAAGACTCTTGAAATAGGTCTCCCCCTTGCTCTTACTTTAAGGTATATAGCCTCATTGTGATTGGACCCAAATGGTGGGAGGTCCATGTCGGCAAAGGTGATGACATTGCCAAAATGAATGTGGCCTATCATTGCAGTAAGGTCCTCGGGAGTTGTATCGGGAGAGATCAACGTGTCATCGAGATTACTAATGACAAGATCTCGGTGCTTCTTTGAGGATGCAATGAGGTCCCAAATGGAGATGTTGGCTTGAGTTTTCTTGAGTTGAACTAGTAGAGGGTCTTCAGGAGTGTCGCGAGCTTGCGACCTTTGAGAAGAGGTGCTTGGTGCAGAAGTGGATGGGTTGCTTGCTATGAATCGTCCGGATCGAGTTAGCATGTTGACGTTCCCATCTTGCTTCTTTTTCCTATTCTCTAGTACTTCCCTCATTACCTCATCGTAAGTCACAACATAACAAGAATTATCAATCTTATTCATGACATTGGAGCCCTCATTCACAATTGGAATTGAGTGAGTGGTCTCCTCAAACTCTCCTACCTCTATTACATTGACATCCTCGCCATTAGGCACTATGAACTCTTTCTTGTCTATGAGATCTTGGATGATAATGCGGAGGACAAAGCATTCCTCTGTGGTGTGAACACTATGTTGGTGGTAGTCACAATGCTTGTGGTGGGCGTGGTTGGGACGCATTGCCTTGGGTTTGTACCCTTGGAGAGGAGTAACTTGCCCTTTGGCCTTGAGAGCTTTGTAGGCCTCGGTGATGGTCATGCCTTGGAGAGGAGTATAGACACGATCATCTTGGAATCTCTTGCCTTGTGGTGGAGGAACCTTTTTATGATTCCCCTTATCGGTAGTGACAGTGTTAACCGAAGCCTTTTTCATGGAGTTAGAGGCGGACTTGTAGCGGTAGCTAGGAGCAATTTTCTTGATCTCTCTAAGCAACTCATCCATTCGGATTCCCGCTTCATACATTTGAGAGAAATCGGCATAGAAAGCCCCACTTAGGTGGGTACGGAGGTCAATCTTTAGGCATTTGAGGAATATGTCCATTTGCTCCTTGGTGTTAGGCCTCTCCACAATTTCAGCAAGCTTGTCATTCCACCTTCTAGTGAAGTCAACAATGAACTCGTTGTCCCTTTGAGTGGTGTTTTCAAGCTTTTTCTTGGTTGGCCGGTGAGTGGTGTTGCCTTGGTATTGACTCTTGAAGGCAAGCATGGCGGCGTCCCAATCAAGACGGACTGTGAGCGGAAGAGTAGCATACCAATCCTTTGCCGCCCCCTCGAGAGTAAGAGGGAAGCATTGTGCCATAACCTTGGGAGAGACCTTCTTCGGAACCATAGCCCAAATGTAAGTCTCAATGTGTACCATGGGACAAGAGTTGCCCTTGAACTTGCTGATGTCGGGCATTTCGAACTTGTCGGGGAGAGCGGCCATGGTGCTCATGAGAATGGAGGACTGATAAAGGCTAGTGTCGGGACCTTTCCCCACGTTGAGGCCCTTGAAGCATTGATCTATGTAAGCCATAATTGAATTAACCATCTTGTGCTCATTGTTCTCGGTGCTTGGTTCCCCCATTTTCTTGGTGCGGGCACTAACATAAGGGCTTTGAAACAGACCCTTAGTCCACTCGGACTCCTCATTATTCTTTTTGCCTTTGCAATTGGCGAGCTTGGTGAGCTTTTCTTTCATTAGCTCCATTTCAGCCTCGTGGGCCTCCCTTTGGTTGTCGAGGTGGGATTGCCAAATGTCATCTTGGCTTTGAGCCTCCTTATTAAGAGTAGAGACTTGCTCTTGGAGAAGTTGGACCATGGTGGAGACTTGCTCAAGATACATGGTGTTGTCGGTGTTGGATCCACCGGCCATTGATGCTGTCGAAGCTGTTGGAGTGATCTCTTCACGAACTAACCGATTCGCTGAATCCCGGTAGACATGGTAAGTACCAATTGAACCTATATTACAGAAGAGGCCCTTGTCAGTCTTGAGTACACTTTCGGTCCATGAAGAGGCTTAGAGCACACATTGGGCACACGACTCAAAACCACATAAGAAAAGACTTTTTTTTATATAAGTCGGAGGGAAGGGGTCCCTTTTGAGTTTCTAAGAAAATAATGGAATCGTCACACTAGTATATAAACCATCTCGCGGTCCCATATACTCATCGGATTCCATCACGCTTGTGAATCCTACACATGTCGGGATTAAACTAAATTAATGTAGTAAAGCATACATGCGGGGACGGATTTTTTATTTTCGTCCATAATAACCACTTGGGGACGGAGTTTTATTTCGTCCATGATAACCACTTGGCATGTATGTTTTGAAGACATTAATTTAGGGAAATCTCGGCATATGAAAACCGACTTTAGTCACGGAGTGTTAGACCCTAACTAGAATTGTGTTGGTTTGTGCTCGGCTAATGAGAGACTTAAGGTCATCCCCGGCATGTAGTCATGAACTACGCCACGGGTTGAGGTTTACCTCTTCGAAAGAGTCAAGGTCGGGTGGAGCTTGAAACTTCCTATGACGGGCCTCGATGGGTTTGGGGTTATAAACTTGTGCGACTCGATAGTGAGCAATTTATAGGAATTCGTGCACGTAGTGTGAGGTCCAACATGCGGCAAAACATTTTTTACTTTTTTTTTATGAAAGAAAAACAAATAAACACATAAATTACAACTCTCGAATCACCCGTGTGACCGATAAAAATAAAGCACGAAAGTAAGACAGTCCAAAAGGCCAGATTAGGCCTGATGCAGGCAACTGTGCCCACACCCCATCAAATCTGCTCTGTTATGAAACCTGTTCTTGTCCTGGAAACCTACCCAGAAGCGCGCGCCTCTGGCTGGTGATGTGGGAAGCGCGCGCATGGTGCAACGTCTGTGGGAGGCGCCCGCTTCTGGGCAAACCTATCAGAATGTCAGACTTTGGACTCAGGGGATTGCCCTGGTCCTGAATATTTATTGTAACCCCTGCAGAAATGATCAGTGTAGAAAAGGAAAAAGAATAGGAAGTACATTAAGAAGCGGACGACTCTGGTCCTTGGTGTGGGCAGCGTGCGCCTTAGGCCAAGAAGGCCAGAGGCGCACGCTTCCCCCATCAGGAACCAGAATGCCCAGAAAATGTAGATTTTGATCAGAAACGCAAGTTTAACCCTCAAAACATCCCCAGTGGAGTCGCCACTGTAGATACCCCGGGAGAGCCCAATATTTGGCTAGAGAGGTGGAAGGATCCTGGGATGTCTAATTGATTTTAGAGTCGCCACCTATGTTTTAGAGGAACATAAGAAAAACCTAATGTTTGTAGCCTAAGTTTGATTTACAAAAACAGAGATTCTTGTTATAAGGTTCGGGGGTTAGGTTACGAGATGGGAAGTACTTAAACACCTATCTCGCCGAACTAAAGTTGGTCTTACTTGATCAAAATCTACATGAATGATAAAATGTTCTTCTTATTCTTTGATGATAAAAGGGGGGTTTTGAAATGTGTTTTGGAATATAGGGAGATAACTCCTTGACTAGCTTCAATGAAGTGAAGTAGCCTTTGGTGTCATGTTCCAAGAATGTTTGGGTGATTACACTTTGATTAAAACAAAAGAAGGAGAGGAAAGATGAAGTAGAAAATAGGAGAGGAAAGAGTAGTCTTTACCTATACTTCCAAGAACTTCAAAGAACGACTCCTGAGAAATGCTTTGCAAGTGTATTTGGGTATAGTTTTGTTAGTGATCAAAATCGTTCCAAACAGTGCTAAAAAAAGGTCATTTGAAATGGTGGAAAAGGGATGTTTTTATAGGTGAAAACAAATGTTTTGGTTCCAAAACTCAGTCACCAAGAAATTATTCCCGGGCAAAATCATGTAAAATGAGCAAGGGAGGGATTCTTGGACAGAAATCTGTAACTGACGCCCAGAGGCGCGCGCTTCCCACCTTGGGGGCGGAAGGCGCGCGCTTCTGGCTCCTATGGTCGGAGGCGCGCGACTTAGAGAACGTATTTTTGACAGAATGGACTAGAAAGTTAGCTTTGTTATTCAGTTTAGCCCCTGGACTTAACAAAGTCAGTCAGGAACTTAATGGAAGTAACGGAAACTAACGAGAAACACTTAAAATAAGGAGAGACACAAAATCAAATGTGTAATCGGGGTGAGCGGTCCAAGGAGGGGTGTATACAGAACCTCCCACCCAAGCAGAAGTTAATGGAGGAGGTAGCAAAATCAAATCTCCTGAAGACTGGACTGATGCTCAAAGACAACTTATGACTGCTAACTTAAAAGTTAAAAATATTCTGCAGAAAAGTGTGAATGACTCCCTAGTTCAAGAAATAGCTAAAGTACCAAGTGCTAAAGGAGCATGGGAACTAATTAACACTAAGTTCACTAAACACACCAGTGTTAGAACTCAAAATCTGTATAACTTATTAAGACAGTTAGACAACTTCAAATTCTATCCTGGAGAGAAAGTGAGTGCTGCAAGACCAAGATTTAAAGACCTTGTTAGAGCTATTTCAGACCATGGCAAAACTTTTGAACAATCTGACATTTTCTTAAAAATCTACTCTAACCTTCCTCAAGAATATGAGAAAGTAGCCCTTCCCATTAGAGAAGGAGCTGAATGGAGTAGTATGACCATAGAACAATACTTTGGTAAACTTGAAGCCTATGAACTTGAAGGAATGATTAAAGTTCAACCATCATCCACCATATCTCAAACTCTTGCCCTTGTAGCTCAAGAGCAAACCCAGAAACAGTTCTCTCATCAGGACATTTACACCCTTGCTATCAATGCCCTACAAAAACTGAACATAACTCCTAAACAAGAATCTAAACCTATCTCTTAAGAAGACATTCCAAGCCTTATCCCCATGGCTGTCATAAATGCCATGAAACATCAAAATAAAGCTTTTGATAGAAGATATTGCCCTTCACCATCTAATCCTACTCAAGAAGTTATTAAAAAGACCATTGAGTGTTACAACTGGGGTAAACCAGATCACTATGCTGCAGACTGCAAAGAACCTAAGAAACCAAGAGAAGAATAAAAAAGAATGACCTATTCTAAAGAAGTCATTCGTAGTTCTATGTGCAATTGCTACAATTGTGTCAAGGCTAAAAATGACAAAAATAAAGAACAAGTCATGCTTGCTGACTCTTCTAGATTTTGTGATGAAGAATTTGATTCATCTGACTCAGATAATGAGGAAGAAGAAGCACTGCTGTATTTGGTTGCACATGAATGTGAAGAGTCAGATAATGAAGAGGACCTTGAAGCCTTAGTTGCTGCTGAAGAACTTAAAGAGGTACATAACTTTAATTCTCTTAACACTGATGGTTTTAAAAATTTAGTTTGCACCCTTTTAATTCAAAAGAAGAAACAAGACTCTAGCTTTGCTCCCCTCATCACTGAAAACCTTGAGCAATCAAAAACCATTGATAATCTCAAATCCCTAAACACTAACCTTGAAACCACCAAAAAGGATCTAGAGGAAAAATGTCAAAAACTTGAAAATGACATACTTAGCTCAACAGCTAAGACTGACTGTTCTAAGTCCCAAAAGGATAATGAACAGGAAACGAGTACCTTGAAGGAAGAAAACAATGCTTTAAAAAGCAAAATTAACTCCTAGAACAAATCAAGCAATGCTTTATCCATACTTTAATCAAAGACATCCTGGGGACAGATCCGGAATACAAGCAAACAATCACATACTCAAAATTTATACTCCACCTGCTGGTAATAGAGTTGTTGAGACTATGGTTCTACAAAGCCTCAATACCTTCTCTACCAAAAAACCATCTTACCCTATTCAAACAAAGGAAGATGTGTATAAAAAGAAGAGTAATGGAAACAAAAAGGGTGAACTAAAAGTGGATTCTCCTATAATTCCTAATTCTCATGCTTCCACTAGTACTGATGATATTCAATCTCAAAAAGGGAAGAAAGAGCAGGAGCCTAGAGAGCCTAGAGAGCCTAGACAAGCCAGACAGCCAAAACAAGTTGAACATCCAAGACAAGCTAGACAGCAAAGGCACTCTAAGCAACCTAGACAAAACTCGCAATATTCCAATGGGAAAAGCCATGCTTATCAGTCCCAAAATTCCTCTCCTAGATCATCATACCACTCACAAAACCCCAGACAGCAATCTCACTTTCATCAACCAATCTACAGAAATCAAAGCCCATACAATACTGGACACCTTTATAACTCCCCTCAACCCTTCACATTGACACCCTACATGATGCAAATCATGTCCAACTATAACATCCTTAACCAGTTCTTCAAAAGAAGATCATGTGGCAAGGCTAGGGTACCAAAGAAAGTCTAATCTTTTGGGCCCAAAAAGAATAAAGGGTACCATAAATTTTTAATTTTGTTTTATAGGAATCCAATAAAAGAATATGGTATTTAGATAGTGGATGTAGCAGACACATGACTTACAACAAGGAATGGCTTCAACAGCTAACACCAAAGAATGGTCCCAATGTTACTTTTGGTGACAATTCTCAAGCAAGAGTCAAAGGATCAACGAACCTAGTGACCAAGGAGATCATATTTACAGATGTATCTTATGTTGAAGGCCTCAAGCACAATTTGATAAGCATCAGTCAAATCTGTGATAAAGGTTATCATGTTATATGCACTAAGGACCAATTCCTGGTCAAAGACAAGAACAACAAGGTTATTCTAATAGGAGTTAGAAAGAAGAACCTCTACTGCCTCCACCTTGAAGTTGTCCAATCCTCCTCTGCACATTGTCTCTTGTCCTACAGCCAATCTGATATGTCTTGGCTGTGGCATAAAAGACTTGCTCACCTTAATCTCAAAACCATTTCCAAGTTATCCATATCCAACCTTGTCAAAGGTCTCCCAAAAATACCTTTCAAGAAGGATAAGCTTTGCAGAGCCTGTCAATATAGAAAACAAAAGAAGACCTCCTTTTCTACTAAAACAAGACTGGACACAACCAAGCCTCTTGATCTCCTTCATATGGACTTATTTGGTCCCATTAGAACCAGATATTTAGGTGGAAAGAGATACTCCCTTGTAGTTGTTGATGACTACACAAGATTCACTTGGATCATTCTTCTTGAATCCAAAAGTGATACTTTTCATAATCTCACTCAGCTGTTCAACAAAGTTCAGAACTTTAAAGGCTTGTCTATCAAAAGGATAAGATATGATCATGGAACTGAATTTGAGAACACTGGAGTTGACATCTATTGCAATAAAAAAGGGATTGATCACAACTTTTCAGCCCCAAGAACTCCTCAACAGAATGGAGTTGCTGAAAGAAAGAACAGAACCATATGTGAAGCAGCAAGAGCAATGCTGTCAGAACAGAATCTCCCTAAGTACTTTTGGGGTGAAGCTGTGACTACTGCTGTCTATGTGCAAAACAAAATTCTCATCAACAAGTATCATATAAAGACCCCATATGAGTTGTGGAATGGAAAGGTTCCTACCATATCCTACTTTCATGGATTTGGGAGCAAATGCTACATTCACAACAATGGGAAGAACAATCTAGATAAGTTTGATTCCAAGAGTGATGAAGGAATCTTTCTTGGTTACTCCAACACTAGCCAAGCCTACAGAGTTTACAACAAAAGAAGATTGGTTGTAGAAGAATCAATTCATGTTAACTTTGATGAAAATAATAATCAAAGCAACACTGACTTATGTGATTTTGATGAAAGTATTAGAAACTCTGACAACCTTCCAGAACATTCACCCACAATCAATAATCCTTCTCCCTCAAATGAAAAAAACACCATTCTTCCCTATGTTCTGCCCAAAGATACTCCCAACAGCTTACCCACTCCCAACAGCTTTCCTCTTCCCAACAGTCAAGATGAAACTATTAGCTGTCAAATAATCCCTTCTCAAATCTCCACTCCAATACCCATTGGCAATGATGAGAACCTTGTCATTTCCATTCCCATTTAGAAAGAGACCATTCCTGATGGCATTCCCCACTATGATATTTTTATGAGTGCCTTCATTTCTCAAATGGAACCCAAGAAGATCCATGAAGCCCTTCAAGATGCAGACTGGATAGAGGCTATAGAAGAAGAACTTGAACAGTTTGAAAGGAATAAAGTTTGGAAACTTTTTCCAAAACCCAAAAATTAAACTGTCATAGGCACCAGATGGGTATTTAGAAATAAAATGAGTGAAGATGGTACTGTATTAAGAAACAAAGAAAGACTTATTGCTCAGGGATACAGACAAGAAGAAGGAATAGACTATGATGAAACTTTTTCCCCTATAGCAAGACTTGAAGCCATAAGACTATTCCTAGCCTTTGCATCTTTCAAGAAGATGAAAGTATTCCAAATGGATGTCAAGAGTGCATTCCTGAATGGAGTACTTAATGAACAAGTGTTTATTGCTCAATCTCCTGGATTTGAACACCCCAAGTTCCCAGACCATGTATACAAGTTGGACAAAGCCTTGTATGGTCTGAAGCAAGCACCTAGAGCTTGGTATGACACTTTGTCTAATTTATTTCTTAATAAAGGATTTACCAATTCTGTACTTAAAAAGTCAACTACAAGACTTTGGTATGAATGTCACTAATATTCCTATATTTTGTGACAATTCAAGTACAATTGCTATGACTAAGAATCATGTTCAACACTCTAAAACCAAACACATTGAAGTAAGACACCACTTCATTAGAGATCATATTGAAAAGGGAAATATCAATTTAGCCAAAGTTGGTACTGAGGATAATGTCTCTGACATACTAACTAAAGCTATGGATGAAAAGAGGTTTGAACTTTTGAGAGCAATGTTAGGAATGATTAACTTGCCTAAGTAAAAGGGATTAACTGAAAATTCATTTCATTAACTTTAATCTAGTACAAAGAGCATGGTTAGCTGTCTACATTATTCCAACAGCTAACCTTAACAGATCTCTATTCAAGGACAACCATATGATGGCCTGTTTACATCATATGGTTTGAAACTATGCCTTAACATCACTACCCCTGTGTAGCATGGTAGCCCTCCCCTCTCAAAAACTCCTACCCAAAACAAAAAACAAAAATCCTATCCTGAAAAGTTAATCAACTAACTTAGCTGTTCAACACTGTTCCTCTCACAACACCTGCTTCCAAATTGATCCAGACCCCTTCCCCGATGCTTCCCGCCTCCTTTCCTCTCCATATGACCTAGTAGGTACAGAGTAACTTGGATCCAATTAACTCTCCAACCATATTGGATGCCTTTCCATAACTAGGTCAATGGAAGTCACTGAATGCTGCAAAGGTGGACCCATGGTTCTTGACCACCACTCCTCAACAGCACCATAAGGAGAAAAGTTATCCAAGGGAGACATAAAGCTAAAGGTACCTGAGGTTTGGATGCTCTCATTGGCTATCATAGCCAAGTGAGATGAAAGTCCACCATCATTGCCCTCATTGACTTGGACAGGACTACAACATATCAAGTACTGCCTAAACAGCTGAGTGTGAGTAGTTGATGGAGACTGCTGGACCTCATGGAAATTATCACCCCTCCCTCCAGTACTGCCATGCTCATGGAAAAAGAATCCCTTGTCACTGGGGCATAAACCCTTGGCTATTCAGCAACAGACACCTTCTTGGCCTGAACAGCTAACCTATCCTCCTGACTCATCAGCTCCCTCAATGTAAATGGCCTCAAGACCCGGTTTTCCTCAACAGCCTTCCTTCTAATGTCCTTCTCATGGACCTTTAAACCTCTCTTCATCATTAAGTCCCCAAGGGAATGGACCCTTTGGACCTCAGTTTGTGCAGCATTTGCTTTGCTGCTCTCTCCTTCCCCTACTCTTATATTCTGACCAAACAACTTTATGCAACCCTTCTCCTCTACCTGTTTCTCTTTTCCCTTTCCCTTAATTGTTCTAAGTTGAGCCAATATCTCCCTCTCTAACCTCTCTATAGCTTCCCTTTTACACTCTCAATCTCTTTTTCTCTTCTCTCTCTTTTTCACCTTTCTATACTTCAAAGGGTGATCTAGAGGAAGCTGTTCAACTTCCTCATACAACTGATGATCACTCTGTATGGTATATGACCTATACTCTATTTCAAATCTCCCTCTTTCTGTCTCCTCACCAGTTGGAACTGTAAAGATCAACGTCTTAACAGTTTGAGCCATCTTTTTGAGATTGAACTTAGAAGAAAGTCTCCCCGTTTTTCTTTGAAAATAAACTAAGTATGTAGTCTACTGCTAAGACAAAAGAGAAAACTTAGTATGGATTAAATAGATACTTGCATATTCCTTATATACACAAGGAATTTATGTTGGTCCTTAATAGGGTATAACCATAGACTTAGCTGTTGAGCAAAATTTATGTCCAAAATATCGACTAACTTGACCACCAAATCTGTACTATTGGTACTAAAGTGTGGAAATTCTGAAAAGTGATGGTCAAAATTAATTTTGTAGTGTGTTATGTTATATTTAGCCCATTCTTTCCTTAAATAGCCGCCCACTATTTCTGGAAATAAATGATACACCATTTAATTCTATTCTATTTACTGTTCACTTAAACAGTAAAAGAGGATAATTGCCACTTCACCTTAATGGCTACCTTTAAATCCCCACGTCGCCTCTCTTTCCCAAAATATAACCGTTGTCCCCACCTTCTAAACCACGATCTATTTACTATCAATACCCCTCATTAACCAGAAACAATAAAATCCCTTCGAATTTCTCATCGACTTCGTATCCCCTGTTTCAAACCCTAATCCTCTGTTTTCTCTTCGCCCATTTCTTTGAAATCAATGGCTCTCCCTGAAGAATCCCATGGATACTACATCGAAAATGACTTCTGTGAAAGTGAAGTAGGAACTTATGTCAAAGAAATACTAGAAAACAATGGCCTTCTCAACATGTTAACTGCTCAGAACCCAATTCTTTAGAATGCTTGTTTGGAGGTGTATCGAATTGGAACTAGGCTCAGAGATAGCTCTATTCGATGTGTCTTCCAAAATGTCACAATGATCATCAAACCTGAAGATGTTCATACAACTCATGGCATCTCAAATCACAGAATCCTTGTAACTACTGTTTGGAGCAAAGAGTTGGACTCAACATTCAGTGTCCTCTACCAACAATTTACTGGTCAAGAAGGCATTGACTATGACTCTGTCAAGAACAAATCAATCTTGAAGAAGAACTTGTCCATCAACAATTCAGCCCTCAGTGATGTGGTTATCAAAGGAATGTGTGGAAAACAATCTTCCTTGGACCAGCTGAGCTCTTCAGAATGGAAGATTGCCCTTGGTCTGATTAGAAAGAAAGTGAATCGGTGCACAGTGATGCTTGAAAATTTCAATCTTGCCACTTCTCCATCTCTCCACAAACCTTATGTGAGATCCATAAAACCTAATCTGTTTAGATTCATGAGTGGGATTCTAGCAAAGAAGCTCAGTGACCTCCCTGTAATCCTCAACACCAAGTGGCTTAAACTAGTTCCCCTTAGTACCTCCAAAAGGTTTGACAAGAAAACTATCCCTCTAAAAAGTTTTAAAGAGGGAACAACTAAGTCCTCCAAGGCCAAACCTTCAACATCTAAGGCATTCAAAGGGGTTCCAACAGCTAAGCCTAGACCTGATGAAGCTCCAGTCACAAGAATGGCCACTAGAGGAATAGCCAAGACCATTCCAAGAAGGAAATTCATAGCTGTTAAAGGAAAGGGCAAGAAGAACAAGAATGATGTTCCACCATCATCTTCCTCTTCCTCAACTTCCAGTAAGTCAACTAAAGCCACTGCTCAAACCTCATCTTCACCTGTTGACAGCAATTAGCAAACCACTGTCAGTGGAGAAATAGTTAGAGCACTTCTAGCAAGATCTATGTTGATGATGAAGCAACAGTGAGTGAAGGAGAATCTGAGGTTAAGAAAGCAAGTATCTCCAGTGGTGTAATGGAGCTTGATGAAGAAGATTTTGATGTCCAGCTATCTCTTCAACAACAAATTGAAGAGATCAGAAAAGCCAAGCATGGTAAAGGACCACCTGAGCAAGTTGTGCCAAAAGCTGAGCAAGCTGTGCCAACAGCTGAGTAGGATACTCCAGTAGCTAAATTAGTTGATCCAACTGATAAGGTAACATCTTCATCTTCCTCTACTGGTCAATTCATTGTGAAAAGAAGACGTGTGAAATCTCCATCTCCTTCTCCCAAAAAGCAAAGACAAGCATCCCCTCCCTCTCCCATACTGACTTCTAGTTCAGATCATGTTGATGTCATTGAAGGAATTCTTGATCTTACCTCCCAAACCATCTCTCCTGTTGAAACCTTAGGGGGGAACTCACCTAGTCCAGACATCCCCATCAGGTTAAAGGGGAACTCTCCTGTTCATGAGTTCATCCCAACAGCTGAGACTCAACCTTCTCCTTTCCTTCAATCTCAAGCCTCCCCACCTCTTATATCTCCTGATCAACCTATTGTCATTCCTATTCTCAACCCTCAAATCATTGAGTTTATCAAAGACAAGTCTGTGTCTAATCTGTCTGGTGAGGATACATCAACCCTTTTTTAGCAGCTTTCTACTAAATATTCCTTAGATTGTGACATTGATTTTTCAGTCACAGCTGTCCTTGAGGCTCACAAAAAGTTTGGCTCCATCTCTCAGCTTCCTCCACTTATTAACCCTCATAATCTCTCCAACCCTTGGGATATGACCATAACCCACATGAGCATTCATGCTAGAAACATTGGGGGTCAATTGGTCTACCCTTATGAAGAATGGAAAAGGGTTAGGATCACAACCCTTTATAGCTTCTTTTTCAATGCTCCTAAACTGCCTAATCCTATCACTCTCTCAAATCTTCTAGAATGGGAATTTTTCTTTTGCCATCTTGTCTCTAAAAACCTTCAAGAATGTCTATACACCCCTTCCTCCCTTGTGTATGCTTTGTGCATTCAATATGCTCAGTCCATTTTATGGACTCTGCTTTCCCAAAAGAGCTGCATAATTGGGTTAATTGTCAAAAATCTCTTCCCAATCTCTTCTGTGTATCCCCAACATCTTCCTCCACCTCCTCCTAAATTCCATAAGAAATCTAGATCATAATTTGCAAATCTCCCTCCTAATTTTGATCGATTCAAATACACCCCTCCATATCATCTCACCTACACTGACTTCAACCAATTCTCAGCCACCCTCATCAAACAACTCAAATCTGCCATTCTCATAAATCTTGATAATGTATCTGAATTCATCCTTCAAAGAGGTGAGAATACAATTAATCCTTCCCCTGAACAGCCAACCCCAATAGCTTTCCCTCCTCCTCCTCTAAGCATCCAACCCATTCCTCCAAAACCTTCACAGACCTTTATCCTCTCCTACTTCCAAGCTCCTCCTGCTGGTCAGACTCCCAAGGTCACCAAGAAGAGACCTGCCTCTCTTTACAAGGAATACTCAATGGGGGTTTCACCTTCTGATGAGACAATAACTCCTCAGCAACTGCAAGCTTGGATTGGTTTAAGGCCTCTCTACAATCAACCAGTCCTCACCAAAGATCAGTTGACAGCCAGACAAGATCAACACTTCCATTATAATTACATGATGGGTCTTGACTGGAATAATGAGTGGTTCTACAGAAGGAATGAGCCAGTAAGAAGAGCTGCCCTTCTACAAGAAAAGAAAGCTGTGGAGAAAAGTCAGAATGCCTAGTATAGGTTCTTTGGTTTATTTTCCTTGTTTTGAATAGCTGTTCAGAACAATCTTTTCTTTTTTCATATTATTTTCTTTAAATCCATTTCAGTTTGTATTAACAGTTTGTTTGCCAAGAAATACTATCAAGAAGAATTTCTCTTCATTGGTTTCTATTCCCTTAGCACTTATACTTGCAGGTACATACTCAAAAACTTTATTTATTTACCAAAAAAGGGGAAATTGTTAGTACCTCATTATGTTTAACTCAAAATTAATCATAGTAAATATGTTTTGATAAATAAATAATCAACCCAATTGATTATATGATATATACAAAATACCTGAGCACACGCAGCCCTTCACAAAGCCCAACAGCTAAGCTGCCCTGCTTCCAATCAAGCCAACAGTCAAGTCATTACATGATCTATCTATCATCTTTACATCCAACAAAATGAAGAACTACCTATTACAGACTCCCTCTACCTTAAATGAATTATCAAGATGATATATACAAACAAGCTTCAACAGCTAAGGCCCTACAAGCCCAACATCTAAGCTCCCATGTTTCAACAGCTAAGACTGTTCATCTTCAACAGCTATCTCTAGGTCATCAGACACTTGAAGAATGATTATTCCAATATTAAATATTAGAATAACTCATATTGAAGTTTGATCAAGTGTGAATACTCCTTTCTCTTCCTTAACAAACCTGCAAAGGAGAAACAAGTGCTTTAGTCAACCCAGTCAAAGACAAACCATTTATTCCTCTGTACATTTGGTTCCCCAAACGGCTACTCATGTACCCTTGTTCCCCAACGTCTATATGCCCACCCATATATATAGGAGTATACTGGCATGTTGTCAAGGAAACTCTTCAACCATTTTTTTACAACCTTACACTATTTGAAAACGTTTGTACCCTTACTGCATTCTTGCTCTACAGTCTTAAATATTTGCATAGACCCCTGCAAATATTGTGCCATCTTGCACCCAGTTACAACCCACATACAACCAGCTAATAGCCTAGCTATTTTGTAAACACACTTGTGATTATTTCATTTTTTTCTTTTTAGCTTTGAAAGAAGCAACCTTAATTGGAGTGTCAATTAAGTAAAGGGGGTTCAAAGGAACTTGCCTTATCAATTCTTGTAACTCTTATTTAAATAGAATATTATAGTGGATTGATCTCACTGTTCCAACAGTGGGGGTGGATGTAAGAGAAGGGTTTTGCCTCTGAACCACTTTAAAATACTGTGTACACTCTTGTCTCTAGACTAACACACACATTTACCTTGTCCTTTCATTTATTTATTTATTTTTATTCCGCTGCACATTTCTTTTTATTATTATCTCTCAACAGCTAACTTCAAACAGTTAGCTGTCTAAGATTTAATTAATCTGTTCATTAAGTTAAACAGGGCCTTTCAAATTCTTACAAATTAGACAAGGTACAAGTTCTTAAAGCACACACTAGTGTACTATGTACCACACTAGATAGAAACTCACCAAGGAGTTCTCACAACTACCACTCTTTCTCTCAGAACTAATTCCACTTGCAGATTACACACCCACGAAAGTCACTACCTCTATTTATACTATAGTTAGGTCGGTGAAGGAATTTTAAGCTTCTTCCTGATTCTTCTACTCAAGTCGGCTGCTCTCTGCCTAATCTTTAAGTGGAATTAGTTCTGATAGAAAGAGTGGTATTTGTGAGAACTCCTTGGTGAGTTTCTATCTAGTGTGGTAAATAGTACACTAGTGTGTGCTTTATGAACTTGTACATTGTCTAATTTGCAAGTATTGTTAAGTAATAATATTATTATTATTATTATTATTATTATTATTATTATTATTATTATTATTATTACTTGTGGTTCGCCAATTTGGGGTACGAAAAACCAACAGTGGGGTGTCTTGAAGATGTCCTTTGAAATGCCATAAGCAACGATCACACGTTAAAAGGAATGAAGAATATGTAAATGCACATTTGTGATAGGAAGGAAATATATGGAGAAATGCCTAGTGCATTTGTGGGATCATATAATCTTCTTTCACTAAGAATTACAGAAATTGATAACGCAAGTTTCTCGAACTCCCTATTCTTAATTGACACTTCATTTAAGGATGCTTTCACTAAGAATTACAAATATTGATAACGCATGTTCCTCAAACTCCCTATTCTCCAAAATCAAGAGATTTTGGAACTCCGTATATACACAAATTTATTTTATGGTATGCTTATGTTATGAGCATCCGAAGAGTTTTTTTATGCAAATCACTTGAAAGGGGATGAAAATATTAGAACAATGTGTAGGGAATTGTGATCGATATGATAGAAACTTGATGTATCTTCTAGGCGTAGATCACACTTCCATAAAAGTAATATTTTGCCCCTACTTAGAGCATCGGGTTACCGCGAAATTACTTTCGAGATACAAAGAAGACTCAATTATAATTGATGCTCTTTCAATTATAATCAGTTAGGATGGATGTGTAATGTGTTTGATGTATTTTTGCAAAGAAACATTATGCAGAATTTTTTTGATTATCCCAAATGAATGGAAGTCGCTCATATTTATAAAAATGATCAAGACTCTTTACATAAAGAGATGTTATTTCCAAAAGACATAATTTAAAAGTTACATCTTATCAAATAGATGTGTTCTTTTGATTTCAAATAAATGTCTTTTGCAAAAGACACTATTTGAAAAGTCACATCTTTTACTTTTAATTTTCAATAAACATTTATTTAATAACTATGATACACCATAACCTAATCATAATTATTTAATAAATCCATTTGGGTATTATACATTTATTATTTTACTCTAAATTAATCCACCAATCCTCCCCCATTTAGAGTAAATTTTAAATTCATAAAATTACAATTATACTTATAAACACATTGTCAATCTCAAGCATAAATGAAAGTATCCATAAGATTGAATTTCCACTTAGTATAACACACATTTCAAGAATTCATATTGCAGTGGTGACTAAAAGTTTTAACCAAGTAATACATTTTGAATTACTGAAGATGCTACACACAAGAGATTATTACAGCCTCCTAATTATTCTGACACGTTATAGGCCATGTGTCCACATCTATTCATAAGTGCATCAAAGCATTTTGCCATAATCTTTGCTTCTTGAAGCTGCAAAACTTCTCACTTACATAGGTAAATTTCTCTAACTGTGTCCCCGTAAATTAAACATTTTACCAAGAAATCTATTAAGAAAAAATCAACCTCTTTTTAGTTGCAGGTATATTAGCACTCACATTTGATAATAGTGCTACCAAACTCCAATTGAAGAATTAATCTTATTGAACTCAAGACATAACGTTGAATTAAGCGTTGTGTTAAGACTTCTTTAATTGAGTTTTATGTCTAAGGGCTTTAGACTCATCCTGATGGACATCATGTGCACATTACCTTTACCCAATCTTTTAATCAAGTAATCAGCTAAATTTAAATTTGTCCAAATATAGTCAACTGAGATGATTTCAACTTTATAAGTCCTTAATTACACATAACTATGTCTCAAACATATGTGTCTTGACTTACCGATTAAAACATGACAATATGTCTTTTATTTTTTCTTTTTAGGAAAGTTTGAGCGCTAATATGAGGAAGTACATCTTCATTTGTTTTAGATTGTAATCCAACACCTTTGAACTTGTCAAACTCGCAAGAGTTGATTTCCATATCAAGAAAAATAACCATCACGAAATCAAAAATATATTACTTTTAGATTGTAGGAACAATGTGTAGGGAATTGTGATGGATATGATAGAAACTTGATGTATCTTCTAAGCGTGGATCACACTTTCCTAAAAGTAATATTTCACCCCTACTTAGAGCACCGGGTTACCATGAAATTACTTTTTGAGATACAAAGAAGACTCAATTATAATCACTTAGGATGGATGTGTAATGTGTTTGATGTATTTTTGCAAAGAAAAATTCTGCAGAATTTTTGTGCTTGCATAGTTTGTAGCTTGATGAATTTTTTTGATTATCCCAAATGAATGGAAGTCTTTCCTATTTATGGAAATGATCAAGCCACTTTACATAAAGAGATATCTTTTCCAAAAGACATAATTTAAAAGTTACATCTTCTAAAAAAGATGTGTTCTTTTGATTTCAAATAAATGTCTTTTGCAAATACACTATTTGAAAAGTCACATCTTTTACTTTTAATTTTCTATAAACATTTATTTAATAATTATGATACACCATAACCTAATCATAATTATTCAAGGTTTTAATTTATTTTCAACCATTGTACGTTCACGTGACTTTCACTTTAACCATTATAATTTATTGTTTGCACAAAAACCACTTTACTTTTGAAAACCTCCCATCACAACCACAAATTCGTGTCTAATCTGTCACTAATCCGTGCCCTAATCCGCGATTTTTGGGTTTGGATGAAAAGTTTTATAGAATATAGTGGTTTTCGTGCAAAAAATATAGTAGGATGGTTAAAGTGAAAGTCGGGTGAAAGTACGACGGTTAAAAATGAATTTAATACATTATTTAATAAATCCATTTGGATATTATACATTTATTATTTACTTCCAACAGAAAATTGGGTTTGTTTGCAGTGTCACTGTTTATTTGTTAGTAGCTTTTAAGACATAAAGAAAATGCTACTCCCTCTGTCCCAAAATACATGTAGTTTAAGGGGTTGAAATTTGTCTCAAAATGTTTGTATTTTTGCTTTTATCTAGACATCTTTGACATTGTTTGTCAAATATACCCTTATTTATGATGGTAGTTGTCATTGTAAAAGCATTTAATCGTCTTGGTACTTGAAATATTTCAAGGGTAATTGAGTCCATTAGTCATGGATTGATTGCTTTTCTTAATTTGTGTGAAAATCCTCGAACTACAAATATTTTGGGACGGAGGGAGTAACATATTACTCCATCCGTTCAGAAAATATGAGCATCTTAGTGTCCTGATTTTTAATTTATATTTGATGATTTTCTTTGTAATTAAATACTTATAGATGGTAAAAACATATTCCTTGAGCCTCTATTGTTTCTGGAATGTTTCAATGAAAGCACGGAGAGCGAATCGAGACCTCCGCAGATTTCTGGGAAGTTTAAGAAGGCAGAGGTGGTAATGGTTCATAGGTTCGAACAGCAGCTGATCCGTTAAGTGACATTTATCATGGGAAAGTAGTTACTACCTAGCTGTTAAGAGGGAAATTTCCAAATCTTGAATTCATTTTGTGTAAAATTATGCTCCCTCCATCTCAAAATGATTTTCCCACTTTTTTTGGCTGTTACTAAGAATGAATTTTGAACAATATTAGATTGATTAAATTATACTAAAGAACCCATATTGTATAAAAATATCCGGTAAGCTAGCTGAGAAGGGCAACTCCCACTTAAGAACTATTTTTGTATAAATATCTATGAGTTAACTAGTTAATGAGAGGAGAATCTCTCTGACGCTTGACCCCATTTTGTAACAAATATCTGTTAACTAGTGGTTGAGAGGAGCCTATGTCTTTATGTACAAAAAATTATCTGTTACCTAGCTGCTGAGAGGAGAATCTCTCCAACACTTGAGCCCTTTTTGTACAAAAATATGCCCGTGAACTAGCCGTTAAAAGGAGAATCTCTCCAAATTTTGAAATTTTTTTTTGTACAAAAATATACCGTTAACTAGCCGTTAAGAGGAGAATCTCTCCAAGCTTGAAACATTTTTGTACAAAAATATATCTGTTAACTAGCCGTTGAGAGAAGAATCTCTCCAACACTTACTCTTTTTCATACAAAAATCTATCCATTCAAAGGAGAATCTCTCCAAATCTGTGCTGAAATCTATCTGTTAACCAGCCGTTACATGGAGAATCTCACCAAGCTTGAAACATTTTTGTGTAAAATATATCCGTTAACTAGCCGTTAAGAGTAGAATCTCTCCAAAACTTGAACCATTTTTGAAAAAAAATCTATCCGTTAACTAGCCGTTGAGAGAAGAATCTTTCCAAAGCTTGAAGCCTTTTTGAATAAAAATATAACCGTTAACTAGCCGTTGAAAGGGAATTTTGAATGCTTGGTTATAAATATGAGTTATGCAATATAAAACATCGACTAGTAATAAATGGAAAAAAGCATAGACATGAGCCATGTATTACACACGCACACACACACAGAGAGAGAGAGAGAGAGAGAGAGAGAGAGAGAGAGAGTTTTCTTCCTAATTCTATAGCTAGTATGCTTTTTCAAAAGTACCAGACATTTCTCTATATATTTCTTTCCTATCACAATTACGCATATAGATATGCTTCATTCTTCTTCTTAAAGTATGATCGTTGCTTGTGGCATTTCAAAAGACCTCTTCAAGACACTCCACAACCTTGGAGTAAAGTTCCTCCAGTTCTTCAAGAAAACCAGAGCATGGTATCTATGTACTCAAATAGGCACTGTTTAAGCCCAAAAACTTCCCTTCCAGATTGTGTTCATCTTAGTAGATACAGTTCTGTCCAAAACTGAAATCCTACCCATATCTTTTTTTTTTCAAAAAAAAAAAAAACCCTACCCAGAACCCATCACTTTCTTTCCCTTGGCTACAACTGCAGTTCCTGCTTCCTCCTTTCCTTTACTTTCTTTGGTATTCTTCCCCACTGTTTTTCTGGAGTATGTAATTACTCCTTTACCCTCAGTTTCACCGGTATGCTCGTTCCAGTCAGGGGACCAGTTCTTATACAGGGTCCACACATCCCCTTCTGCCGGAAATATTTGAATAACCCCTCTATCGCCTTTGGTAAACTTAACTTTGTGAGAGAAAGCGTTGAGTATGTGACGACTTACCTTATGCTTGCCTTTATAAAATTTGCCACAAGTCTTGCGAAATCCTTAGCCAACCCAATTTACAAGTCCCAGTTCAGACAACTAATGTTCACTCTGAAAGGCCTTGTAGATATCACACGATTAACAATCGTGTAAAAGCGAGGCATCCCGTCATCATCATCATAAGTAGCCCAAACCTCATTTTCAAAAGACCAGTTCTTATAACGAATGCTGCTGCTCAAATCAGACAACCTTGGGATGAGGTCAATAGTCCCAAAAGAGTTGAATCTGCCAATCTGACACAGAAATGGAGCTGGGTAAAGCATCTTCATTTTCAACTCAGCAATGACTTCGTGTGACAGCCGTGGTAGACAAAACTGAAGTTCCGTTGTAAACCTCTTTACTGAACTTAAGAGTCATAAATTGTAGACTGGTAGTGTTGTACAAAGCTGCTTAATGGGAGTCTTTCACTAAGAATTACAAATATTGATAACTGTTAGGTCCTAACAAAGTGTTTTGATGAAGATTGATCATTTAACGGGACAAAGTTAAATGGTCTAAAGTGTCAAGAATGAAAGTTCAAAAAGTTACACAATAGCCCCTCCAAGTTTTTCAAGTTTTTCAACAAGGATTTTTACATTCTAAAGGAGTCCTAAAATATTCTATATTGGACTCTTTGGAAAGGACATTTAAAGATGAACAAGAATATACAATCGGATTTTGCATTCAACCTCCCGTCAAAAAGTTATATCCAAATTACTAGAAGGGTGAAACAACGATAATGAAAGTCAAGGGTGCTAAGTGAAAGTTTCATTATTCATGGCATAAGTAGGAAGAAGTGTGCAGATTATTTTCAAATGATGAATAGTGGTCTTACCAATTTCCCAACATTGACTCAACATTGAGGACTACCAATTAAATCTTGACCAAACCCAACAATTAAATCTTGACCAAACCCAACAGCTATTTCATTCTTACCCTTATAAATTAAACCCAAACTCACCCATTTCAAGTGTGCAGTCAGCACCATTTATCCCCCTTCCTTTCAAAGCCTTAGTGTGTGCAATAAACACCAATTGCACACACTAATACTCTTACCTATGAACCCAACCCAAACCTTTGATAGTTGACCCATGGTGTGTGTAATCAAAATGTACACATATTCATATACCACACCAAATATACTTCAAACCTTCCAAACATTGAGTGGGAACTGAGGACCTAACAAGTGCTTCCGTTCGACAAATTCAAATGTCACTCTAAGGAAGAACTACATCACATTTGTGAACAATTTTATTTTTTCTTTTATGCTATGCAACTAGCATGCTTAATTAGTGAGGCTAATTAAGTTGGAAAATTCCAAGGGGATTTTCTAAACAATTCACGTATTGCCCGAGTGAAGGGATTATAGTGGATTGTTTCCCATTGTTGAGGATAGTGGGGGTGGATGTAGGAGGTGTTGCTATACACCGAACCACGTTAAAAATTCTTGTATCTTGTCTCTTTTAATTTCTTGTCTTGCATTTTATTTTCTATCATATCACTTATGGTTTAACATGTTTTAATCTTTTATTGTGTGATCACTTAGACAAGATAATTGAGAATTGACATAGGAATATCTATGTTAGACAACAACTATAAGGCCATAGAAATTATTTATATTCTGCTGCGCATAATTCCTATTCATTTTGGCCTTTAGAGTGCAAGAGAAAGTAGTGACATTTCAAGATACTTGACCTATATCTCAGAGATAGTGGACCTTTCTCAAAGATAGTAGACCTATCTCAAAGATAGTCGACCTTGTTATCTCTTTCCTTTTCAACTATCAAGTGTCATTTTCTTACATCAGGTTCTTTCAATTGGTAATTGTTAGAACCCTAGTTTCTAAACTAAGAGTTTTGACAAATAATTAAGACCTTAAAAACATATTATGAAGAAGTATACTCAAAGTTACTGGAAATCATCAAATCATCACAGGTCCACTATTTTCACCGGTCGGGATAACAGACCTTCAAGATAGCAGACCTTGACATCCCTTGACATCCTTGCCAACTCAGCTCCTTGTCAAAGTCAAACCTGACTTAACACTATTCACAAGCACTGGTCCAGTCAAAGATAATCGACTGACAATGGCATTTCCAAGATATTCAAGCCGTTGGAACTCAACGGATATAAATGTGAAGACCTATAAAAGAAGACCAAAGTGACTGAAGAAAATACAAACTTTCTGCCATATAAATAATTCAAGCTTTTAAGCAATTGTAAAGCACTCTTGAAATTTATAAATATGTGCTAAATAGATTAGAACACATAGAGATCTCATCTAGCTATTTTAGTGCAAACAGAGATCATCAATCTTTACCTTTGTGAAAAAAAAAAATTGTACTTTGCAACAAGTACAAGCTTAGTTAGTGAGGCTAATTAGGCTGGAAAATTCTAATTTTCCTGCAATTTATTGTAATTACTTGACGAAGGATTATAGTGGATTGCTTCTTCACTGTTGAGGACAGTGAGGCGTGGATGTAGAAGAGTTGCTATACTCTAAACCACGTTACATCGTTGTGTTTGTGTCTTATTTACTCACACTTGATCACACACTAATCACTTATTATTTACTCATTTATTTCTTATATTTACTTTATTCCGCTGCATAACTCAACAAACACACACTGCACCTCAAGATAGTCGACCTATCCTGCTAAGATAGTCGACCTCTTGTGAACTAACTGTTTACTTGTTTAAGTGCATAAGTGTAACATGTTCTTTCAATTGGCACCAGAGCTGGTTTCTAAGAGACTTAAGTGTCTTCAAGCTCAATATCTTGTGAAGAATCCAGAAGCATTAACATCATGCCTCAACCAAGAAGAAACAATGAGAAAGACATTCCACTTGTTGATGACTGTGGATCATTTGAAATATTCTCTTCCAAAATCAAGACTTACCTTGATGCCAACAGTGTTTGGAACTGGTAAATTTGTACTTCATGAAGAAGTCAGAATACCCACTCAACCTGACACAAATGGAGGAGATGACAAATACAAAACTCCAAACCTTTGGACTAAAACTGAAAGACACTTAATCACAGCTAATCAAAATGTCAAAAACATTTTACAAAAAAGATTAATGACTCTTTGGCCCAAGAAATTAGGAAAGTTGAAACTGCCAAAGAAGCTTGGGACTTAATTAAAACCAAGTTTACTAAGCATACAAGTGTCAGAGCAAAAAACTTATATAACCTATTAAGGCAACTTGACAACTTTAAGTTTGCCACCGGTGAAAGAGTCAGTGCTGCTTAGACAAGTGTCAGACCATGGCAAGAAATTGGACCAACAAGACCTATGTTTGAAAATCTTTTCAAGTCTTCATCAAGAATATGAAAAAGTAGCCCTACCCATAAGGGAAGGTGTTGAATGGCCAACCATGACTGTTGAACAATACTTTGGAAAATTAAAAGTATAGGAACTTGAAGGGACTGTCCAATTACCTACCATTGCATCATCTCTAGACAATGCTCACACCATGGCCCTTGCTGCACAAGAAGCTCTAAAAACATACTCACAACAGGACATTGACTCTCTAATCTTTAATGCAATTCAGAAAGTCAATATATCCCAAAAACCAAAAGTCAAACCCTTGACTCAAGAAGACATTCCAAGTCTGATATCCATTGCTGTTAAAAATGCTATGAAAAACCAAAAGAGGATGTTTGACAAAAGAAACTATGCATCCACCTCAAATCAAGATCAAACTGAGAAAAAGGAAGTCACTTGTTACAACTCTGAAAAGATAGGACACTACTCACAAGAGTGCCCTAAACCAAGAAAATCAAGAAACTTTTCATCTCAAAAGAAGCTTTCATACTCCAAAGAAATAATACACAGCTCAAGATGTAACTGCTACAATTGCGCTAAAGCCAAAAATGATGGAAAGAAAGAACAGGTCTTGATAGCAGACCTGTTAAAATTCATTGATGATGAATATGCTTCCTCAGATTCAGATGATGATATGGAAACCATGATTTGTCTTATGGAAAATGAAGAAGATTATTCAGAAAGTGAAAAAAAACTTGAAGCTCTTGCAGATGCAGAAAAACTGAACGAGGTAAGTGATTTCAATTCCCTTGATCTTGAAGGCCTAAAAATTTTAGCTTGTACTTTATTTGTTCAAAGAAAGAAAGAAGAATCAAGTCATAGGGCCTTGATAACTGAAAATTTACAATTTTCTAAGAAGTTAGATAGCCTTAAAATAAAAAATACCCTTCTTGAAACCCAAAACCTCACCCTTGAAAAACAGAACAAAAAGCAAGCAGATGAGATAGTAGACCTTCATGCTGATGTTTTTAATGCAAAAAACAATCACCTCCATATTAGCAGTCAACTAAAGGAACTCAACCTCAGAATAGAGGCACTAAATGATGAGAACCAAGCATTCAAAACAAAAATTGAGCTTGGAACAAGTCAAGTTCAACAATGTCACATTTCCTATACACTCAAAGGCATCTGTGTGACAAAATTGGATTAGGTGCAAACAACCCAACTGTGATAGAATACAAACTTCCTGAGGGTGAAAGAAAACTTGAGAAAATGCTTCTTGTTAAGATGGGAGACAAGACAATAAGAAAGCCCATCTATCCTGTTCAAACAAACAAGATGTATACAAGGCTCAAGGAAAGATGAAGGAAGTCTGCTATCATGATCAAGCCTCCAGTAGCAGTATTAAAATAATAAATCCCAACAATAAAATTATTGCCCCAAGTCCTCTAAAGAAATCTCAGACTTGGAAGTCCAATCAAACAAATCAGTATAACAGCAGACAGCAGACCTACCAAGGTTATTTTAGAAGACAGCAGACCTACCAAAGGAGAAACAAAGGAAGAAAAAGTCAAAATTATAGCACTTCAAGATTCCCTAAAACCCATACCTCATACAACTCATATAATCCTCACCCTCACCACAACCACCATCACCACAATTCAGAATGACACCCTACATGTACCAAATCCTGTCTTACCTGAACTCTTCCAATCAAAAACCTTTTGTCCCAAAGAAAAATAACCCTCCTAAGAAAATTGTGAATGTTTGGGTCCCTAATGTTGTCTAACCACCTGGGCCCACATTCAAAAAGAGGACCATGTTTATTTTTTCTTTATTTGTTTTGTAGGGTTTTATAAAGGAGTTTGGTACCTAGATAGTGGTTGCAGCAGACACATGACCTTCAACAAGCAATGGCTTCAGAACTTCATTCCAAAAGATGGCACAAGTGTTATTTTTGGAGACAATTCTTAAGCCAGAGTCAAAGGACATGGAGATTTGATCACAAAAAGCATTATTCTGTCAAATGTCTCTTATGTGGAAGGTCTCAAGCACAACTTGATTAGCATCAGTCAAATCTGTGATAAAGGATTTCATGTTGTACGCTCTCACAATTTGTGTCAAGTGAAGAATTTGAAAGGAGAAATCATTCTTACTGGCTTCAGAAAAGGAAATGTGTACTGCATATCCCTTAAAGTGGCTCAATCTTCTAATGCCATGTGTCTTCTATGTTACAATGAATCTGACTTAGCATGGCTTTGGCATAAGAGATTGGCTCACTTGAATCTCAAAAGCATAGCCAAACTTGCATCCTCTAAGCTTGTGAAAGGACTTCCAAAAATATCCTTAAAAAAGGATAAACTGTGCAATGCTTGTCAATGTGGAAATCAACAAAAACTTCTTTTAAAGCCAAAAATAGACTGGATACAAAAAGACCAATAGAACTCATTCATATGGACTTATTTTGACCAATCAGAACTAGAAGTCTTGGAGGAAAAAGATACTCTCTTGTGGTAGTTGATGATTACACAAGATTCTCTTGGATCATTCTTTTAGAATCTAAGTCAGAAACCCTTGGTCAATTAGTCAAATTGATCAATCAAATTTAAAATCTAAAAAACATCAAGGTTGTCAGAATAAGGTCAGATCATGGTACTGAATTTGAGAATACTGGTGTTGAAGAATTTTGCAATCAACAAGGCATAAGTCACAATTTCTCAACTCCTAAAACTCCTCAAAAAAATAGAGTAGCTGAAAGAAAGAACAGAACCATTTGTGAAGTTGCTAGGACTATGTTATCTGAAAACAATCTTCCTAAATACTTTTGGGGAGAAGTTGTCACAACTGCAGTTTATGTTCAAAACAAGACCTTGATAAACAAGTATCACACCCTATAAATTGTGGAATGAAAGAACTCTAACAATCTATTACTTTCATGCCTTTAGAAGTAAATTTTTCATTCACAATAATGGAAAGAACAATTTAGACAAATTTGAGTCTAAAAGTGATGAAGGAATATTCCTTGGCTATTCAGCAACTAGCAAAGTATACAGAGTTTATAATAGAAGAAGAATGGTAGTTGAAGAATCCATACATGTAGATTTTGATGAATCTCCAAGTGCTTAGGACTTAAAAATCAATGAGTTTGATGAAACCCTTGGAAATTATGACTCTCTGCCAGAACCCTCACCCATTGCATCTTAAAATTTCAAAAATGATCAACTCGACTATCTTCCTTATAATCTACCCAAAAGCTCTTCTGAAACCTTTCCACCCTTCAGCAACCTAAAAATCAATGATAATCAAGCTTCTTCACCAATTGTTCAGTCTGGAACCTCTTCCATTAATCCTATTATCTCTATTGATAGTAGACCTACTGATGATAGTAGACCTACCAATGATAGCAGACCTACTACTGATAATAGTCCTATCACTAAAAACAGAACTAAGAACAATTATGAACCAAGCTCATCCACTCAAGAACCTTCAATTCCTAATCCACCAAGATTCATTCCTATCTCCAACATATATATTCATCTTCCCATATCCAGAAATTTCAACAATGACCATCCTGAGTCATTAGTAATTGGTGATATTTCAAGAGGAGTTCAGACAAGGTCAAATATTGAAGATGAAGCCTTATATAGCGCCTTCATATCACAGATGGAACCAAAGAAAATCAATGAGGCTCTTCTTGATGCAGATTGGATAGAAGCAATGGAGGAAAAACTTGAACAGTTTGAAGGGAACAAAGTATGGAAAGTTGTCCCTAAACCTAAAAATCAAACTGTGATTGGAACTAGATGGGTGTTCATAAATAAGATGAATGAGGATGGCACTGTAATAAGAAGAAAAGCAAGATTGGTAGCTCAAGGCTATAGACAAAAAGAATGAATTGACTATGATGAGACCTTTACTCCTGTAGCAAGACTTGAAGCAATTAGACTCTTTCTTGCCTACTCATCATCCAAGAAAATGACAGTATATCAGATGGATGTAAAAAGTGTATTTCTAAATAAAATTTTACATGAAAAAGTATTTGTTGCATAACCACCTGGGTTTGAATCCCCAAAATTCCCAGATCATGTTTATAAGTTGGATAAAGCATTGTATGGACTCAAACAAGCCCTTAGAGCTTGGTATGAGACATTGTCCAATTTTCTACTTGAAAAGGGATTTACAAAAGGGCACATTGATAAAACCTTATTCATTAAAAATTCCAACCAAGATATCTTACTCATCCAAATCTATGTGGATGATATTATCTTTGTCTGTGCAAAGAATTTGGGTCAATCATGCAAGAAAAGTTTGAAATGAGCATGATAGGAGAACTAACATTCTTTTTAGGACTACAAGTCAAACAGTTACCCAATGGAATTTTCATCAATCAAGGAAAATATACAAGAGATATGTTAAAGAAGTTTGATATGTAGAATGTGTCCATAGCCAAAACTCCTCTATCAACAACTGCAAAACTACATGTTGATCCTGAAGGCCAAAGTGTGAATCAAATCTTGTACAGCAGCTACATTGGATCTCTTCTCTATGTCACTACTTCAACACCTGACATTATGTTTAGTTTTTGCTTATGTGCAAGATTTCAAGCTGATTTCAAAGAATCACACTTAGCTGCAGTAAAAAGGAATCTAAGATATCTCAAATGGACTCCTGATTATGGAATTTGGTACCCTAGAGAGTCTTCTTTATCTCTTATTGGTTACACTGATTCAGACTATGCTGGATGTAATTTGGATAAGAAATCCACCAGTGGTAGTTGTCAGTTTCTTGGCTCAAGAATTATAAGTTGGTGCAGCAAAAAGCAAACCTTAGTTGCTACTTCTACTGCAGAAGCAGAATATGTTGTTGCTGGGCTATGCTGTTTACAAATTCTTTATCTCATAAATCAACTTAAGGATTTTGGAATTTATCAAGATCAAATTCCTATTTTCTATGATAACACAAGTGCTATAGCCACGACTGAGAATCCAGTTTAGCGCCCAAAGACAAAACACATTGAGGTAATTAGGCACCACTTTATAAGAGATCATGTTGAAAAAGGGGATATTTCTCTATCTCATGTGTGCACTGAAAATCAACTTGCTGATATTCTCACAAAGGCATTAGATGAATAGAGGTTTGAATACTTAAGAGTAAATATGGGAATGCTGAACATGCCATCAAAATAAAAAGAAACTTTCATTAAAAAAACTTAGTGGAGTACACGGGGGTATTTGTAGATACCCCAGAAAAACCACGGCTTGGCTAGTGTGTTGGGAATTTAGTGGTACCCCATTGCAATCTAGATCAAGAACACAATAAACCCACAAGCACAATTATGAGAGAATCACACACACAAGAACACAAGAATTGTTTACCCGGTTCGTTCAACACATGAACTACGTCCGGGGGCAATCGCCAAGCCAATATATTATTAAACACCTTTAATAATTTTCTACAGTGTGTTTTAGGTCGGAACTATGTTTATATAGGCTAACAAGAGAGACCTATACCAAATACATGTGAGAAACCTAGAAAATTTAGCACTTTTGCGAAATCCTGACGCGGCACCAGGCGCCCGCCTGGAGTGACCCAGGCGCCCGCTTTCTCCTATCCGCCAGAGACTGAAACCTTCTATTGGGACCGGGCGTCCTCCTGGTATGGACCAGATGCCCGCCTGCTTCCCTGTGTGGATTTCCTCCTCCATTTTGATCTCCCCCAATCCCCGTTTGGTTTTCACTCATTTGCCTCTCGTCCCCTTTATGGTTTTAGGAATCCACTCCCAACATAGAGCACGTGAGCTATCTTAGGATGTCTATTTTGTTTTAATTTGTAGAGTCGCCACCTATGTTATTAAGGGAACATAAAAAAACCCTAAAGAAATAGCCTAAATTTATATACAAAACCAGATATTCAGGAAGAGAAGGGTTCGGGGGTTATGTGACGGATTGGGAAGTACTTAAACACCCACTCCGCATCACTTACGTGGGTCTTTCTACTATTGGTGTTCTAATGCTAAAAAGTCCTTCAAATAATACGAGAAATGTGCTAACAATTGCAAGGGAAAGAAAATGGAAATAAAAGATAAATTGTTTTATTATATTGATTCTAAAGATTACATGTCAAACTATTCTAACAATTACATTAATATGAAATGGGAAAATTAAAGTAGAGTTGGAATGTTGGAAGATAACCTTGACCAAACTTCAATAGTGAAGTGGCCTTTTAGGTCATGTTCCCTTTTATGGGGATTTCATACATTGAGTAGACATGAATAAAAGGAGAAGAAGAAAAAGTTAAGTTGTACCTTAAGAAAGAAGACTTTAAACTTTGACTTGATAAGAGTAGAGTTTTGATGCTTGAATTGTTGTTGGGAGAATTCTTGTAGGGAGAATTCTTGAGAGAAATGTGTATAATGTAGTTGTGAAGAAAATTCAAGTCATTTTCTAAGGTAAAAAAGAGGTGTTTAAATCGGTAGAAAAGAAAGGAAAATAAGTTTTTTTTAACCAATAAGAAAATAAAGAAAATAAAATAATAACGAAGAAATCAATAAAATAAAGATCAAATATTTGGTTTTAAGAAAAAAGGCTAGAATATGGGATTTGGGAGTTATGAAATAAGGAGGGATGAATGTGGATGTAAAAAGAGTTCTTTGTGATCAAGAAAAATGAAGGAAAAGACTGCAATCCGTAACTGCCATAATGGGAGGCGCGCGAGTCCGGATTTAGGGGTGAGACGCGCGCGCAGCCCACAAGCAGTGCCGGAGTTGCCCGTGGGTGGAAAAGACAGAATGACCCTAAAAGTTAACTCTGTTATGCAGTTTAGTCCAAAACTAACGGAATCAGTTAGGAACTTAACCGAAGTAACAGAAATCAATAAAAATAAGTTAAATAAAAAATACTATGTATGCAATCGGGGTGAGAGGTCCATGGCGGGGTGTCTACAGAGCCCCTCGGCGGGGTGTCTACAGAGATTGCAAAGCAAAACGCGTCGACGAAAGAATAAAAACATCCATCGAGGACATCGACAAAGAAAATAAAGACTCGATAAAAAGCAGGAATTATTGAAATTGTAAGGGATAGGAATATGCTCCCTGTGTGAGTGACTTTTGCTGATAAAAAGGGTGCAGTGGTATGAAATCGGCCCACCGTGGCCAATATTTAAAGTTCGTATAGGGGACTGGAGGGACTCGAGAGTTTGCCTGCTGATTTGGAGGGACTCGAGAGTCTGCCTGCTGATTTAGAGGGACTCGAGAGTCTGCCTACTGATTTAGAGGGACTCAATGTTGAATATTATGCCCTAGGCCCTTGAGAAAGGCCTATGCGTTATATCATAGCTTAATTGTTATAGAGATAACAAAGCCGATTATTATATCTTTTGCATGTTTATTATAATAATCATTGTCCCTAGCACTTATGAAGGGCTAGCATGAGTTTGATGGATAATCATATGATGATTATAGCGCATAGGATGCGGATTAAACTTGTGGGTACATGTTGGAGAACAAGTACTGGATAGACCCGTTATGAGATTTATGTCATAGTCAAATGTCATAATTAAATCTCATAATAGTTATATCATTCATCCTTAGACCTGAGATTATCATAGTCTTCCACATGATGAACATTATGTTTGACGTACTCAAACGCTACCCCTAACCGGGAAGTTATAAAGGCTATGATTGGCATAATCGGATTCTTGTATGGAAGAATGATAAGTCAAGATGGGATTTGTCCCTCTCTCAAGAGAGATATCTGCTTGGCCACTCGATGAGTGAGATTGATAAAAGTGTACGGCCGTACCCAAATGAATTGAAGCGTTCAATGTTATTTGGTCATATCAATCTACTCGGGATCGAGAAAGCATTGGACAACATAAGTTGACGTGGACCATGACTTATGTCCAATATGATATCGCGTGACAAAGGGATTATGCTATGTTCTATAAGGTTACTTTGGGCTTTCAAAGTTATACTATTTGGGTAGTCATAATGGCCTGCTAGAATCCGCTTATGATTTACGAGGTCTTCGAACTCGTTGCCAACATAGTATAATCCTATTGGGTCACACACACAGAACGGATCTTACTTGGCACGAAAAACGAGAAAAAACTGGGAAGTGGAAAAACCAGCCGTACGGATGGTTTGGACTAGCCGTACGGATGGTTTGTCCGCTGACGAGTTTTTGTCAGATTTCTTTCTGGGAAAGGAATCCTTTAACCTAATGGAATTAGGTTTCTCCCAGTATATATTCTGTGTTCTCTTCAGCCGGAAACTAAGCCTTAGACATTGATTTTGGAAATCAACAAGAGTTTCTTGGAGAGAGAAAAACACATATTATACTTAGGTTATTAGGGTTTGATTTTTGCTCATCATCAAACCATAATAATCAAAGGAAATTGAAGAATGGTTCTTCAACCTTGTTTTTAAAGCCTAAGGATCTAGCAGTCAAATTAAGAAGCGTTCTTGAGTCCGTTCGATGTGTGGATACCGATAGAGGGTGTTTGCTTTAACACCTCAAAGTCCGTGTTCATGGATTCGATCTTCAAGGGTATGTTTCTTTCGTCTTGTATTTAATTTAATCAACATGCACGGATCCGGGCTCTTGGGTGTTTGATTTTATCTGTTTATTCAGCTGCGCATGATGCATCAAAACCCATCAGTGGTATCAGAGCCCCGTTCATTGTTGATTATTTTAGTATATCATGTTGAAATTGTTTAATCCGATTATATAATTTGCATGATAATAAGATGAATATGTGATTTGAGTTTTATATGAGATATAAAATATATGAGCATGAATATGGGGATTATGTAATTATTTTATTGAATTGATCCATATGAATAATTGCATGTTTGGGATATCAATAAATAATTGGATTATGTGTATTGATAATTTGGATCTAATTTGTGTATGTAATAAATTGTTTATTCATGGTATTGATTAGATCTAATTAAATTCGTAATCTGTAAATTCATGTTTCTGTAATCTGATTATGTACAAACATTATATTGGATTTGGTCGAATTTCTGAAATTCTAAAAAAACCTGGAAATCTGGGATCCTACCAATGGATCTGTACGGATGGTTTGGATGATGCCAAACTGATCCGTACGACTAGTTTGGAAATTCTCAAATTTGATTTTGTTTTCTGGTGTTCAGATTATTCTGTAAATTGTTTACAAAATTCGAATCTGGAAACTGATTTCAGACGGCTGGTTTTCGAAACCGTGTTTCTTGAAACAGTTTTCGGCCGAAGAATTCAAAAGGAATTGCAGAAATTAGAGTTCTAAAGAGTTTAGAACTGCTGTAATCTGTGAGATTAAGAGACAATGAAAGATCTTGAAACAAGTATCCAATCTATACGGGAATGTGGATGCCTTTTGGCTTAGTTTCGACCGTATAGAGAAGTTGCTTGGTTTCTTGATCTTAGCACGGAAATGTGGATGCCTTTTGGCTTAGTTTCGACCGTGCGGTTTGTTCTTTCAATTTCAAGATGCTCTGCGGATACAGTTTCATAATTCTGAAGAGTTCAGAGTTTATGTGACCTGTATGAAAAAGCTGTACGGATAAATCTGGATACTTCCAGAAACATCCGTACGGATGGTTTGGGCATTACTGATTATGATCTGTTACAGATGGCAGGTTTTGGAAACCGTGTTTCCTGAAACAGATTTAAGTTCAGAAGTCCAAACTGTTAATGAGATCAGAATCTTAAAGGAGTTTAAGATTGGCGTAATCTCAAAGTTTCAGAATTTATCCCTATACAAAGTGCAAATTGTTTGCAAGAGAAGGAAACTAAATTTGGATTAATTCATTGCATGGACCAATGGCAGGCTCACGCCTTGTTTCTGGGAATGCGAATGAAATATCCAATCTGTAAAATGTTTACAGATAATTTAGATTCCGTCCCCATTATGTTGCTTCATAATTAAATCACAAGATTTTTCTTCTGTTAATTAATTGGATTAGTTAACATCAGTTATGCAAAGACTATATTATATTATGTTTGACATAATTAAATATATGATGCATATCGCTATGTAATAAACCTTCTTAAAACTTAAGTCATGTGCCAATCTATTATTAAAACACTTGTGATTAGTTAACATCAGTTATGCAAAGACTATATTATATTATGTTTGACATAATTAAATATATGATGCATATCTCTATGTAATAAACCTTCTTAAAACTTAAGTCATGTGCCAATCCATTATTAAAACACTTGTGAGTACACCGGGTATTTTTATGTGGGCTCTGCCAAAGCGAGGTGCATTAATTCTATCAGTGTATGAGCAAGATGAGGAAAGAGTGATTCCTATATGTTTAACGTGGTTTGACTTGATTAGGCTATCAAAAGACAAAGTTTTGGGCCTAAGGCACAAGGTGAGATTAAAACATGTTTGACATAAGATGTCTAACAATCTCATAAAGGATCTAAGAGTCATATATGATATGATTGACAAAGAGTTGTCTACCTAATTAATTTAATTTTGAGCAGTATCGCCAAAGCGGACTTGAAATTAAATGAAAGTTGGATCTTAGCCCACTTAAATTATATTATACAATTGTTGTATATGAAGGTGTATAATTTAGTAGGAGTATTTATGAAATACATTATATGTCTCTAAATGATAATGGTATGAAATAGATGTGTATATTTATTTGCATATTTTGTAGAATGTCTTAAACTATAATCATGTATAATCACTGCAATAGACCCCACTTAAAGAGAATAAGATTAGCTTCCTTGACCTAGTCATGAGCTTAAGAATTGTTCTAAAGCAAGAACGGAAGTTATGAATTCTTAATAAATCCTATTTCTGAGAAAACTAATGCGTTAAAGGTGGACAAAGACATTGATTAGAAACATGTGGATGATTCTATAGATGTCGATAGTCCTACGACTTGCTATCATGTGTTTGGAACTTTAGAAGTATCTAAAACATATGAATGCTTATGTGATAAGCAATCACGTAGGAAGCGTTCCTACAAGCAAGAAAGGCAAGAAGAGTTTGAGTTTGACTAGAGCCTAACATTCATGCGATGACTGAAAGGTATATTAATAAGTTCTCGTGTTTCGAACATGGAGAGACATATTAATTACCTTAGATGGCTCGGTAATCAAGTTAGTTTGGAACTAACAACGGATTTGATATTGATTCATGAGCGACATTTGATGTTTAAAATGCTATGTCTTAATATCAAATGGGAACCCTCTCAAACTCTAAAGGTTAATAAGGACAAGGATTTAAGATAAAGGCAAAACAAAAGTTGTCAAGCCTAAAAGGAAATATTTGTGGCAAAACCTAAAATCCAAAGAATGTAATTTTCACCTTGGCAATAGGATTGACCGTTGGTGAAATTACAATTTGAATTAAAAGATCAAAAGAAAGGGTAGTTGGACTACCACTACAAGTATTTATGTTAAGATTTCTACTTATAAGGGTAAAGATTAACCTATGTGGCAATAATGATGCAATGGTTGCAACATTAATCATAGGAACTTGCGAAGTGTCTTTACCTAATAAGTTCATATTTGTTTTGAACAACTGGTGTTATGTTCTTATTTTAAGTAGAAATATTATTTTGGTTTCTTCATTAGAAGATTATGGATATTTCTTATTTCGAATAAGAAAGTGTTCCATTAAATATGATTTGCCTTATTGTATTGCTAATCATATAATGGGACTTAATATCCTTATCTTGGAAGAACAAAATATTGAGAATAACGTAAATAATGGAAATCTGAATATAAGGATGTAATCGTTACATTCTTAAATAGCATTAATGTCTATATCAAATGATAAGAAACACATATCTAAAATTCCATGGGACGGACTTTTAAATTCATATGATTTCGAATCATGTGATAGATGTGAATCTTATAAATTGATCAAGATATCTTTTACTAATAGTAGTAAGAGGAAGTACTCTTTTGAACTTATACATTTTGATGTATGTAGTTTATTAAAGTAACAATGCTAGAAAGGATTTCAACACCTCATGGCAAAAGTATTGATGTACTCTGATTAGATCAAAGTAATGAATATTTGAGCCTTGGACTCGATGAGAATTCTGCAAAAAGTCTACAATTTAAGAAAAACAGAATCTGGAAACAGCAGCCGTACGGATGATGTTCCAGAAGTTTACAGTTTGTCTGTAAAACACAGTTTTTCGTCTCATAATAAGTCAAACTGATCTTTAATTATCTTTCTGGATTATGTGCTGGAAACAGCTGCGATTACACTAAATTGAGATTCGTCTAAGGAGGTTCGTTATACCATATAAGATATGGAATGAAAGAAAACTTGGTTTGTCTTTCATAAAGATTTGTGATATGATACTTTTGAGAAAAGTTTTGTCTTGGATAAAATCACACCTAAATCTAATAAATGTATTTTATGGGATATCTTAATGATATTAATTTTACACCCTTTAGAGTACAAATCGTTTGTCACTCTAAATAGCACTTTCTAGATAAATCGTTTATCTCTAAAGAACTAGTGGGAGTAAAATGTATTTCGAAGAGTTCGAGACCCAAAAATGACATGGAACCTAAGATGGAAATTGAATAAACTTTCACAAGGAGTTGTGAGAATTTGTTCAAGTATACACAAGAAATTTGTATAACTGATAGGATACCATCTATAACAAGAAATATTGATTTCTCGTAATAGAAAGTAATAGGGAAGATATCATTGCGAATGATTGACCTATTACCTATCAAGATACAAAGTCCGCTCCGGATTTAGATCAATGACTTGGAGTCATAAAATCTAAAAGTGTATATTGATTAAGCAAGACTAATTGAGAAAAGTTAATTCATAATGTTGATTATGATGAAACATTATCACCCGTAGTCATGCTTAATGTTATTAGAATTCTAATTGTCATGACTTCATATTTCGAATATGTAATATGACAGATGGATGTCAAAACTATATTCCTTAATAGGAACTTATATTAGGATGTGTTTGAAACAACCTAAAAGTTTTGATTGGTCCATAAAATTCTAATAAAATATGCAAGTTGCAGAAATTCATGAGATGGATTGAAGCAAACTACTTGGAGTGAAATTTCATTTTGATGTAGTATTCAAAGAGTTTGAATTCATCAAAGATGAGAATTGTGATTACAATAAATTTAGTGGGAGCGTAATATTATTCCTAGTGATGTATATATGTTGTTGACATATAATTCATTCTGAAAGAGTTTCTAAATGAAAGACTTGGATAAAGCCAACTATATCATTGGAATTTAGATTTATGGAGATAAATCTAAAACGTTGTTTGGTTAAAGTCAAAGTACTAGTAAAGACAAGATAGTGAAAAGTTTACTATGCAAGACTCTTGGAGAGGTTACTTGTGAAAGTCTAATGGCATTAATCTTTGCAAGATTTAGTCTTACTGGAAAACTAATGAGCAAGAGTACATGATTAGGATTCCATATGCTTCGGCAAATGGATCTATCATGTAATCCATGTTAATGTACTAAGACCGGATGTCTCATATACTTGGAGTATGATGAGATAATACCAATCGGATCCTAGTGAAAGTCACTAGTTAAGAAACGCTCTTATGTTCTCTAAAAGGAACTAAAGGATGCGTTCTTGATCTTTGATGGAATAAAATAGGATCTTGTAATAGTTACATAGATGCACTCTTATAAACCAACAAAGGTAAATATTAAAGTATAAATACATGTTTACGTCTAATAATGGTGTTAGGAGAGTTCTAAATGGACCATTACTATTCTACAAAAGGTTGAGTATCTAGTGGCATGAGATGCAACTAGAAAAATGTTAAGATTAAGATTCTAATTAGTAAACTAGAAATCGTTTCTAGTATCACTAATTTAATGTACCTTCATTGTGTCAATAATCGTTATTACACAAGTCAAGGGACTAATATCTTATCTAGACATATACTCAGACATTTCTATCTTACTCGAGAAATCATCACAGATGGGAGATGTCAAAATATGAAAAATACCTCATGATAATAACAAGGATAATTATCCTACATAAACTCGTTTGCAACTATGATGGAGATCATAACTAGCTCAATGGATATTGGATACGCGTTGATTGGGCCTAGTGCAAGTGGGAGATTGTTGAATATTATGCCCTAGGCCCTTGAGAAAGGCCTATGCGTTATATCATAGCTTCATTGTTATAGAGATAACAAACCCGATTATTATATCTTTTGCATGTTTATTATAATAATCATTGTCCCTAGCACTTATGAAGGGCTAGCATGAGTTTGATGGATAATCATATGATGATTATAGCGCATAGGATGCGGATTAAACTTGTGGGTACATGTTGGAGAACAAGTACTGGATAGACCCGTTATGAGATTTATATCATGGTCAAATGTCATAATTAAATCTCATAATAGTTATATCATTCATCCTTAGACCTGAGATTATCATAGTCTTCCACATGATGAACATTATGTTTGACGTACTCAAACGCTACCCCTAACCGGGAAGTTATAAAGGCTATGATTGGCATAATCGGATTCTTGTAGGGAAGAATGATAAGTCAATATGGGATTTGTCCCTCTCTCAAGAGAGATATCTGCTTGGCCACTCGATGAGTGAGATTGATAAAAGTGTACGGCTGTACCCAAATGAATTGAAGCGTTCAATGTTATTTGCTCATATCAATCTACTCGGGATCGAGAAAGCATTGGACAACATAAGTTGACGTGGACCATGACTTATGTCCAATATGATATCGCGTGACAAAGGGATTATGATATGTTCTATAAGGTTACTTTGGGCTTTCAAAGTTATACTATTTTGGTAGTCATAATGGCTTGCTAGAGTCCGCTTATGATTTACGAGGTCTTCGGACTTGTTGCCAACATAGTATAATCCTATTGGGTCACACACACAGAACGGATCTTACTTGGCACGAAAAATGAGAAAAAACTGGGAAGTGGAAAAACCAGCCGTACGGATGGTTTGGACTAGCCGTACGGATGGTTTGTCCGCTGACGAGTTTTTGTCAGATTTCTCTCTGGGAAAGGAATCCTTTAACCTAATGGAATTAGGTTTCTCCCAGTATATATTTTGTGTTCTCTTTAGCCGGAAACTAAGCCTTAGACATTGATTTTGGAAATCAACAAGAGTTTCTTGGAGAGAGAAAAACACATATTATACTTAGGTTATTGGGGTTTGATTTTTGCTCATCATCAAACCATAATAATCAAAGGAAATTGAAGAATGGTTCTTCAACCATGTTTTTAAAGCTTAAGGATCTAGCAGTCAAATCAAGAAGCGTTCTTGAGTCCGTTCGATGTGTGGATACTGATAGAGGGTGTTTGCTTTAACACCTCAAAGTCCGTGTTCATGGATTCGATCTTCAAGGGTATGTTTCTTTCATCTTGTATTTAATTTAATCAACATGCACGGATCCGGGCTCTTGGGTGTTTGATTTTATCTGTTTATTCCGCTGCACATGATGCATCAAAACCCAACACTTGAGAGTTTATCTGTTGATTTAGAGGGACTCAAAAGTCTGCCTGCTGATTTAGAAGGACTCGAGAGTCTGCCTGCTGATTTAGAGGGACTCGAGAGTCTGCCTACTAATTTGGAGGGACTCGAAAGTCTGCCTGCTGATTTAGAGTCCGTATAGGGGACTAGAGATGAATGTGAATTTGTTGAGTAGACTTTGTTGATGAGGTGGTGATTTCAGTGGTTCACCGTGGAGCTGTGTGCTTCTACCTGTTATGCGTATGCTTTGCAGATATATGTGCTTGTGTGAGATGAGAGAAAATTGTGCTTGTGGTGCTTTGTGATTTGAAAAGCAGATTTGCATTAAAGAGAATTTAAAAGGATGGAGAAATTGTTTTTGTGTGTGATGTGATTTGTAGAAAGCGTGAATGATGTTCATACCTTCACTTACCATGGCTGCTTGATTTGGGATGGATTTCTGATGCCGTTGCTTTGATGAAGGATGTTGACACTTTTGATGAAGATGAGTTGGTTGTACTATTGACTGAGTATCGGTGAGATGACATTCTGGATGATGGGTTGGTCATGCCAAAAGGATGCCTACGTATCCCTTGAAGAGAATCAGACCAACGTAGTTAAAGGATGATGGAGAATGCTGGGGAAGAAGCTAGGAGCAAAGCAAAATGAAGCACATACTTTTACGCAAGTAAGAAAAAGAAAAAGTAAAAAGAAAAAAAATCTTTTGTCCTTTTTTTTTTAGTTCGTGGGTGAACCATTTTAACTATTGTGTGTTTGTGAAGCCAACCCAAGATCAAGTCATGTTCGGTCGAAGTTTGGATTGCCTCGCTTGAATTCTGTTGTCGCTGCTGTGTCCAACGAAGATTGATATCTAGCCCCAAGAGATTTTCCAATTGTGGGGTTCCAATAGACTTTTGATGTCGAGATACCAAGGGGTTGCTGATTGTAAAGCCCCTAGAATGCTTTTGATGCCAAACTTTGAGTGACTTGCATAGCCCCAAGATAAATCAGCTCTTGGCCCATTTGAATAAATTGCCTTTTGTCGACGTGAGCAAGTCCCAAGCTTCGAGAGATTGCTGAGCCCCAAATGTCATGTATTTGTTGTTTGCGGGCTTCAAGATGGTGGAATGTGAAGAACTTTCGATTGTAAAGCCCCAAATTATCTTGGAATCGACTCGGCATTGAGTGCGGATGCACCGTCGGGTATAATTATTGATAAAGATCTCCTTCTTACTCTTACTTGGGAGATGAATAGCCTCATTGTGGTCGGTACCCAAATGCAGTAATGTCTTGTGGTGCCGTTGAGGTCGCGGATGATAAGGTCTTGGTGTGATAAGGTCCCAAATGAGTATGCTTTCTTGAGTCCTCTTGAGTTGAACTAAAGATGGATCTTCGGATGCAACTAGGGCTTGAAGCTCAAAAGCCTCACTTTTTGCTTTTGATCTTGGAGAAGGGGGTGCTGAATTGCAGAAACATTGGGATTGGCCAAGGCATTTCCCGCTATAACCCTGTTTTGATAGAGTTTAGCATATTGAATATTTTTCCTTTTTTCTAAGACTTCATTCGTAATCTCGTTGTAGGTCCTAACAAGAACCATCAAATTCATTCATAACATCGGAGCCCTTCGTTCAAACCATAAGACCTTTGACGTGAATTGCTGAAAGACCCTTTGAAGCTTGCTTGGTTTCATGAAGACTATTCCCCACATTGAATTGCTCGGGTATCATTCCCCAAAAAGATTGTCAATTGTGAAGCCCCCAATATTTCCCTTTGCTCGGATTACTGTAATGCCGTAGCCTAAAGATTGTAGATTGTGAATCCCCTTGAGACCTTCGGTGCCAAACTAATTGAGGAAGCTTCCAATGTTGCACATGACTTTGCTAGGGCCACTGTTGGGGGAGGTGAAGTGAATTGCATTTTTGTTGAGGGAGCCTTTCAAACTTGAGTCTAGCCCTTAGAGTGCCATCACTGATTGCAAGTAGAGCAAGAAATACCTATCCTTGATTGGGGGACAGGCACGAGCACATATGACATGAAGGCTTTTTGACATTCCTTTTGAGAGACTTTGAGGATAGTCTCACACATATTTCTTGACCATAGCCCCTAAGGCTCATTAAATGTTGAGAGTAGAAAAAGAATCTCTCATTCTTGAGTCACATAGCCCCTAGGGCGTCATTATTTGTCGAGCAAAGCAAGAGACTCGTCCTCGTGCGAGGGAACAACCATAGGAGGACATGGCAAGAGTTACTCCGTTTCTCGTGAAACCTTTTGACATACTGTAGGGGCACATATTTGTAGAAGCTTGAAAACTGAATTGCATGTTGTTGCTATTCGCTGCCCTAACCAATTGACTCACTGGGGACCATTTATGCAACCTCATACCCCATATCAATCATGAGCTCATTCTCGGACGGGCCTTCTTTCTCATGAACCCAAAAATGCATATTGCAAGAACAACCTCTCTTATGCCAATAACCCAAAATGACCTTTGATTGTGCCGTATCTTATCGAGCCCTTTGAAGTTGACTCGGTGGGGAATTGACTTGCTGTAGAACTTGTTTAGTTGTCTTCTTTAGAGGCTGGGGATCTCCATTTATCTTTCCATTCTCTCTCTCACTCTCTTTTTTTTTATGACGTACCCTGTTTTTTGCCTAGACCGCCCTTTCGGGTTTTTAATCTAGCGGGCATCTCTTTTGCATCTTCTTTTTTACTCGATTAATGAGGAAGTGTGCGTTGATTCAAGCTGAGGAGATAAGACATGTGATTTTTGCAGTAGAGACCTTTTGTCACTAAAAGTGAGTGACATTGGCTTGACTAGGGAAGTGGTCCCTAGTATTGACATGTATTTTTGTTGAATGACTCACGAAGGCAAGTAAGTCATTAAGGGAGAAGAGAAGGAAAGCCCCAATTTGATTGCAAGAAATTGGGAGTATCGCTGAAAGATAAGAAGCTTTTAGACTCGATAAAGAACGTGAAATGATTTCAAATCTAGGAAAGTTGTTCAATCTTGAGGTGATTAATTCATTGGAAAATGAATCGTACAGAGATGTCTTCACAAGTTCGAGATGAAGGACGATCACCATAACGCACTAGGGCTAAACATATCTTCTTTCTTGCATGAGACCGGACCCGAAGGTTGCCTACGTTCCTCCAGTGTAGAGGCTCAGGTCACCGTAGTTCTTTTGGATCCTCCTTTCGTTGTGATGGAATTCGTTGTTGCTTCGTCCTTCATTGGTGGATGATGTTGTTGTGAACTTCTATGAACGAGGGGTTTTTTTTTTTTTGTTTTTTTTTTTTTTTTTTGCTCTAACTTTTGCCTAGGTTGTTTTCAAGAGTCAACCCAGCGAGCATTTTTTTTTAATATATCCCCCTTGAAAACTTTGCTTGATCTTGCTCCACCTTGTTTGTTTCTTGGCTTCGTCATTGATGTTGTTGTTGCTGTTGTCGCCTCCGTTACGATGTTTAGCCATAGGCGTTCAAGTGATGGCTTTCGTTCTAAAACTTGTTTAGACATCTTTTCATCATTTTGCCAAGAATTAGATTGAACAACTTGGAAGAGTGTATGAGGACAAGAACGACTTTTATTTGATGACTCAATTGACTCAAACTTTAACATGGGACGAGAGAAAACATTAATGCACACATTAGAGGACTTTTATTTTTTTAAATCCTATTTCTAGGTAGAGAAGGAGAAACGGATATTGTTGTCATCGTCTTTGCCGTTGTAGTTCTCCTTGTGGAATGATCTCTTGTTGAAGCCCCAATTCAAGCCTCTTCTTTGATGAGTTCTTGCATGTTGTCACTCTCTAACGGTTGCTTTTCACCCACAACAAATTCACCATTGTCGATCAAATCTTGGATGATGTTTCGAAGAGTGAAGCATTTCTCGGCAGTGTGGCCACTATGCTTGTGGTAGTTGCACCATTTATCATGTGTATGATTTTTACGTATCCCCTTCGGCTTGTATCCATCTAAAGGCTTGACATTTCCATTTGCTACCAAGGATTCAAATGCTTCGGCTTGGGTCATTCCTAGGAGAGGAGTGAAAACTCGGTTGTTGGCGGTACTTTTGTGGCTTTTGAGGGACAGGCCACTTGAGCATGCTTTACCATTGACCTTTGCCTTGTTGTCGGTGAACTCTTGCAGACGAGACTTGAGTTCGGAAACCCCTTCCTCATGAATTCTCCTCTCGAGATCAAAACAGGCTTGCCATAAATCGTCCTTGTGGTGGGCATCCTCGACAAGTCTATCCATTTGTTCTCCCATGGCTCTTATTATGTTGAAAAGCCTTTCGTTGGACATGGAAATTTTCTCACCCTTTTTGTCATTGCCGTTGGAAGCCATTGGAACTATTGGAAGAACACGGTTGATCTTAGGTTTCCCCACAAATACTTTTTGAGTAAAATTATTCAACCCACAAATAAGGAAAAAAGACTCGAACCACACAAGGAAAAAAGACATTTTTTTTAGTTTTATTTTATAAGTCGAAAGGAAGGAGTCCCTTTTGGGGTTTCTAAGAAAATATTGGAATTGTCACACTAGTATATTGACTTTCTCGCGGTCCCATATACTCATCGGATTCCACCACGCTTGTGATTCCTACATGTGTCGGGATTAAACTAAATTAATGTAGTAAAGCATACATGCGGGGACGGATTTTTTATTTTCGTCCATAATAACCACGTGGGGACGGAGTTTTATTTCATCCATGATAACCACTTGGCATGTATGTTTTGAAGACATTAGTTTAGGGAAATCTCTGCACATGAAAACCGACTTTAGTTACGGAGTGTTAGACCCTAACTAGAATTGTGTTGGCTTGTGCTCGGTTAAAGTGAGGCTTAAGGTCACCCCCAGCATGTAGTCATGAACTACGCCACGGGCTGAGGTTTACCGCTTCGAAAGAGTCAAGGTCGGGTGGAGCTTGAAACTCTCTAGGACGAGCCTCGACGGGTTTGGGGTTATGAACTTGTGCGACTCGATTGTGAGCAATTCATAGGAATATGTGCATGTAGTGTGAGGTCAAGCCCAGTGACAAAACATTTTTTTTTCAAAGAAAGAAAAAACAAATAAGCACGTATTTACAACTTTCAAATCACACGTGTGACCGATAAAATAAACAGAAAATAAAAAATGTTTTGTGCAGGCCCGGTGCCCACATACTGTCAATCATTATGTTATGTGCACTGTTCTATTTCTGGGAAAATTGCTCAGAAGCACGCGCGTTGGGCAGTGAGAGTGGGAGGCGCGCGCCTCCGAGCGAGAGCGGCCGGGGCGCCCGATTCTAGGCAGTACCTGCAAATCAGTGGGTTCAAGGGATTGCCTTGACCCTAAAATAAAAATTCTTTCCCCTACAGAAACTTGTTAGCACAGAAATATGGAATGGAAGGACAAGAAGAAAGGCAGGCGATTCTGGTAATTGGGGTCGGACGCGTGCGCTTTAGGTTAAGAAGGCCAGAGGCGCGCGTTTCCACCCTTTTTACCAGAATGCCCAGAAAACAGAATAAAAGAACACAAAAAGATGAAAATGCAAGTTTAACCCTCTAAATTATCCCCAGCGGAGTCGCCACCGTAGATACCCCGGAAAAACCACGGCTTGGCTAAAGCGCGCGAGCTATCCTAGGATGTCTACTTTGTTTTAATTTGTAGAGTCTCCATCTATGTTATTAAAGGAACATAAGAAAAACCTAAAGAAATAGCCTAAATTTATATACAAAACCAGAGATTTGGGAAGAGAAGGGTTCGGGGGTTAGGTGACGGAACGGGAAGTACTTAAATACCCACTCCGCCCCGCTTACGTGGGTCTTGCTACTATTGGTATTCTAATGCTAAAAAGTCCTTCAAATAATACGAGAAATGTGCTAACAATTGTAATGGAAAGAAAAGGGAAATAAAAGATAAATTGTTTTATTATATTGATGCTAAAGATTACATGTCAAACTATTCTAACAATTACATTAATATGAAATGGAGAAATTAAAGTAGAGTTGGAATGTTGGAAGATAACCTTGACCAAACTTCAATAGTGAAGTGGTCTTTTAGGTCATGTTCCCTTTTATGGGGATTGCATACATTGAGTAGACATGAATAAAAGGAGAAGAAGAAAAAGTAAAGTTGTACCTTAAGAAAGAAGACTTTAAACTTTGACTTGAAAAAAGTAGAGTTTTGATGCTTGAATTGTTGTTGGGAGAATTCTTGTATGGAGAATTCTTGAGAGAAATGTGTATAATGTAGTTGTGAAGAAAATTCAAGTCCTTTTCTAAGGAAAAAAATAAGGGTTTAAATAGATAGAAAAGAGAGGAAAAGAAGCTTTTTTTAACCAATAAGAAAATAAAGAAAATAAAATAATAAAGAAGAAATCAAATAAAATAAAAATCAAATATTTGGTTTTAAGAAAAAAGGCTAGAATATGGGATTTGGGAGTTATGAAATAAGGGGGGATGAATGTGGATGTAAAAAGAGTTTTTTGTGATCAAGAAAAAGGAGGGAAAAGAATGCAATCCGTACCTGCCATAATGGGAGGCACGCGAGTCCGGCTTTAGGGGCGAGACGCGCGCGCAGCCCACAAGCAGTGCCGGAGTTGCCCGCTGGTGGAAAAGACAGAATGACAGAATGACCCTAAAAGTTAACTCTGTTATACAGTTTAGTCCAAAACTAACGGAATCGGTTAGGAACTTAACCGAAGTAACAGAAATCAACAAAAATAAGTTAAATAAAAAATACTATGTATGCAATCGGGGTGAGAGGTCCAAGGCGGGGTGTCTACAGTACTACATCAAAAAGTGCCTCTCTATGGCTACCCTACCCCTAAGAGTGCTATCCCTCCTCCAAGATCCTCCATAAAAGACTGACTGATTTGAAGATGGTCATACAGATTTAGGCCACCAATTCATTGTCTCTTGAGGCTTTAGCATGTCCTCAAGAGGTGATATGAAACTGAAGGTACCAGAAAAATTGTTACTCTCACTAAAGACATAGGCCTGATCAGACCTAAAACTTTCTTCCTGCTTCACCTCTTCTCTGAATGGGCTACAACAAGCAAAGTACCTGCTTGACAACAAGGAAAATGAACTGGCCTTGGTATAGGAACTGCCTTCATAGTTATCTCCTTTACCCTCTCCTCTCTCTCCTTTATCCCCTATTACCAAATCAGGTCTCCTCTCCATCTGCAACAGATCAAACAAGGACTTATGGGGTCCTTTATCCTCTTGTATTTCATCTACCTTGGCCTTTCCTTTCTCACACCACCTTTCCTCAGCCTCACCTCTTTTGAGTCTCTTCCTTTCCTCCTTGATAAACTCATTTCTTGCATGAAGCCACATCTCTTTCTTGAGGCTTCTCTCCATCATCTCCATTTTCTTCCTAGGATCATTAGGAAGAATCTGGTCAACTTCTTGCTCTATATATGTTGTCTCCTGGGCTTGGTACTCCCTGAATTCTTTTAAAAATTTCTCATCCACCCTGTTCACCTCTTCTTCTTCTTCCTTAAACTTAAGTTTTTTTTACTAGATCAGACATCTTGCTAGGGCTAAATATGTTGGTCAATCTACCCATATTTTAGTTTTTGTCTATGAAGGAAAAAGATCTATTATCTAGCTCAATATGCAAACTTTTGTCTGAAAATTGTTGCTGTGATAACTTATTCATCAACAATACCCCTTTTATAGAAAGATTTCTGCATCATTAAATTCATCTCGAGAATTCATGTTCTAGATACAATATGATAGTAGACCTCAAAAGTTGCAATTCCAGTAAGGTTGATTTGATATGAAATTAATTTTGCCAGTTGACCAACCTGACTTATTGTTGAATTTGGACTAACCATGTCAAAATTAATTGAAGGAATTAGGAATATTTGTTCCCTTACAGTTAAGTCCTCTGCGAAGGAATAAAAAGAAGAAAAGTTACTGTAGCAAACATTTTCAAATGTGATGAGTCACCTTTTTCCCACGTCGCCTATCTCCTTATTTTAAGAGCATGTCTTTTCAACTTACTTTCTGTTGTCCCTTACCTCTTTAAAAGCCACCGCCTATCTCAACCAATCTTCGATTCAGATACTCGTTGCTTCATTAAAAAAAAGTAACCGTTATCTCTCTGTTTTCTCTCCAAACCCTAAAAATGACTATGAATTTTGCTCATGGCTACTACATCGATCCTTCCTTCTATAGAAACGCTGCGGGAGGATAGATTGGAGGACTTCTTCAAAATGAAAAATTAAAGAAATTCGTGGAAGAAAAGCCACCCATCCTTGTTGCTCTGTGCGAGCATATCTTCTCTAATGGGGTCTGGACTGAGAACCAACACAACATTCCATTCAACCTTCAAGGTACTTCATATGTTATCTCTCCTCATGATGTAGCTGCTACATATGATATACCGAATGAAGATGCCATGATTAAAAACATTTGGGACTCTAACATAGACTACTCTTCTCAAACAAAATGATTGAGGGATGGCCTAGGTACAAAAGCACAAAACCTGTTTACAAGGCCCATTCTTCCGCAAAATTTTCTACCCTAGCAGATGTAATCATGAAAGGTTTTTGTGGTAAAAATTCATCCCATCATGTTCTTAGCCCCATAAAACAATTTCTTTGCCTCTTACATGACATCCAAACCACCAATTGGAGCTATGTTTTGTTATCAAACTTTAGGCTTAGGAATTCCTCTCATCCTAATAGGCCTAGATTGAAAACCACCACTAAGACCTATCTTTTTCGATTCTTAAGTGGTGCACTGTTTCCCATGGGAAGTACTTTTCATATAAACATCCCTCCCTTTTATCTCCAACAACATGCTCATCATAATTACAAGGTGTTTAGTATCAACACTTTTTCCTATAAGCAAGTGGGTAGGGTAGAGGAACCAGTTGATGATCCCCCAGAACATGAATCAAATGATGATAACTCACCAGGCCATATCTCATCTCCCTCTGATAGTGATCTTGAAAGAGAAACCTTAGCAGAAATGATGCATAGTTATAAAGGAAAGGGTAGTAAAGATAAAGGACACAAGATAGTAGACCTGGAAGATGATCAAGCTGACCTTGAACCTTTAGCCAAAATTATTCCACCCCTGCTTCTTAAAGCTCCACCTCCCTCCTCTCCTAGACCCAGTACCATTCAAACTCCATATCCCTCCAAAATTTCTGTTGTGTATACTAGATCAAAAGATAAATCTAAACCTTCACCTTCTCTCATTCTAGAAAAATCCTTACCCACTCCTTCCAGAAAATCCAAAAGGCTCCACAAAGGCCATGAACCATTTGTCTTAGATGAGGTTACCCTAGTCTCCGTTGTTCCTCTGAGTAAGAAAATAAAAGTCTTTATCCCAGAAGAAGACTCACCTCCTCAATCTCCATCTATCTCTCCTCCTAAACCTTTTAACTTTGAACCTCATCATCAAAGCTCATCCACTGAGACCTTTAGTTCAGGAGCCAAAGAAGCTGCTGAAGCTCTTGAAACTCTCACTCACCCTCATAGCCATAAAGCCTCCTCTCCCCCAGTTAACACTCCAATCTCATCAAGTCCTCTATCATCTTCATTCATGCCCACTCCCGGACTTGTTACCCAATCTGAGGATGCAATAGTTGAAACTAATAGGGGGAATGAAGCTCTTATAGATACTGAGCCTTTTGTTGAAAAAGAAAGGAGGAATGAATACTTTGAAGTTAATCATGAAAAGATAGTAGACCTTGGTAGAATTGAGTCTATGATAGCAGACCCCATCCAGACCATTCCCAGCTCTCCAAGATCTACTCCTTCCACCCAATTGACCATTGAAAGGCCTGCTCAACCATCTTCATCTCTTTATATCCCATCTGGGAAAGGAAAAGAAATTCTAGTTGAGGAGAACCCTTTTGACAAACATGCCTATTCTGCTCTATCTGATTTGGGAAAAATTGCCAAGTTTTATGAACTTGAGAAAAAGTTTGGTTTTGATGTTACTTGGAAAAGACTTGGGTTGGATAAACCTCCCCCTACTGCTCAATCATCCCAATCCTCTCATTCATCCAGTTTTGAGGATCCATATATTCTTACCAACTCTACTTTTGAACTCATCACTCCTGGACCTTATAGATACTATACAGATCCATTCTTTTCAACTCATTTGATCCATCTCTTCTATGTTCCTCCTCCTTAGTTCATCTCTCATCCTGTTGACTTCTCTTTTCCATCTATTCTCCCATTTGGTCTTACTTTTGAAAGCCTTGAGTTCCCTCAAGAAATTTTAAGCTCAGCTATCTCTAATCAGTATTGGACCTTCTCAAAAGCTCAACTCAAAATGACTGCTAGAGAGCTTGCAGGGAGAATCTTTTTTGTGCATAATGAGTGGAAAACCTTCAGACTCTCATTAATTCAGTTCTATATTCATGAGACCAGTCTTGTTCCCTCTAGCCTCAATAGAGGCAAAATGGTTCAATGGGAAAATTTCTTCTCCCAGTGGTTATCTCCCAATCTCCATGAAGCTCTTCATATGAAATCAGGAGTAGTTTTGACCAAATGCATTGAACTCATCAAAGTTATCTATTGGACGCTGGTTACTGAAAAAATGTTTGGAATATGTGCAATCAAAAGACTGTTTGGAGGAATTCTGCCCAGCTCCACTATCTTTCCAAATGAACCATATATGCAGGAGCCCTTCCATCCGTATTCATGTCCTCTTATTCCCGATCCCATTGTTTCTGCACATCCATCCAAATATCCAGCTGCAACTCATGAAGACATCAACGTAGTTGGCAATTATGTGAGATCACAAATGAAGGGACTCAGACATGATTTAACAAAACTGGTCCAAGAAACTCTTGCAAGAAAGATAGCTTACCCTAATGAAGCTAATTCTCAGTCAAGAACCTTAAGAGAATTCTATCAACCTCAAGAAATATTCACTCAAAAATAAAAACCATCAAGAGGACACTCTTCCACCAGACATATCCTACTTGGACCTGCTCCTACAGTTTCAAGAAATCTGGGAAAGAAGGAGAAATTGCTAAAGAAAAGCCAACTCATCAATTTTGGCATACAGTATGATGACAGGATGAACCTAACTTGGAACAACATGTAGTACTACTTTAGGTTCAACAAGAAACAACTCCAGCTGCTGAATCTTGAAAGAGAAAGACATTTGACTGCAATAGAGCTTGGAGAAGCACAGCCTGAACCAGATTATCAAAGTGAAGACAGTATTGAAGCATTGTTCCACTAAGTTTTTCTGTCTCAAACTTTGAATTGCTATTCTTGAACAAAATTGATTTATGATTTGTTTGGATGTAAATTTAATCTTTGCATCTCCCTTTTGAACTAACTTTGTTTTGTTTCAATTTTAGATTGGTTTGTCTTTTCAGATTGTTCACTACTTCTTTTCTTAATTATTTCCCAAAAGGGGGAAATTGTTAGAACCCTAGTTTCTAAACTAAGAGTTTTGACAAATAATTAAGACCTTAAAAACATATTATGAAGAAGTATACTCAAAGTTACTGGAAATCATCAAGTCATCACAGGTCCACTATCTTCACCAGTCAGGATAACAGACCTTCAAGATAGCAGACCTTGACATCCTTGCCAACTTAGCTCCTAGTCAAAGTCAAACCTGACTTAACGCTATTCACAAGCACTGTTGCAGTCAAAGATAATCGATTGACAATGGCATTTCCACGATATTCAAGCCGTTGGAACTCAACGGATATAAATCTGAAGACCTATAAAAGAAGACCAAAGTGACTGAAGAAAATACCAACTTTCTGCCATATAAATAATTCAAGTTTTTAAGCAATTGTAAAACACTCTTGAAATTTATAAATCTATGCTAAATAGATTAGAACACATAGAGATCTCATCTAGCTATTTTAGAGCAAACAGAGATCATCAATCTTCACCTTTGTGAAAACTTTTTCTTTTTCTTTGTCTGTACTTTGCAACAAGTACAAGCTTAGTTAGTGAGGCTAATTAGGCTGGAAAATTCAGATGGAATTTTCCTGCAATTTATTGTAATTACTTGATGAAGGATTATAGTGGATTGCTTCTTCACTGTTGAGGACAGTGAGGCGTGGATGTAGGAGAGTTGCTATACACTGAACCACGTTACATTGTTATGTTTGTGTCTCATATACTCACACTTTATCACACACTAATCACTTATTATTTACTCATTTATTTCTTCTATTTATTTACTCAACAAACACACACTGCACCTCAAGATAGTCGACCTATCCTGCTAAGATAGTCGACCTCTTGTGAACTAACTGTTTACTTATTTAAGTTCATAAGTGTAACATGTTCCTTCAATAACGCATGTTTCTCAAACTCCCTATTCTCCAAAATCAAGAGATTTTGGAACACCGTATATACACAAATTTATTTTATGGTATGGTTATGTTTTGAGCATCCGAAGAGTTTTTTATGCAAATCACTTGAAGGGGGTTGAAAATATTAGAACAATGTGTAGGTAATTGTGATTGATATGATAGAAACTTGATGTATCTTCTAGGCGTAGATCACACTTTCCTAAAAGTAATATTTCGCCCCTACTTAGAGCACCGGGTTACCGCGAAATTACTTTCGAGATACAAAGAAGACTCAATTATAATTGATGCTCTTTCAATTATAAACAGTTAGGATGGATGTGTAATGTGTTTGATGTATTTTTGCAAAAAAAAAAATCTGCAGAACTTTTGTGCTTGCAAAGCTTGTATCTTGATGAATTTTTTTGATTAACCCAAATGAATGAAAGTCTCTCCTATTTATAAAAATGATTAATCCTCTTTACATAAAGAGATGTTATTTCCAAAAGACATAATTTAAAAGTTACATCTTCTCAAATAGATGTGTTCTTTTGATTTCAAATAAATGTCTTTTGCAAAAGACATTATTTGAAAAGTCACATCTTTTACTTCTAATTATCTATAAACATTTGTATTTAATAATTATGATACACCATAACCTAATCATAATTATTTAATAAATCCATTTGGATATTATACATTTATTATTTTACTCTAAATTAATCCAACAATCTGTTGGAATAGAGATCCCTCAAAGAAACAAAGAGAAGAAAATATGCACAGGAGACCAGGCGGGCGCTCAAGTACAACCAGGCGGGCGCTCGGTTTTGATCAGAAGGAATTGGTTTTGGCGAGAGGTAAGAAGGCGCTCGGTTCCTACCGAGTGGGCGCTCGGTGCTGCAGACGGGAATTCAGGATTGAGCAGTATTTTCTAAATCTTTCTTGTTTTTAGGTTTAGGTCTTATTCTAGGGTGCATATATAAGCAATGTTCCGCCCCCATACTCATTGTAACTCAGATTTAACATATTATAGTACAAGATCCTAGCTTAGTAGTACCCCCAGACGTAGTCAAACATATTGTCGAACTGGGTAAACAATTTCTTGTGTTCCTTTGTCTTTTACTTTATTTCTTTATTTCTTGTGCTTGTTTGGATGCTGCGATTTCTTGCGATTTGCTTGGGTGTTGGGAGGGTCTATTCCACAACAACTGGTATCTAAAGCTCCGGTTTAACGATCTGGGTTTATCAAGGAATCAAGAATGGGCAAGGATAAACAAGCGGTGGAGAAATTCGATGGGTCTGACTATGGGTTTTGGAAGATGCAAATAGAGGATCTCTTGTACAACAAAGATCTCTATAAGCCCTTAATAGGAGTCAAGATGGAAAGCGAAAAACAGGAAAATTGGGATCTTATGGATTGGAAAGCCCTAGGGGTGGTTAGATCTACTTTGTCAAAGTGGATCGCGAAGACTACCAAGAAGGCATAAACCACCAAGGAGCTATTAGATTATCTTACTGAGAGATTTGAAAAACAAGAATGTACCAAGGGTTGCCAAGGGATCGGTACAGTGCTATCATTGTAAGGAGTTAGGACACTACAAGAAGGATTGTCCCATGCGAGGGGATAAATTAGCGAATGTGGTAACTGTGGGTGAAGATGTACTGGTTCTAAGTGTTAGTAGTGCGCTAGAATCATGGGTACTGGATTCGGGGGAATCATTCCACTCATGCGGGCATGCAAAGGAGATGGAAAATTATACTTCCGGTGATTTCAGAAAGGTATATCTAGCGGATGGCGAGCCTTTGGAAATCAAGGGGAATGGGGATGTCAGAATAGGAGAATCAAACGGGAAGATCTTACATCTATAAGGGGTCAGACGCATTTCAGGTTTGAAAAACAACCTGTTATCAGTTGGGCAGCTTGATGAAGAAGGTTAGAAGGTAACTTTTGGCTACAGGAACTGGGTTATTACCAAGGAGGATTTAGAGATCGCTCAGGGTAATAAGAGGGGACATTGTATTTGGCGAATAACACCAAGGATAGTATCACTGTGGCATCAGCCAAGGGTGATACGGATTTGTGGCACTATCGATTGGGTCACATGAGTGAGAAGGGGATGAAAGTACTTTGCTCAAAGGGATTACTACTGGGTTTGAAGACAGTCAATGTGGGGATCTACGAAGATTGTGTGTTTGGCAAACAGGCGAGAAGCAACTTCTCAAGGACAGGTAGGGCTTTGAGGGAAGCAAAGTTGGAATTAGTTCATACAGATTTGTGGGGGCCGGCCCCGGTAACTTCTCTAGGTGGTGCATCATACTACATGTCGTTTATTGATGATTCGACAAGGAAGGTATGTGTTTATTTCTTGAAACACAAAGATGAGGCATTCGAGATGTTTAAGAAATGGAAGGCATTGGTGGAGAATCAGACGGGTCTTAAGCTTAAAAGCTTGAGGTCTGACAATGGTGGGGAGTATGAGCTCGGGGAGTTCAAGTAATATTATGTAGCGAATGGCATTCGTATGGTGAAGACACCAAAGGGCACACCTCAACACAACGGGGTAGCAGAGAGGATGAACAGGACATTGAACAAGTGGGCTAGAAGTATGAGGTTGAAGTGTGGACTTCCGAAGACATTCTGGGCATATGCAGTTGACACAGCGGCTTTCTTGATCAATAGGGGACCATTGGTACCATTGGGGAATGAAATTCCAGAGGAAGCATAGAGTGGCAAGCAGGTAAATTTGTCCTTTCTTCGCATATTTGGCCGCGTTTCATATGTTCATATTGATTCTGCTGATAGAACTAAATTAGATGCTAAATATGTAAAGTGTACGTTTATTGGTTATGGTGGGGATGACTTCGGGTATAAGTTTTGGGATGACCAAAATCATAAGGTTATTCATAGTCGGGATGTCATATTCAATGAACAGGTTTTGTACAAGGACAGAAAAGGGGCATCTGATGGGATTAGTTCGGAACCAGAGATTGTTGAGGTAGATATTCCAGACTAGGGTGGGAGCAGGATGGTTCATGATGACCATGATCAAGGGGTCACTAAAGATGAACCACATACTCCAAGACCGAATATTCCGCTACGCAGATCCAGCAGATTGCGTGGATCTCCTGATAGCTATTCTCCTTCGAATTACTATTTATTGTTAACAGACAGTGGTAAACCGGAGTGTTATGCAGAGGTTGTTCGTAGTGCACTTGGTGATAAGTGGAAAGCTGCGATGGATGATAAGATAGACTCATTAAAGGCCAATAAAACATGGGAGTTGATTAAACTACCTAAGGGGAAGAAGGCATTGCATAACAAGTGGGTTTACAGGATCAAGGAGGAAGCAAATGGCAGTAAGTGTTACAAGGCAAGGTTGGTTGTAAAGGAGTTTCAATAAAAGTATGGTATTGACTACACTGAGGTCTTCACTCCTGTTGTAAAGATGACCACTATCAGAATGGTTCTGGGGATAGTAGTGGCAGATAACTTATTGCTGGAATGGATGGATGTAAAGACGGCTTTTCTTCACGAGGATTTGGAGGAAGAAATTTACATGGTACAACCAGAGGGATACTTGTCTAAGGGTAACGAGGAACTGATTTGCAGATTGACTAAGAGCTTGTGTGGCCTTAAACAAGCTCCTAGGCAGTGGTACAAAAAGTTTGATGGATTCATGCATGACATCGATTTTATCAGATGTGAGGCGGATCATTGTTGCTACTTTAAGAACATTGACAACGGGTATATAATCTTGCTATTATATTTGGATGACATGCTAATAGCGGGATCTAGTAGTAGAGAGGTAAACAGATTGAAGGCACAGTTGTCAGAGCGGTTCGAGATAAAGGATTTGGGGGAGGCCAGAAAAATCTTGGGAATGCGGATTGACCGGGATAAGGAGTCGGGTAAGTTGGTTCTTTCACAAGCAGAGTACGTCGTGAAGGTCTTGGCAAGATTTTGCATGGAAGAGGCAAAGCCAACAGGTACACCGTTGGGTGTGAACTTTAAGCTATCCAAAAAATATTCACCTAAGGGCAAGGAGGAGCATGACAAGATGGGTAACACTCTATATGCTTCGGCAGTGAGGAGTCTAATGTATGATATGGTGTGTAAAAGGCCGGACATTGCACATGCGGTGGGAGTAGTCAGCCGGTTCATGGGCAATCCAGGGAAGCAACATTGGGAAGCGGTTAAATGGATCCTTCATTACTTAAAGGGTACTGCTGGTAAGGCTCTATGTTTCCCAAGCAAGGATGTCGTGTTAGCGGGTTATGTTGATGCGGATTTGGCATCAAGTGATCTTGATAAGAGGAGAAGTACTACGGGTTATGTGTTTACATTGGGTGGTACGACAATCTCTTGGGCTTCTAAATTGCAGAAGATCGCGGCTCAGTCTACTGCGGAAGCAGAATATGTGGTAATGCTCTCTACAGTAACAGTCATCTCTTGGAGAACTTCTTGGGTGAACTTGGGAAGACGCGAAGTGGTAATGCTCTCTACAGTAACAGTCAGAGTGCAATTCATCGAGCAAGGAATCTGGCGTTTCATTCTAGGACGAAGTACATCGAGCTGAGGTTTCACTACATCAGACATCTCTTGGAGAGGAAGATCTTAAGGATGGAGAAGATTCAAGGATCGGAGAACCCGGCTGACATGCTGACAAAGGTTGTAAACCTTGATAAGTTGAAGCTATACATAGCTTCAACGGGGCTTGGAGAAAAGGAGAGGAGGAAGGCACTACCATGATCGAGGTGAGCACTATGGCACTAAGGATGAGTTGAAGACGGATATGGGGCTTGTATACGCGGTTGATCTTTAGGTGGGAGATTGTTGGAATAGAGATCCCTCAAAGAAACAAAGAGAAGAAAATCTGCACAGGAGACCAGGCGAGCGTTCGGGTACAACCAGGCGGGCGTTCGATTTTGATTAGAAGGAATTGGTTTTCGGTGAGAGGTAAGCGGGCGCTCTGTACCTATCGAGCGGTCGCTCGGTGCCACAGACGGGAATTCAGGATTGAGCAGTATTTTTGGGATTTCTCTTGTGTTTAGGTTTAAGTCTTATTCTAGGGTACATATATAAGCAATGTTCCGCCCCCATACTCATTGTAACTCAAATTTAACATAATATAGTGCAAGATCCTGGCTTGGTAGTGCCCCCAGACGTAGTCAAACATATTGACAAACTGGGTAAACAATTTCTTGTGTTCCTTTGTCTTTTGCTTTGTTTCTCTATTTCTTGTGCTTGTTTGGGTGCTGCGATTTCTTGCGATTTGCTTGGGTGTTGGGAGGGTCTATTCCACAACACAATCCTCCCCCATTTAGAGTAAATTTTAAATGCATAAAATTACAATTATACTTATAAACACATTGTCAATCTCAAGCATAAATGAAAGTATCCATAAGATTGAATTTCCACTTATTATAACGCACATTTCAAGAATTCATATTACAGTGGTGACTAAAAGTTTTAACCAAGTAATACATTTTGAATTACTGAAGTTTCTATACATAAGAGATTATTACATCCTCCTAATTATTCTGACACGTTATAGGCCATGTGTCCACATCTATTCATAAGTGCATCAAAGCCTTTTGCCCTAATCTTTGCTTCTTGAAGCTGCAAAACTTCTCACTTACATAGGTAAATTTCTCTAACTGTGTCCCCGCAAATTAAACATTTTACCAAGAAATCTATTAAGAAAAAATCAACCTCTTTTTAGTTGCAGGTATATTAGCACTCACATTTGAGATATAATAGTGCTACCAAACTCCAATTGAAGAATTAATCTTATTAAACTCAAGACATAATGTTGTATTAAGCGTTGAGTTAAGACTTCTTTAATTGAGTTTTATGTCTAAGGGATTTAGACTCATCCTGATGGACATCATGTGCACATTACCTTTACCCAATCTTTTTATCAAGTAATCGGCTAAATTTAAATTTGTCCAAATATAGTCAACTGAGATGATTTCAACTTTATAAGTCCTTAATTACACATAACTATGTCTCAAACATATGTATCTTGACTTACCGATTAAAACATGACAATATGTCTTTTATTTTTTCTTTTTTGGAATTGTTGAGCGCTAATATGAGGAAGTACATCTTCATTTGTTTTAGATTGTAATCCAACACCTTTGAACTTGTGAAACTCGCAAGAGTTGATTTCCATATCAAGAAAAGTAACCATCACGAAATCAAAAATATATTAATTTTAGATTGTAGGAACAATGTGTAGGGAATTGTGATGGTGTTAGTACCCGATCTGAAGTTTGAGGACTTCCTAGACGTTTAGGAGCCTCCGATGACCTTTTAGGCAATAAAAACCTGACAGGGACCTATCCGATAGCTTTTCAGAGTTCTAGATTGACGAAATTAGTTATAAGTCGAATTCTATCAGGATAATGACCTAATCCCGAGAACAAAGCGATGAGATTTCACTGAGATCTAGATAACCACGTGATCCGGCAACATTGTCCACGCGGCCAGTTGTGAATACGTGTGTTTGAATTTGAGAATATTCATAGTAACATTAAAATTATGAGAGTCGCCACGCCGTTTTAATTATAGCCAAAACATTGAGAAAAAGCATGTTTAATGGGTTCGGGGGTCAAATTACAACAAGAGAAGAATATTGAACGTTATCACTCCTATTGCCCGAATGATCGGTCTTTCTATCATGATGAATGTGTTAGTAGTGTGTTAGTGTTTGAGACCGGATCTGAAGATTGCCTACGTTCCTCTTAATGTGAGAAGCTCAGGTCAGCGTAGTTCGAGAAGAATTTAGAATAGGCAGAAGAATCGGGATCATGCATAATGAGGGGGGAATTACCTAAATATTAGGGTTTAGAAGTAGTTCCTAGATCATCCTCGGGTTGATGAACCCTCGATCATCATCGGCTATGAAATAACATGCAAACATGAAGATCGCAACCCTAAATATAGCATAAATAAGGTTTTAATCTATGAACACGATGAACATATGAAGAACATATATGAACATATGAATAAAAATGCGAAGCATATGAAGAAACTATGAATAAACATGCAAGAACATGAATATTAAAGATCTACATTAGAAATAATGCAAGAACGTGAAGAAATAAGTTAGAAAACTTACCTATGTTGGCAAGAAATAAACCTTGATCTTCTTGGAGGTTTGAATGCTAATTAGAGAGCAAAATTGTGTTTAAGAACTCTCAAATTCGGATCCCCCTAAACCAATAGCATGAGATTGGTTTATATAGTAAACTGAGGGGAAGATCTGATGGTCCAGATCATCCGGGGCGGATGTGGCCGCGTGGCCAATATTGAGGGCGGCGGCGAAAGTGGCCGCGTGGCCAATATTGAGGGCGGCGAAAGTGGCCGCGTGGCCATCGTTGCGCGCTGACTTGAAATTCAAGCTAGGGTTTTACTGTTCATACAAGGCAACCCTAAATGTCCATATTTAATGTTTTCTAGAACATTGAGCTATTTTTGGGAATCCGGAACAAGTCTTTGCAAGGTTTCTAATTCCCATAAAGTCCTTATATATTTGGGAAAGCCCTAATAAACTCATTTTCAGATCGGGTACTAACAGTAGCCCCTCGGCGACACTTCTTGCAAGGCAATGGAGGGTCGATGATAAAAATAGGAACCGTTCTGAAACATGAGTTTCAAAACAGAGGAAAGGTAAGGGAACGGCTGGACCTTGACAGGCGACCTACGTATCCGCGGGGGAATCAAGCCAAACGTAGTTCAAATCTGATGGGGAAATTGGGAAGGACTGTCCTCTGATGGGGAACAACGTGTTCTGCTGGGGAAAATGCACTTGCTGGGGATGAGAGATGACCATGTCGGTCGGGTGGCTGAACCTTTTCAGGTTTCCTACGTATCCTCCGAGGAATCAAGCCGGTCGTAGTTCAGAGCGATTAGGGAAAAGCGAGCCATCGGACTTCTGCTAGGGATAATAAACCTACGGGCACTATCCTATATGAAGAACGAACATTCGTTAGGAAATGAAGTCATTTGGGAAAAATAAAGATTACGTTGTCTAAATAATCCCAAGATGGAATGGTAAACGCAATCAGGATCGCCAGGGCTCCTGCCGATTGTGCTAACGAAACGCCGAGGCTTCTACCAACCACGAGCGATCAAGGATACGTATGTCATAGAGGCGCTGAAGTCTCTACAATCATACGAATCCTAATAATAGGTACTGGATATCTCGCAAACAGAAACGCCGAGGCTTCTGCCAATCACGATTGATCAAGGATACGTATGTCATAGAGGCGCCGAAGTCTCTACAACCGTACGAATCCTAATAATAGATGCTGGACCTCTCGCAAACAGAAACGCCGAGGCTTCTGCCAATCGCGATCGATCTAGGATGCATATATCATAGAGGCGCCAAAGTCTCTACAACCATACGAAGCCTAAGCAAATATTAGGAAATGCAAAAATAATAGATGCTGGATCTCTCGCAAACAGAAACGCCGAGGCTTTTGCCAATCGCGATCGATCTAGGATGCGTATGTCATAGAGGCGCCAAAGTCTCTACAATCATACGAATCCTAAGCAAATATTAGGAAATGCTAAAATAATAGATGCTGTATCTCTCGCAAACAGAAACGCCGAGGCTTCTGCCAATCACGATCGATCTAGGAAGCGTATGTCATAGAGGCGCCAAAGTCTCTACAACCATACGAATCCTAAGCAAATATTAGGAAATGCCAAAATAATAGATGCTGGATTTCTCGCAAACAGAAATGCTGAGGCTTCTGCCAATCACGATCGATCTAGGATGCGTATGTCATAGAGGCGCCAAAGTCTCTACAACCATACGAATCCTAAGCAAATATTAGGAAATGCTAAAATAGATGCTGGATCTCTCGCAAACAGAAGCGCCGAGGCTTCTGCCAATCGCGATCGATCTAGGATGCGTATGTCATAGAGGCGCCAAAGTCTCTACAACCATATGAATCCTAAGCAAATATTAGGAAATGCTAAAATAGATGCTGGATCTCTCGCAAACAGAAACGCCGAGGCTTCTTCCAATCACGATCGATCTAGGATGCGTATGTCATAGAGGCGCCAAAGTCTCTACAACCATACGAATCCTAAGCAAATATTAGGAAATGCTAAAATAATAGATGCTGGATCTCTCGCAAACAGAAACGCCGAGGCTTCTGCCAATCACGATCGATCTAGGATGCGTATGTCATAGAGGCGCCAAAGTCTCTACAACCATACGAATCCTAAGCAAATATTAGGAAATGCTAAAATAGATGCTGGATCTCCCGCAGACAGAAACGCCGAGGCTTCTGCCAATCGCGATCGATCTAGGATGCGTATGTCATAGAGGCGCCGAAGTCTCTACAACCATACGAATCCTAAGCAAATATTTGGTGAAGAATGGAAATTTTAAGGGGCTTTCTGTTCCCAAAGGTATCGAATATCAGTCAAAACAGCGCTAAGGGCACCTAAAATGAATCAAAGGGGAATGTACTAGGGGTAAAACTGAAATGTTGCATGTTGAGGCAAAGATGATGGATTGTTATGAAGTCGCAAACGGGATGAACTCTCGGGGAGTCACAAAGGTGATAGACTCTCGGGGAGTCCCAAGGGTAACGGACTTTCAGGGAGTCACAAAGGTGATAGACTCTCGGGGAGTCCCAAGGGTGACGGACTTTCAGGGAGTCACAAAGGTGATAGACTCTCGGGGAGTCACAAGGGACTCTTTGGTGAGTCACAAGGGCAAATGACCTTTAGGGAGACGCGAAGGAGATGGACTCTCGGGGAGTTGCTAATATGGGAAACATGATCTGGGTTCCGCTTGTCCTAATTTAGGAGGGGATGAGGCTACGAGCCATTGAGACCAAGGTGTTAGATAAGGGACATTTTTCTTGGTTGCCTAGAGGTAGGACCTAAGGCTCCTTTAAGGAAAGGGAATAAGGAAGATGGTGGTCTCCTAATCTTGAGATAGGGATGCCAAAGATGTCACGGCTTCTTGGGCTTTAGATTATGTCTTGGAGATACTGTGGGTTTCCTAGGCTTACAGGCTAGGGATAGGAGTTTATTTAATCATGAGGAGAGTATTCTATCCTAGGCTTAGTGCTAGGGCTTGGAAAGGTTGAGGTTTGGGAACTTCCTAGATGTTAGGGTTTCGAACAAGGGTTTGGAAACTGGTGTTTAGGAATTTCCTAGGTCTAGGAGGCTAGGGCTTGGAGTTGTGGTAGGCTCAGAGGTTGCAAAGGCGTTGGCTTTTAGACATAAGGCTGGGAGTTGGAAAGGTTGTGACTTCTTAGGCTTGAGACCATGGACCATTGGGAAGAGGGGTTGCTTTTGTGGAAGGTCCACTAAGCTTGATGTTAGGGTTCACCATTTTCCGGGATTGGTGACTATGGCTTGGAAATGTTCGTGGTAACCTAGGCTTCGGGCTAGGTTTTAAGGCTAAGGACTGTAAACTTCCTATATTTTGAGACTAAGGTGAAGGAATTTCCTAGGTCTAGGACTAGGGTTTGAAGGGAATGTTGAATCTTAGGCTTGATGATAGAGTTTAAAGAGGATAATTTCTACCTAGGCTTGAGGCTAGGGTTTTAGAAAGAGTGCGACTACCTAGGTTAGAGGCTAGGGTTTAGAGCGAATGCGACTACCTAGGCTCGAGGCTAGGGTTTAGAGCGAATGCGGCTTCCTAGGCCTGAGGCTAGGGTTGATTAAGTTTTGGACAGGGCATTGTATCCTAGGTTTTGGGTTAAGGCTTAATAAGACGGGGGGATTAAGATTGTAAATCTCCTAGGTTTCGAGACTAGGGTTTCGGGAATTTGGAAATGATGTTGCATGCGGGGCTTTGGAAATTCCCTAGAACTTGGGCTAGGGTTAAAGAGGATGTTGCGGTTTCCTAGGCTTAAGGATATGTGACTACCTAGGCTTGAGGCTAGGGTTTGGGGAGAACGCGACTTCCTAGGTTTGAGGCTAGGGTTTGGAAAGAATATCGACTACCTAGGCTTGAGGCTAGAGTTTGGAGGGAATGTGACTACCTAGGCTCGAGGGTAGGGTTTAGGAAGGATGTGGCTTCCTAGGATCGAGGCTAGGGTTTAAGAAGGATGTAACTTCCTAGGCTTTAGGCTAGGGTTTGGAAGGATGTAATTACCTAGGCTCTAAGCTAGGGTTTGGAAGGGATGTAACTACCTAGACTCGGGGCTAGGGTTTAGGAAGGATGTAATTACCTAGGCTTGAGGCTAGAGTTCAGAGAGAATGATATGACCACCTAGGCTTGAGGCTAGGGTTTAGGAAGGGTGTAGCTACCTAGGATCAAGGCTAGGGTTTGGAGACCGAAAGCATTTGAAGGTTTGTCTTGGTTTAGACCGAGCAAGCTTGAGGTCTAAGAGTGTTGCGGTTTGGGGCAAATGAGCTTGATACCTTGTGGCTGGATAGGCTCGATAGATTAGACCTAGGCTAAAGTTCTAGGGTTTAGCTAGGGTAAGACTCAGACATGTGTTAAGGAGACCGGGGCCTAATGGAATGGTAGGCGTGAGATCTAGGAGATCGAAGGCTAGGCAGGGTAGCGTTGGGACATAAGGTTTTCAAGCGGGTAAGTCTTTTGTCCTAGAGAAACCGCGTTATGGATTAGGACCAAGCAGGCTTGAGGTCGGCCAAGGAGCAATGGATTGGGATTGGATGATCCTAGTACCTAATACGCATGTCGGGCTTGGATCCTAGAGTGTTTGAAAGTTTAGGCTAGGTGCGAACCGTAGGTGCAGGAAATGGTTTTGGATATATGACCATGTTGGCGCTTTAGGTAAAGGGATTGAGTGTCCAAGACTTTGCTTGAGTACAATAGGTACCTTAAGTTGGATTGGGTATGCTTTGGTCTCGCGTGACCAAGCTCGTTCGGCGATTGCAAAGGTGGGTTTGGTATGGGACTAAAGGTGTTAAGCGCATGATTTTTGACTGGACGGGTTTTGATATCTTTATGGCATATCACGGTACACGGGAGGTCCTATGCGTTCGAGCACGTTTGAGGTTTGGACTCGTGGGGAAGAAAGGTTTGAGATCTATGGAGTTCAAGGGTGGACCTTGTAGGTGGTGAGGTTTAGACTCGGCTCGGATTAAGTAGGTTAAAGACCTAAGTGGTTGAAGGTCAGACGAGGAAGTCTTTTGAAGCTAAGGAGTGACACTAGGTTTAAGAGTGGCAGGGCCATGGTTTGGGTATGACAGTATGCGTAGATGGCATTGTTTTGGTTGGACCAAGCAGGCTTGGGAACTAAAGAGTTCTAAGGGTCGACATCTAAGGTTATAGACCTAGAGGGTAGACAGTTTTATGATCTAAAGGGTTTAGGAGTTGAGACCTAAGGTGTGAATCGGATATGCTAGAGACCTATAAGGTAGGTGTTTGGCGGCCTTGCATGGACTTGGGATCTAAGGGATAGTTCAATAGGTTAGACTGGGTAGACCTAAGAGGTTGGACCTAAGAGGATAGGGGAGACATAGTCTGGACAAGGTAAGGATGAATATATATTGGTAGGTTTGGGATCTAAGAGATCAGGTAGACTCGAGACCAGTAGGTTCGGGACCTAATGGGTCATTCTAAGGATTTGGATTCGGTAGACTGGCTTAAGGCTTGAGGTTTTGGGCAAGACTGGTTTGAGGCTTTTAGGAGTCCCACTACTAACTTATGGAGGGTCGAGCTAAGGGGTTATGGTGTAACATATGTAAGACTGACCGGGTAGGTGCGGGACCTAAGGTTTTGAATCAAGTCAGATTGGTACGTAAGGGTATCCTATTGTGTAGGAAATAGGGTGAAGGACCGAGTCGGTTCAAGAATCACAAAGATGGGTCTCAGAGTGGACCGAGGAGGTTTATACAAATTTTGTGGAGACCGAGAGTGCGGGTTTATAAACAAAGTGTTGTGGAAGAGAAAACTTTTGAAAGTGTTATGACTTTATAAAGATGCCTTATAATTAATTATGATTCTAATCAATCCAAATAGGTCGTCGCGTGCCGAGTTTGACGATGAGGGGTGCCCTTCTTCTAAGTGTATCCTTGTTGACGCCTCGGTATTCTCTGGGAAACCACATAGTCAACCCATTCCGTTGGGGATTATCTAATTTGGTGAGCGGGTACCCTCCCTCCTTTGAGAAACTCTACGTCAAGCTTGATGATGAGGGATGCCCTTCTTCTAAGTATATTCTTGTTGGGACCTCGGTATTCTCCGAGAAAACACATAATCGACCCATTCTGTTGGGGAAGCCCCAGTTCGATAAGGGTGTAGAGCGGGGTATCCTACCTCCTTTAAGACGCACCCTTTTTTCTGCCTAGACCGCCCTTTCGGGTTTTCAATCTAGCGGGCATCTCTTTTGCGTCATCTTTTTCTTTTTTTCTTTTTTTTTTTTTTTTTTGAAAATCATTCAGTCGACTCAAAAAAGGAAAAATAATTGTTTAAACATGCGGGGGCATTTTGGTGATAGTGAGAGGGAGAGAGAGATAGTACTCGCATTTTGACTCTTTGGACAATTGAGTGTATATAAAAGGAAGGAAGCCCCTGCTTGACAGAAAGTAAGTGTTTAGCTCTTTCCTAGATTGTAGAACAGAAGGCTTGTCGAGACATTTGAAAATTGTTTTATTCAAGATTCTCATTTGATTGCTCGAGAATGGACCTCGTTGATTAGTTAATGAGTTATGGTTAATTGTTAAACAAGTAGCCTCAAATTAATAAATGTTTTGATCAATTGTGAGTGAAGAAGTCAGGAGTAGAAATATGGGGGAAGAGAGAAGAGAAAGAAAATTGGCTCGAGGTGGGTTGTGTATATTTTAGACCGAACCGGGAGGTTGCCTACGTTCTCCTCAAGGTGAGGAGCTCAGGTCCGCGTAGTTCGGGGATGACCCGCTTGACGATGGTGTCGGGTTTCAGTGGGTATGTGTGGGAGGAAAGAAAAGAAAGAAAGTTGGCCCAAGGTAGGTTATGTTTGGCTTTGAGTGGTTGCCCGGTTGACGATGAAGTTGGGTTTTGAGTTTAGGAGTGTGAGGTTCGTTTGAGGTGAGTTGTTTTTTGTAGCTCATTGCAGTGGATTACTCCTTTGTAGTTGTTGCAGTGAATTGCTCCATCGTAGTTGTCATGGGTTGCTGCCGTTTATCTAATTTGTAAGGAAAGAAAGTAAAATAGAACATTTGAGGTGAAAAGAAAATGGGACTTTTACTTTTCCATGGTGATAGCCCCTTCTATTTTTCTTTTTCTTTTTATTTTATCTCTTTGTGCACACCTTTTTTTTTTCCTAGGCCGCCCTTTCGGGTTTTCAACCTAGCGGGCTTCTTTTTGTGCAATGCTCTAACTTTTGCCTAGGTCGCCTTTTTGGGTTTCAACCTAGCGAGCCATATTTTTTTTTTTATATTTGTACATGAAACATTGGGCAAGGCAAGCCCCTAGTTTGCTTTCGCCTCTCTCGATTGCGAGGTAGCTTCCTTATAGTTCAAGCGGCCTTTTGCTGGCGGCGGGCATCCTAGCCCCCTTGATTTTCACCGGTAGAGCTCCATTGGATTATCACGTGCACCAATTAATGGCATGAATGACTTCTTGCACTTGTCTTACATTTGCGATGGAATACGGACAGCCCCAGTGTAACGGCATGTAGTACTCATGAAGGGAACAAACCAACCCTTTAAATTGTGGCAGCATGGATGTCTATTTGATGATGAGCAACCGCAGTCCATTTCTTTGTCACGACCTTATAAAAAGGGGTCTAATGGTGGGATGAGAGGCGTATGAGGATAGTGTATGGGAGAAGGTGTATATAGAGAGTGTACAAGGGGTGAGTGTATAGAGAGAGTGTATGGGGGTAGAATGTAGAGAGAAGAGAAAGTGATTCGTTCATCCCAATTGATCGAAGCATTTGTTATTTTGAGATTAATCGTTTACTTAGTTATGTGAATGGTTTGTGGGTCCATTTACCTTTTAATGAGTCGTCATTAATGAGTAAGATTAAGATTAATTCATCATATAAAGATATAGCAATCAAGCGAAAATGGTGAATAAGACAATTTTCATGAAATTGATATATGCAAGCTTATGTCTCAAGTCTAGAGAGAAAAGAAAAGAAATAAAGACCCTTTTATTGGAACTAAAAGATTTAAACTGACTAGTCCGGGGTGGACTTTTACTTAAAGAAACAAAATCGTCCAAGGTGGACTTTTGACTAAGGACACTCTAGAACCTACGAAGACTGAATGACCCTTTTCTTTTCTTTTATTTAAAGGAGGTAGCCCCAATTTCCTCTTTTGCCCATGCCCATGTATTCTGTTGGCGGGTGATGGCTCCGCTGTCAATGAAGCTTTGAATCTTTCTCCTCAATTGGAGGCAATCTTCGGTGTCATGCCCAATGTACTGGTGGTATTGGCAGTGTTTGGAGGGATCCAAGCCTTGCTTCACCCTACTTGGTTCATAGTTGAACAAAGGAGACAACTTGCCGGCTTGAACTAGACTTTTGAAGAGTTTGGCTAATGGCATACCCAAGTCATTGTACTCGCGTTTGTCCTTCCGAACTGTCTTTGAGGGTGGTTTAGGTACCGGTACCTGTCGTTGATGAGTAGTCTTAGGAGGCATCCCAACGGGGGAAATCTGTGATGGCCCATACATTTGAGGAGCGTACGGGTGTTGAAATTGAGCAAGAGGGAGAACTCAGCCGAGGTAATCATAAATGGAATAAATATCAGAGTGAAGGCGCTTCTCAGTGTCCTTTAGAGCCTTGCACATCTCTTTTTGAAAGCTGTCGACTTGCTTGAGGAGGACAGTCTCAAAGTAGGATTCTTGTTCGTCGAGAGCGGTCCGGAAGAGGGTTGCTTGCTCGTTGAGGATGGTCTCGAAATGGAGCGCTTGCTCATTGAGATCAGTATTGGTGTGGAGAGTTGTCTCGAGACCTTGGGTAATAGCTTCATTTGCAACTTCGATGTTCCTTTCAACAGACATGATGCAGGATCTACAATAGTTGTGGGGGAATTATGTATTTGAATTGAGCTTAGATTTATAATTAATGACAAGACATCGTTATAAAATCACTTTTGGAAAAGAGTCGGTCTTCCACACTTTGAAATGCATTTTTGACAAGAATTTGAAAGTTTGACCGGGCCGAAGTTGCCTACGTTCCCCTTACCATGAGGGAGAGGTCCCACACAATAAGAGGCTCAGGTCGCCGTAGTTCGAGTCAAGTTAGACTTTTAAAAAGAGGTGAGAGATGACCATAGGGGTCAAAAAGAGGGAGATGACTCGGTCTGCAGTCAAGCATGGGTGAGGAAGACCTATAGGAATCGGGTAAGGTTTGACTTAAGGTTTGACCTAAATTTGACCTAAGGTTTGACCTAATGTTTGAGACAAGAAATGGTTCAAGCTAGGATACGACGATAATGGCAGGTTGACCTAGATGGGTAAAGGATAGGTTGACCTAAATGAGAAGGGTTGGATTGACCTATATGGTGAATGAATCAAGATAGCGGGTTGTAGCGGTTCGCCTATGGGATGATCTAAGCGGGATAGACATGGTTTGACCTAAGCGGGTCTAAGGTTGACCTATTCGGGTTGGTGGACTAAGGAAGGTTGGAGATTGACCTAGATGGATCCAAGATAGGTAAGTCGACCTAAGCGGGTCACGGGTTGACCTTGACGGGTCAAAGGTGAAGGGGTAGTTTTAACCTAAGACGGACAAGTTGGACCTAAACGGGTTGACCTAGGTTGGTCTGGACGACGGTGGGTCAAATAATGACCTAGGTGGGTCAAGATGACGGTTCGACCTAAGAGGGTTAGAACCAAAGGTAATTGGGTTCACCTATGGAATCAAAGATTGACCTAAGAGGTCGAAAACGGATAAGGTTGACCTAGGAGTCCAAGTTTGACCTAAGAGGTCGAAGGTGATTGGGTTGACCTAGGAGGTCAAAGGTTGACCTAAGAGGTCAACGGGTGATAATGTTGACCGAGGGGGTCAAAGGTTGACCTAAGAGGTCAAAGGTGATAAGGTTGACATAGGGGGCCAAAGGTTGACCTAAGAGGTCAAAGATGATTAAGTTGACCTAGGGGGTCAAAGGTTGACCGAAGAGGTCGGAGGTGGATAAAGTTGACCTAGGCGGTCAAGGGTTGACCTAAGAGATCGAGGGGTGACCTAAGAGGTCGAGGGTGATAAGGTTGACCTAGGAGGTCAAGGGTAGACCTAAGAGGTCAAAGGCGGATAAAGTTGACCTAGGCGGTCAAGGGTACACCTAAGAGGTCAAAGGCGGATGAGGTTGACCTATGGGGTCAAAGGTTGACCTAAGAGGTCGAGGGGTGACCTAAGAGGTCGAAGGTGATGAGGTTGACCTAGGAGGTCAAGGGTAGGCCTAAGAGGTAAAAGGCGGATAAAGTTGACCTAGGCTGTCAAGGGTAGACCTAAGAGGTCAAAGACGATAAAGTTGTCCTAAGAGGCCAAAGGATGGTGGGATTTTGACCAAAGCGGGTCGAGATGAAGGGTAGACCCAAATGGATCGCAATGATGGGTAGGTAACCTAGATAGGCCAAGATGAGGAATTTTGATAGATGGCCCAGGGGGTGAGCGATGGACCTTAGAGGTCGCCTAGATGCAATACACATTTTATTTAACGAAAAGTTTTGCATTTATTTACATCCTAAATGGTTGGTCCAAGGAGTGTCCTAATCTCTATGTGTGGGTTGACACGTGTAGGATAAAGGTTCCCACCGCTCGTGGAACGTACACGGTGAGTGGAGTAGACGAGTGACTCAAAAAATGTGAGGCAGTAGCGCACAAATTCCTGCACATCGAATACTCCGGGTAGTAGGGACCTGTGCAGTGCTGACACGGACTAGTGGTAGTGTGTGGCAAGAAACTAATCCTTTTTAAGGATAAAAGAGAGAAGTTTTGAATGTTTGAATGATGCTATGCAATGCAGGAGAAGTAAAATAACGTACAAGGGAGCATAGCAGAGTTTTGTTTGACCCTAATACTAAGGCGAAAATAACAAAGGTACAAGGATACAAGGTATATACAAAGTACAAGTATCAACAAAGTACAAGTATTAACATTGCGGGGTGCACGGGTGCATGTGTAAACATGGCAAGTATGTGAGGTGCAGGTATAAACATGGCAAGTGTGTGCATGTGTAAACATGGCAAGTGTGTGTAGGGTGCATGTGTAAACATGGCAGGTGTGTGAGGTGCATGTGTAAACATGGCAAGTGTGTGTGAGGTGCATGTGTAAACATGGCAGGTGTGTGTAGGGTGCATGTGTATACATGGCAGGTGTGTGTAGGGTGCATGTGTAAACATGGCAAGTGTGTGCATGTGTAAACATGGCAAGTGCGTGCATGTGTAAACATGGCAAGTGTGTGTAGGGTGCATCTGTAAACATGGCAGGTGTGTGTAGGGTGCATGTGTAAACATGGAAAGTGTGTGAGGTGCGTGTGTAAACATGGCAAGTGTGTGCATGTGTAAACATGGCAAGCATCATGATGTGACGAAAGTTAGACCCACCAAGTTTGAAAAAGTTTCAAAGCAATTTCCCCAGCAGAGTCGCCACTGTGAATACGTGTGTTTGAATTTGAGAATATTCATAGTAACATTAAAATTATGAGAGTCGCCATGCCGTTTTAATTATAGCCAAAACATTGAGAAAAAGCATGTTTAATGGGTTCGGGGGTCAAATTACAACAAGAGAAGAATATTGAACGTTATCACTCCTATTGCCCGAATGATCGGTCTTTCTATCATGATGAATGTGTTAGTAGTGTGTTAGTGTTTGAGACCGGATCCGAAGATTGCCTACGTTCCTCTCAATGTGAGAAGCTCAGGTCAGCGTAGTTCGAGAAGAATTTAGAATAGGCAGAAGAATCGGGATCATGCATAATGATGGGGGAATTACCTAAATATTAGGGTTTAGAAGTAGTTCCTAGATCATCCTCGGGTTGATGAACCCTCGATCATCATCGGCTATGAAATAACATGCAAACATGAAGATCGCAACCCTAAATATAGCATAAATAAGGTTTTAATCTATGAACACGATGAACATATGAAGAACATATATGAACATATGAATAAAAATGCGAAGCATATGAAGAAACTATGAATAAACATGCAAGAACATGAATATTAAAGATCTACATTAGAAATAATGCAAGAACGTGAAGAAATAAGTTAGAAAACTTACCTATGTTGGCAAGAAATAAACCTTGATCTTCTTGGAGGTTTGAATGCTAATTAGAGAGCAAAATTGTGTTTAAGAACTCTCAAATTCGGATCCCCCTAAACCAATAGCATGAGATTGGTTTATATAGTAAATTGAGGGGAAGATCTGATGGTCCAGATCATCCGGGGTGGATGTGGCCGCGTGGCCAATATTGAGGGCGGCGGCGAAAGTGGCCGCTTGGCCAATATTGAGGGCGGCGGCGAAAGTGGCCGCGTGGCCATCGTTGCGCGCTGACTTGAAATTCAAGCTAGGGTTTTACTGTTCATACAAGGCAACCCTAAATGTCCATATTTAATGTTTTCTAGAACATTGAGCTATTTTTGGGAATCCGGGACAAGTCTTTGCAAGGTTTCTAATTCCCATAAAGTCCTTGTATATTTGGGAAAGCCCTAATAAACTCATTTTCAGATCGGGTACTAACACCAGTGTGGGAGTTTCCGCGCGGCCACTCCTCTCGACTCATATTCCCTATAAATAGGTTCCTCCAGCTCCAAAGACAGGGGAACCAAATTCATAATATATGCTATAACTAGGGTAGCGATCTTCATGTTTATGTGTTCATTCATATGTATTCATGATATTCTTATTATTATGCTAGATCTAAGTCTTTTACACACATCATATGCTAGATCTAGGATTGTAATCCCTATTTATGTGCATATGCCATAGCCTATGATGATCCTAGGGTTTCATCAAACCCTAATATGATCTAGGAACTACTTCTAACCCTAATCTTCCCCCTTTATATGCATGATCCCGCTTCATCTCTCCCCATTCTAATTCATCAATGAACTACACCGACCTGAGCTTCTCATGATGAGAAAAATGTAGGCAATCTTTGGATCCGGTCTCAATCACTAACACAAACACACACATTGATCATGATAGAAAGACCGATTCGTCGGGCAATAGGAATGATAACTTGATATTCTTCTTCTATTGTAATTTGACCCCCGAACCCTATTAATTCTCATAAATGGTTTTCTCAATGTTTTAACAACAAATAAAACAACGTGGCGACTCTCGATTTTCATCTCACGTATTCACAGATGGATATGATAGAAACTTGATGTATCTTCTAGGCGTGGATCACACTTTCCTAAAAGTAATATTTCACCCCTACTTAGAGCACCGGGTTACCGTGAAATTACTTTTGAGATACAAAGAAGGCTCAATTATAATTGATGTTTTTTCAATTATAATCACTTAGGATGGATGTGTAATGTGTTTGATGTATTTTTGCAAAGAAAAATTCTGCAGAATTTTTGTGCTTGCATAGTTTGTAGCTTGATGAATTTTTTTGATTATCCCAAATGAATGGAAGTCTTTCCTATTTATGGAAATGATCAAGCCTCTTTACATAAAGAGATGTCTTTTCCAAAAGACATAATTTAAAAGTTACATCTTCTAAAAAAGATGTGTTCTTTTGATTTCAAATAAATGTCTTTTGCAAATACACTATTTGAAAAGTCACATCTTTTACTTTTAATTTTATATAAACATTTATTTAATAATTATGATACACCATAACCTAATCATAATTATTCAAGGTTTTAATTTATTTTCAACCATTGTACGTTCACCCGACTTTCAATTTAACCATTGTAATTTATTGTTTGCACAAAAACCACTTTACTTTTGAAAACCTCCCATCGCAACCACAAATTCGTGTCTAATATGTCACTAATCCGTGCCCTAATTCGCGATTTTTGGGTTTGGATGAAAAGTTTTACAGAATATAGTGGTTTTTGTGCAAAAAATATAGTATGATGGTTAAAGTGAAAGTCGGGTGAAAGTACGACGGTTAAAAATGAATTTAATCCATTATTTAATAAATCCATTTGGATATTATACATTTATTATTTACTTCCAACAGAAAATTGGGTTTGTTTGCAGTGTCACTGTTTATTTGTTAGTAGCTTTTAAGAAATAAAGAAAATGCTAATATATTACTCCCTACGTTCAGAATATATGAGCATCTTAGTGTCCTGATTTTTAATTTATATTTGATGATTTTCTTTGTAATTAAATACTTATAGATGGTAAAAACATATTCCTTGAGCCTCTATTGTTCTGGAATGTTTCAACAATGAAAGCACGGAGAGCGAATCGAGACCTCTGCAGATTTCTGGGAAGTTTAAGAAGGCGGAGGTGGTAATGGTTCATAGGTTCGAACAGCAGCTGATCCGTTAAGTAACATTTATCATGGGAAAGTAGAGGACTAAGTTACTACCTAGCTGTTAAGAGGGAAATTTCCAAATCTTGAATTGATTTTGTGTAAAATTTGTTGGATCAAAATGGCTTGCATCACAAGTTAATAATACTTCCATTAATAAAATCATGACTATAACATTAATATAAAGTATAGTCAAACCTAGTCAATGTGTAGAATCCCTGAAATGTAATTTATCTATTTATGATGGGCAAAATGGTAAATTAACATTGCTTAAGAAGTGAATAGGTGTGGTCCATAAATGAAATGTCACCAAGCCTACTATATAAAGGGACTTCCATCATCCCTTAAAGGCTGCTAGAATCTTTAGTTTCCTCATTAATAATCATCTTCATTTGTTAGAAGAGAAAGAGAGAAATTGAAAGAAACATTCATCATTTAGAAGAACACATTCCTAACAATTGTTCTTCATCTTCTCTCTCAAGATCACATCATGGATTCAACAGGTAAATGATCTTGAACGCTTCCGCTTCATCTCTTCCTCTATCTCATTCTAAACTGAGCGAGGCATTCAGGGTTTTATCAAATTGTTCCAACAATTGTTATCAGAGCCTGGTTCATTTTGTTTGAGATTGAGTTCTTTTTAGAAAGCCTTAAAACGCTTCTTTTGATTCATTTTTTCCTGTTGAATCATTAATTTTTTGATGTTATTTAAAGACTCTAATTCATTCATAGAGTGCTAATAATCATCATCTAAATTTCAGAAAATGGTTTGAAAAGGTTTTGTTAAATAAACTCAATGGTTCAAGTTTGACTATTCCTTCATAACATGGTTTTATGTTTTAAGTACATACCATGAGGATCTACTTACTTGAGTCCATTTATTTTAAAGCAAGATTATCCTAAATAGCGTTGTTTTATGTTTTAAGTACATACCATGTCGATCTACTTGCTTGACCCGTAATTATTGGCAAATTTTTTATTTTTTTTTGGTGGTTTCGGTTTACCGAAACACAGTATAAATTTTGAAAGTGTGCCTTTTCTTGGTACCCTTGACTTCCATTAAAAAAAAAAAAAAGTTGCTTTTATGAATTCATGGAACATGGACTTGGTACTAACCATGCTTGTGTCGGTTAGTAGTAACCTTCATGGAGAAAACATTTTGAAAGTGTGCCTTTCTTGGTACATTGTATTATGCTAATATGTCTTTGTATAAGAATTGTATCGGTTAATCCATTTCCGCATAACTTCTATATGGGTCAATTATTCTATTTATTTATTTTTTATTTAACAAAACATACTTTTTTTTTTTCAAACCATAATTTTTTTTTTTGATTAATTATATGCCTTGACAATTTTTATTCTTTGTTTAAATAATATTATCGCCTAAGTGATTAACGTTATTTAAAGCCAAAAATTGTAAGTGTTGAATATTTGAGTTAATATGTAAATGTCTTGAATTTTCCAAAGAAAATCTTGACATTTGACTATATTTAAGTATTCATGTGATGACAAATAAGATGAACATTAAGTTGTTTTCTCGATTGCTTAAGACTACCCAAAGGAAGATTAAGCATTTGATTAAAACATAGTTCAATTACTTGTCATCTAAGACAATTATTTATGAATCAACTCGCAATCCAAAGATTAGTTTTGATGTCATGTTAATTGTCTTGTGATGGATTTCATTTGATATAATTAATCATTTATATTATGTAGTTTCTTATAAATGTTTTGTGTTCATTATTTTGTTCTCAACTCCCAACAGATTTACTTAATGCTTCTTCCATAACTGCTGCGATGAGTTCCATTCCGATGCTTAATGGGACAAACTTTAAAACTTGGAAAAATAAAATAACTATGGTCTTGGGCTGCATGGACATAGACCTCGCATTTAGGGAGCCTATTCCTCTTCCTCTTAGTGAAGATAGCACCGCTGAGGACCGCTTGAACTCTGAGAAGTGGAAACGCTCTAATCGCGTAAGTCTTATGATCATGAAAAATGTTATCCCGGAGGCATTTCTTAACAGTGTCCCCGAGGACGTTGATGCTAAAACCTTTCTTGAGACCCTTGAATGGCGCTTTGCCAAAAGCGAAAAGTCGGAAACAAGTTCTTGTTTAAGAAAGCTTGTTTCCATGAAGTACAAGGGTACCGGGAACTTAAGGGAGTATAATTTAGAAATGCTTCACTTATCAACTAAACTAAAAGGACTTAAGTTAGAGATATCGGAAGATCTTCTCGTCCATTTAGTGTTGATTTCTCTTCCTCCTCAGTTTGGTCACTTTGAGGTGACCTATAATTGTCAGAAAGACAAGTGGGATATTAATGAATTAATCTCACATGTGACACAAGAGGAAGATAGGTTGAAGCAACCTAAAATTGAAGGTGCTCATTTAGCATCCACCTCTTCTCATGGGACTAAGAGAAGAGGGAAGAAAATTGCCGTAACAAGCAATAAAAAGCCTAAAGGATCATCTGATGATCGTAAGGAAAAGAAGTGCTTCTTTTGCAAGGACCCTACGCACATGAAGTATGACTGCCCTAAGAATCACGCATGGCGTGCTAAGAAAGGTATGTCGTTTGGTCTTGTTTGTACTGAGGCTAATTTAGTTTCAATTCCTACATATACATGGTGGTTGGATTCTGGTGCAACAACTCACATTAGTATGTCTATGCAGAGTTGCCTGAATTACCGAAGACCCAATGAAGATGAAAGATTTATCTATATGGGAGCTGGGAACCCGGTTGAATTAATAGGCATAGGGACTTTTAGGTTATTATTGAGTACTGGATATTATTTTGTATTGAATAATACTTTTATTGTACCTTCGCTTAGAAGGAATTTGATATCTATCACTATTTTGGACAAAGAGGGTTACTCTTGTTCGTTTGGTAATAAAAGATGTGATCTTTATTTTAATTCCGTTATTGTTGGTACTAGTACTTTATCGAGTAGTGACAATCTCTATTTGCTTGACACTATTCAAACAATAAATGAGTCCCATAATAATGAAACTAAATCTAAAAAGCAAAAATTTTCAAGTGAAAATTCTTATACCTTATGGCATAGGGGTTTGGGTCATATCTCCAAAAGGAGAATTGATAAGCTTGTGTCAGAAGGAATCATAAATAAACTTGATGTTCCTGAAAAGGACTTTTGTATTGAATGCCTAAAAGGAAAGTTTACAAACTCGAAAAGAAAAGTATCCTCGAGAGCATTAAGCGTCTTAGAACTAATACATACAGATATTTGTGGGCCATTTCCTACTCCTTCTTGGAATGGTCAACAATACTTTATTACGTTCATAGATGACTACTCTCGATATGGATACATTTATTTACTTCATGAAAAGTCTCAATCATTGGACGTTTTCAAGTCTTTTAAGGCCGAAGTTGAAAATCAACTAGGTAAGACTATTAAGAACGTTAGATCCGATCGTGGTGGGGAGTACTATGGTCGGAATGACGGTTCGGGAGAACAACGTCCGGGTCCTTTTACTCGCTACTTAGAAGAGTGTGGAATTGTCCCTCACTACACTATGCCGGGTATGTCTAGCATGAATGGTGTAGCTGAGAGACGTAATAGAACCCTTCAGGAAATGGTAAGAAGTATGGTTTCTAGTACTTCTTTACCTCACTCATTATGGGGCGATGCTTTAAAAACCGCAACTTATCTTCTCAATAGGGCTCCCTCTAAGGCTACTAACAATAAGATCCCTTATGAATTATGGATGAATAAGAAACCGTCCTTAAATCATCTTCATGTTTGGGGTTGTCCAGCAGAAGCTAGGCCTTATAGGCCTAACGAAGGAAAACTGGACGCTAAGACAGTTAGTTGCTACTTTGTAGGGTATGCCGAGAGATCAAGGGGCTATAAATTTAACAACCCGAAATCTAGAACGTTTTTTAAAATGGGAAATGCTAGGTTCTTTGAGGATGTTGAGTTTAGAGGGGAAATTAGGAATAATAATTTTGAATTTAAGGAAGAGGAGGAATCCATTTCTATACCTCTTCCCTTAGTAGTTCCAATTGAAAATCAAGTACTTGTACCTGAAATTCAAGAGGAACAAATTCAAAATATTGACTCCCCTATAAATATTGAACAACATGAAAATGTTGATCAAAATAAGGAAATTCAACAACCTCAAAATGAGGAAGAACCGATGCCTTTAAGGAGATCTAATAGAGCACGGAAAAGTGTCATTTCGGATGATTATGAGTTGTATCTAACCGAGAGTGAAGGACACTTAGGTTTAGTGGGAGATGAACCTCTCACCTTCCATGAAGCCATTAATAGTCCTAACTCTCATAAGTAGATCAATGCCATTAATGAAGAATTGAAATCTATGAAAGACAATAACGTTTGGGATCTTGTCCCATTACCTAAGGATGTGAAACCTATTGGTTGTAAATGGATATTTAAAACCAAAAGGGATTCACAAGGTAATGTGGAAAGACATAAGGCTCGTCTTGTTGCTAAAGGTTTCACTTAAAAGGAAGGTATTGATTACAAAGAAACATTCTCTCCGGTATCTTCTAAAAACTCCTTTAGGATCATTATGGCATTAGTAGCACATTATGATCTTGAGCTTCATCAAATGGATGTTAAGACAGATTTTCTCAATGGAGACATTGAGGAAACCATCTATACGAAGAAACCAGAAATGGTGGATGATTTGGAACAAACTAATCATTTAGTTTGTAAACTTAAGAAATCCATTTATGGGCTCAAGCAAGCTTCTCGTCAATGGTATCTCAAATATAACCAAGTAATTCTTTCTTTTGGTTTTGAAACGAATCTTGGTGAAGATTGTATATATCATAAGTTCAGTGGGAGTAAATTTATATTCTTAGTCTTATATGTGGATGATATTTTGCTTGCTAGTAATGATATGAACCATCTAAAAGAAACTAAGAAATTTCTTTCAAACAAATTTGAAATTAAAGATCTTGGTGAGGCATCTTTTGTATTAGGAATCCAAATACACCGTGATTTCTCACGAGGTACTTTAGAATTATCACAAAAGGCCTATATAGAGAAAGTATTACAAAGGTTTAGCATGCAAAACTGTAAACCACATGACACCCCTGTCTCTAAAGGAGATAAATTCAGTCTCAATCAATGTCCCAAAAACAATTTTGAAACTAAGTATATAGAAAATATCCCTTATGCATCAGCAGTAGGAAGCTTAATGTATGCTCAAGTCTGTACTCGTCCAGACTTAGATTTTATTGTTGGGATGCTTGGTAGATACCAAAGCAATCCGGGTAGAGAACATTGGGTCGCAGCCAAAAGAGTGATGCGGTACTTACAAAACACAAAGGACTACATGCTTACATATTCAAAGTCGGATCATCTTGAGATTGTTGGGTATTCCGATTCCGACTTTGCTGGATGCCAAGACTGCCGTAAATCAATGTCTGGGTAAGTCTTCACATTTGCCGGTGGAGCAATTTCTTGGAGAAGTGCCAAACAGACACTCGTTACTTCCTCCACCATGGAAGCCGAGTTCGTTACTTGTTTCGAGGCATCCAATCAAGCTATATGGCTGTGTAAATTCACTAAGGGACTGCGTATGGTCGATAGCATCGAAAGACCTATTAAGCTATATTGTGACAATAGGGCGGCGGTCTTGTACTCCAACAATAACAAGAGCTCGTCAAAGTCTAAACACATTGACATTAAATTTCTTGTTGTAAGAGAGAGGGTACGAAATGAACAAATAAAAATACAACTTATTGGTACAAACTCTATGTTAGCGGATCCGTTTACTAAAGCGTTATCACCTTTAGTGTTTCACGAGCATGTTGCTCATATGGATAATATGTATACATATTCATTTGATTCCATGCTACACATCTATACTTTTGACTTATGTCATTTAGTTAGATTTGTATATGTGATTATAGTGGGTTTAGTTGCGAATCAATTACAACGGCTGCCCCTTTAGTCCTATACTTAGAAGACTAATGGATGAAGTTGTTATAGATGACAACAAAGTGCACATTTGGGTTGTCATTTATGTTATACTTATGATTTGAAATGAAGAACTTGTTTTACAACCCAAGTGGGAGATTGTTGGATCAAAATGGCTTGCATCACAAGTTATTAATACTTCCATTAATAAAATCATGACTATAACATTAATATAAAGTATAGTCAAACCTAGTCAATGTGTAGAATCCCTGAAATGTAATTTATCTATTTATGATGGGCAAAATGGTAAATTAATATTGCTTAAGAAGTGAATAGGTGTGGTCCCTAAATAAAATGTCACCAAGCCTACTATATAAAGGGACTTCCATCATCCCTTAAAGGCTGCTAGAATCTTTAGTTTCCTCATTAATAATCATCTTCATTTGTTAGAAGAGAAAGAGAGAAATTGAAAGAGACATTCATCATTTAGAAGAACACATTCCTAACAATTTTTCTTCATCTTCTCCCTCAAGATCACATCATGGATTCAACAGGTAAATGATATTGAACGCTTCCGCTTCATCTCTTCCTCTATCTCATTCTAAACTGAGCGAGGCATTCACGGTTTTATCAAATTGTTCCAACAAAATTATGCTCCCTCCGTCTCAAAATGATTTTTCCACTTTTTTGGCTGTTACTACGAATGAATTTTGAACAATATTAGATTGATTAAATTATACTAAAGAACCCATATTGTATAAAAATATCCGGTAAGCTAGCTGAGAAGGGCAACTCCCACTTAAGAACTATTTTTGTATAAATATCTATGAGTTAACAAGTTAATGAGAGGAGAATCTCTCTGACGCTTGACCCCATTTTGTAACAAATATTTGTTAACTAGTGGTTGAGAGATTGTTCGAATAGAGGACCAACCGGGAACTAGCGATCGGAGCAAGGAGGAAATTCACGTCGGAGGGACCGATGGACTGGGCGCTCGCCGGGGTCAAGGTGGGCGCTCGCCCACTGAGGCAGTAAGAATTTGGCTTTCTGGGTTTGGGACCCGAGAGCTCGCTTGGGTAGGGCGGGCGCTCGCTCGCGTGTCGGGGCAGATCTAGGCCAGGCCGAATTTTAGAGCAGATTTTGGGTTTCCTTGTCCGTCTAGGGTTAGGTTTTATTCTAGGATGCCTATATAAGCAGGGTTCCGCTCCTAAACTCATTGTAACTCCATATTTACATATTATAGTGCAAGATCATGGCTTGGTAGTACCCCCAGACGTAGTCAAGATTATTGACAAACTGGGTAAACAATTTATTGTGTTCTTTTGTCTTTTGCTTTGCTTTATTATTTCTTGTGCTTGTTTGTGGTGCGGTGATTTCTTGTGATTTTCTTGGGTGTTGGAGGGTCTTTTCCACAACAACTGGTATCAAGAGCTCTGGTTGAACGATCAGGGTTTATCGGGCGATTCGAGTTTATCAAGCAATAAAGAATGGGCAAGGATAAACAAGCGGTGGAGAAATTTGATAGGTCTGACTATGGGTTTTGGAAGATGCAAATAGATGATCTCTTGTACAACAAAGATCTCTATAAGCCCTTAACAGGAGTCAAGCCGGAAAATGAAAAACAGGAAGATTGGGATCTTATAGATCGGAAGGCCCTAGGGGTGGTTCGATCTACTTTGTCAAAGTGTATCGCGAAGACTACCAAGAAGGCAAAAACCACCAAGGAGCTATTGGATTATCTTACTGAGAGATTTAAAACTCCATCTGCTGCAAATAAGGTTGATTTGATATGCAAGATGGGTAATCTCAAGATGCAAGAGGGAGGATCCATAGTCAAACACATCGATGAGTTTATGGATGTTATAGACTCATTGGCAGCGTTGGATATTACGTTTGGGGATGAGGTTCATGCTTGTCAATTGCTAGCATCCTTACCAGGAAGTTGGTGCGGAACGGTACAGCGTTAAATGCTTCAGCGGGTAAGAATAAATTGAAGTATGATGATGTTAAGGACTTTCTTTTAGGCGAGGAAAATCATATAAAGAAGTTGGGGACACCATCTACTTCAAAATCGGATTTAGCTATAACTACCAGGGGAAAGCTGGGGAATAGAAACAAGGGGAGAACCGAATCAAGGGAAAACGTAGGAGGTGGTGAGTACAGGACTAGGGAGAACAAAAATGCACCGAGGGTTGCCAACGGATCGGTTGAGGGCTATCATTTTAAGGAGTTAGGACACTACAAGAGGGATTGTCCCATGCAAGGGGATAAATCGGCGAATGTGATAACTAAGGGTGAAGATGTACTGATTCTGAGTGTTAGAAGTGCGCTAGAATCATGGGTGTTGGATTCGGTGGCATCATTCCACTCATGCGGGCTTGCAGGGGAGATGGAAAATTATATTTCCGGTGATTTCAGAAAGGTCTATCTGGCGGATGGCGACCCTTTGAAAATCAAGGGGAAGGGAAATGTCAGAATAAGAGCATCGGACGGGAAGGTCTTACATCTACACGGGGTCAGACACATTTCGGGTTTGAAAAGGAACCTATTATCAGTTGGGCAGCTGGGTGAAGAAGGTTACACGGTAACTTTTAGCTGCAGGAACTGTGTTATTACCAAGGAGGATTCTGAGATCGCTCGGGGTAATAAGGAAGGAACATTGTATTTGGCGAACAACACCAAGGATAGTTTCGTGGTGGCGTCAGCCAATGGTGATACGGATTTGTGGCACTATCGATTATGTCACATGGATTTGTGGGGGTACTTTGCTCAAAAGGAAGACTACCGGGTTTGAAGACAGTCGACGTGGGGATTTGCAAAGACTGTGTATTCGGCAAACAGGCGAGGAGTAATTTCTCGAGGATTGGTAGGGCTTTGAGGGAATCAAAGTTAGAATTGGTTCACACGGATTTGTGGGGGCCGACCTCGGTAACTTCTCTAGGTGGTGCGTCATACTACATGACTTTCATTGATGATTCTACAAGGAAGGTCTGGGATTACTTCTTAAAGGGGAAAGATAAAGCTTTCAGAATATTTAAGAAGTGGAAGGCCTTGGTGGATAATCAAACGGGAGTTAAGCTCAAACGCTTGAGATCGGATAATGGTGGGGAGTATGAGCTCGGGGAGTTTGAGGAATACTGTGATGCGAATAAAATTTGCATGGATATTCCAAACTCGGGTGGGAGCAAGACGGTTCATGATGACCAAGGTCAAGGGGTCACTGAAGATGAACCAAATACTCCAGGCCTGGATATTCCGCTGCGCAGATCTAACAGAGAGTGTAGATCGGCTAAGGCTCTATGTTTCTCAAGCAAGGAGAAGTTGAAGCTATGTATAGATAACGGGGCTTGAAGAATAGGAGAGGAGGATGGCACTACCATGATCGAGGTGAGCACTATGGCACTAAGGATGAGTTGAAGACGGATACGGGGCTTGTATATGCGGTTGAACTCTAGGTGGGAGATTGTTGGAATAGAGGACCAACCGGGAACTAGGAAATTTACGTCAGAGGGACTGATGGACCGGGCGCTCGCCCGGGGTCAAGGCGGGCGCTCGCCCGGTGAGGCAGTAAAAACTTGGCTTTCTGGGTTTGGGACCCGGGCGCTCGCTTGGGTAAGGCGGGCGCTCGCCCGCGTGTCGGGGCAGATCTGGGTCATGCCGAATTTTAGAGCAGATTTTGGGTTTCCTTGTCCGTCTAGGGTTAGGTTTTATTCTAGGATGCCTATATAAGCAGGGTTCTGCCCCTAAACTCATTGTAACTCCATATTTACATATTATAGTGCAAGATCATGGCTTGGTAGTACCCCCAAACGTAGTCAAGATTATTGACGAACTGGGTAAACAATTTTTTGTGTCTTTTGCTTTGCTTTATTATTTCTTGTGCTTGTTTGTGGTGCGGTGATTTCTTGTGATTTGCTGGGGCGTTGGAGGGTCTTTTCTTCAACAAGGAGCCTCTGTCTTTATGTACAAAAAATTATCTGTTACCTAGCTGCTGAGAGGAGAATCTCTCCAACACTTGAGCCCTTTTTGTACAAAAATATCTCTGTTAACTAGCTGTTAAAAGGAGAATCTCTCCAAATTTTGAAATTTTTTTTTGTACAAAAATATACCGTTAACTAGCCGTTAAGAGGAGAATCTCTCCAAGCTTGAAACATTTTTGTACAAAAATATATCCGTTAACTAGCCGTTTAGAGAAGAATCTCTCCAACACTTGCACTCTTTTTCATACAAAAATCTATCCATTCAAAGGAGAATCTCTCCAAATCTTTAACTCATTTTTTGTGCTGAAATCTATCTGTTAACTAGCCGTTACGTGGAGAATCTCTCCAAGATTGAAACATTTTTGTGTAAAATATATCCGTTAACTAGCCGTTGAGAGTAGAATCTCTCCAAAACATGAACCATTTTTGAACAAAAATCTATCCGTTAACTAGCCGTTGAGAGAAGAATCTTTCCAAAGCTTGAAGCCTTTTTGAATAAAAATATAACCGTTAACTAGCCATTGAAAGGGAATTTTGAATGCTTGGTTATAAATATGAGTTATGCAATATAAAACACCGACTAGTAATAAATGGAAAAAAGCATAGACATGACCCATGTATTACACAAAGAGAGAGAGAGAGAGAGAGAGAGAGAGAGAGAGAGAGAGTTTTCTTCCTAATTCTATAGCTAGTATGCTTTCTCAAAAGCACCAGACATTTCTCTATATATTTCTTTCATATCACAATTAAGCATTTAGATATGCTTCATTCTTCTTCTTAAAGTATGATCGTTACTCGTGGCATTTCAAAAGACCTTTTCAAGACACTACACAACCTTGGAGTAAAGTTCCTCCAGTTCTTCAAGAAAACCAGAGCATGGTAACTATGTACTTGTTATGTAAATTGTATATAACAATAGTAAAGGTTTTCTTAAACTTAACGATAATGACAAATATAAAATGAACCATAAAATAATTAACGGGGCAGTAATAAGGATAAACTATAAATGCGAATATTAAATCAAACTGGGCAATAAATGAAGTCGAGTCTTGTGTTGGACACAATCTCCGCAAGAAGATATTGCCCCACACTGGTGCTAACGGTCTGCGGCAATCTTCTCTCAAGATGAAACGACTTTACAATCGTTAATAGAAGCACTTCAAATTAACGATTTCGGCGAACATAACAGTGTTTGACACTTCCAGACATTGAAGGAACTTTATGCAACAAGATGATTCTATCTTCTAACAGATGCCTTGAGAATTCCTTTGAATTCTAACAGAATTCCATCGAATTCAATTATGTATTTAACCGAGTTCTTTAACTCCGTTAAATGTGTGCTTCTCTTCTTCTGAAGTGAAGAGAGAGGATATGTGTGTGATTCACTTGAGAGTGAATGACTGAGTTGTGATTGGAGTGAAGAATGTCAATCTGGTTGGGGCCTTATTAGGGATGGCAACGGGTCGGGTTTTGACAAAACCGAACCCGACCCTAATGTCAAAAGGCGTGAACCGAACCCGACCCGAAGATAAGGAAACCCGAACCCGACCCGATCCGACCCGAAGCGCACAAAATTATAAATTTTTTATCTCATATTTGCTTGGGCCCAATCTATGTATAAGCTTAAATTTTAATTAGTTATATAAATTAGTTTAAAATCATCAAACCTCACTAAAAAACAACTATAAAAATAAATTGAACAACATACGATATGATTACCTAACATAATATCTTGACTTTGTACATAAGGGTGCGGGTCGGGTCGGATCACGGCGGGTCAATATCAAAACCCGAACCCGACCCTAACCCGCTCGGGTCATGAAAATCACAACCCGAACCCTACTTTTTCGGGGCGGATCGCCTTCGGGTTCGGATCGGGTTCGGTCAAATTGCCATCCCTAGGCCTTATATAGTTAATGAAGAGATGGGGTGTCTTTTGGGAATAGGCACAATTGGCACCTTGTGGAATCTCAGCCCTTGGATCTGGTTCTAGATGGAGGGAGGAGATCTATTGGCTGGATGGATAGACCCAGAACTCCCGACCCGCCTATTTGAACAGGTGCGGGTCGTCCAACACCGAACCAACCGATCCGCTCCAGCCCATGAACCGAGCCTCCTGGACCCAACCCGAGCCATAACCGATGCGTACGTGCAAAGTGCACCCTAAACCGCCCAATCCGCCCTTCACGAGCTTCGCGCCGCTTCGCAAGTCATAGGTCTATTTTGGGCAAGCCTAAAATTAACTTATTCACGCACTAGCTTGTATGGTTAGCCCAAAGGCCCACTTAGCTTGGAATCCCAAGTCCACACTTGATTGGAACCTTCTTAGATGAGCCATATTAAATACTCTCATCCTTTTCATTTTCCAACCAATGTGGGATGTATGGCTTTTCACATTTCCAACTCTTCATTTACCCACTTCAACTTGCATACTTTGGACATTAAGTTCTCATTCACCCGGAATTGGTTTTGAGAAAATAAATATACCACACTAATCTACTCCAAACGTAGATTACAATTATGCAATTAATTTTCATTTACATAAAATGGAACCTAATGGAATTATTGGTCAAAAGTCAGTCAAACCACACTTTTCCAAAATAAAATTCCAACAATCCCCCACATGAATGACAAACATAATGCATGCATGAATACAGACTCGTCTGGAAGTTTCGGCGAACCATTATTGCATCAGGATATGTAGCTTCTGGCTTTGAACCTTCCTTAGTAAAATACTATCGGATATACTAGCCGTTTGGTAGCGCGATGCTTTGAACCACTTGCTGTATAGTGTATACCAAGACAATAGTAATTACACAATAATAGCTCTAACACGTTTTTTTCTCACGTTTTGTCCATTTCGGCCTTGGACCGTGCTTGACTTCATAAGTGTTCCAATTGAAGTAGCCTTATTACTTCTCACTTATATAGGTGATCTCCTATAAAGAGTAGCCTGCATACTCCACTATTTAGGTATAGGAATCATTAAAAACTTTAAGCTTACCCTCACCACACGTCATCAAGATTCACTTTTAGCACTTGATGGCTTCTGAGAATGGGTTATAATAGGTTTTAAGTGCACTACTAGAATGTCCATAATTTAGTTGTCTCATTGAACCAAGGGCCTGGGATCTCCATTTCTCAAGGTTGAGTGTCCACTATGGATTTCTTTGTTTGTGTGGGTTTTAACCTCATTCCCCTTACCAAACAATTTGATCTCTTATTCATACCCTTTTGGTATACAGATCTGCTTTTTGACTTCACATAACCAATTGTGATAGTCCTATCAGAGATCAATTGTTGTATGGTATTGTATCTATGACCATTAAGTCTATATTGACCATACTTTATGCCTTTTTCCTAGTTTTCATTGTCGTCACAATACTTTAGGATATATAGGCATAAACTTATTCCAACAAGGAATTATTTCCAAGAGTTTATTCGACCATTTAGCTTATCTTTAAGCGTTGTCTAAAGTTATTAACTTAGATTCCTTGAATCGAGTTATCCATGTCGTCTTGGAAGGTTTCATTGACACTGCTCCATCATCTATTGTAAACACATTTTTAACTTTGGAGTTTATTAGTGTCTGATATTCGATCAGTATATCCTTTTCATACTATTGAATATCTCATATATTGTAATCCGTAATCACATGTATATCGTTAAGTACTTTCAAGTACCTTGACTATATCTTTTCAGTGATTGATTACTATTCCATTTAGACTTTTAGTCTTTCTAGAATGATCAGTCATTTTGAGTGATCAATTCTTCTAGAGGTCAGTTTCTTCGAGTGGTCAGCGTCTCTGTAACGGTCTGATTTCTCGAGTGGTCAGTATCTCTAAATGGTTTGACTTTCCAAGTCTACCTCTCTAGAGTGTACCTTTTAAGAATCTAGCTTACAGAGTCTACCTCTCAAGATTCTACCTTCTTTAGACTTCTCAAGAATCTAATTATTCTAGAGTCTATCTCATGAGAATTTATATGATTCTCCTGACTCTACCATTAAAGAGTCTATCATTTTAAGAATCTATCTTTTCAGATTCTATATCTCGATATTCTATCTTTCGAAATTAAGAGATCTGCCTTTTTCAGATTCACAAGTCCGTCTCATCAGAGTTTATTTCTCAAGATTATTTTCCTTTAGAATTCTATCTTTTGAAATTATGAATCTCTTGACTACTCTTATTGAAAGTCTACTTTTTAAGGATCTAACTTTCAAAAGAATTTCTTCTGTAGATTCATCCTTCAATATTTTCCTTTAAGGACCAATTTGCAACCCAACGGTTAGCATTACGGAGGAAGATCAATCAACTTCCAAGTATTGTACATATGACGAACTATTCAATTTACTGTTAATAGCATTCTTTAACAGTCTGCATTTAATTTTCTATTATAGAAAATAAGGACCAAAAAACTATCTTCTTTTGTCCACAAACTGTGCTTTGGTTCGTCTTCTTTAAGATGAACTATTTGCACTTACTTATGTTCTCTTACTATAACATATTTATTTCATCAGATGAAATACGGTTTAAAGGAATATCTAATTCCTTATCTTTGGCTTAAGTATTTTATTTTTTTACTTTTAGCCCGAACCCCCACACTTGAGGTGTACCCCCACACTTAAGGTATTTTTAAAACATCTTTCGATTACATAATTCGTAAGGAGTTTTATCAATTCCTTTCTTGGGTATCTTATTAAGAACGTAGTTGTACGGAGTATTGCTTCACCCCTTACAATTTTTCGAGTAAGCCTGACCATTGCATTTATGAATCTTGCGTTCAGCTACTTCGTTTAGACGAAGGTGTATATGGTGCTGACGTTTGGTAGATTATGCCGGATTTCCAACATAAGTTTTCAAACGACGCAACATATTCTCCTCCTCTATAACTTTGAATCTTCTTAATCTTTACATTAAGTTGATTCTTAACTTCATTCTTATAAAACTGGAAAGCCTCCAAGGCTTCATCCTTATTTTTCCAAAAGATATTCAAAGCAATATCTTATGCCATTGTCTATAAAAGTAATTAAATACTTTTATCTCACCTCGAGTTTGCACTAAATCAAGAGGTGTCGTGTTTCTTTGTAATTTTCGCTTACACGAAAATTTCACACATGTCAGTTGAATCAAATTTATTAATGGTAATTAATTCTTGACTCACTAACATCTTAATTGTGTTGAAATTCACGTAACCTAATTTATCAAGCCATAAATTAGAACCTTCCAAAGGTAAACATAAGAAACACCAATGTCCTTCGTATCCAGGCAAGGTACCCTTTTCCAAGAAACAAACCTTTCTTGGTCAGTATAAATTTATCTGACTTGAACACTAGTCTAAATCCAGCCTTCCTGAACAGTGATCCAAAAACTATGTTCTTGTGAATGTCTAGGACATGCAGCACATTCCCGAGAGTCAGTTCTTTGTCTGAAATCATCTTCAGTACGACTTTCCAAGTCCCACGACATTGGAAGTAGTAGAGTTTCTCATGTACACCTTCCTTTCAATTTAAGGGAGTGTATGATGAGAAACTCTCCCTATCAGCACATATATGGCGGGTAGTCCTATCGTCTATCCACCATTCTTTTGGGTTGACCTTCAACTTGCTAAGTTGGCTTCAAACCCCATTAATGCTCAATCAAGCCTATTCAACCTTTCGTTGACGTTGGCTTTAATTCACGTTGTCCATTTCCTTTCAAGGAATATGACAATCTCTGCTAAGTGAACAAGTTTACCAAATATGTACCAGATCATGGAACCAGTTTCTTGAACCTTAAAGGTTCTTACCAAAAGTTCCACAACTCTTTGGCTGTCTCCACAGGACATTTCTCTAGGTAACGGTATCAATTAGCCCACACAATATGTACATTCAACATATGAGGTTCTTATGATCCATGCCTTTTTGGATATCTTCCTTTGCGGATCATGGCTCATTATCCGGATAGTCGAGTTATCTTCTTCCACGAACTTCTTTAGACAGAGGGTGGTTATCCCGGATAGTCGTGTTATCTTCTTCCTCGAACTTCCTTTAGACGGAGTGTGGTTATCCCGGATAGCCATTTAATCTTCTTCTACAAATTTCTTCATTTGTAAGTCCGCTCCATGTTGTCAACAATGTCTTTGAATCACTTGTGTGAATATTGTTGCCCTTCTTGTTATCTTTCTCGTTAATGCTCTTCTAGTTATCCTTCTTTGGAAACCGTCATTCTTCTCGTTAATTCTCTAACGATAATGTCCTTCGGTTGTCCATCATCATTGGCTCGCATTTGTCAAAACATTCAAGAAAACGTTAATATCTTCTTGCGATTGTTATGTAAATTGTATATAACAATAGTAAAGGTTTTCTTGAACTTAACGATAATGACAAGTATAAAATGAACCATAAAATAATTAACGGGGCATAAATAAGGATAAACTATAAATGCGAATATTAAATCAAACCGGGCAATAAATGAAGTCGAGTCTTGTGTTGGACACAATCTCCGCAAGAAGATATTGCCCCACACTGGTGCTAACGGTCTGCGGCAATCTTCTCTCAAGATGAAACGACTTTACAATCGTTAATAGAAGCACTTCAAATTAACGATTTTGGCGAACATAACAGTGTTTGACACTTCCAGACATTGAAGGAACTTTATGCAACAAGATGATTCTATCTTCTAACAGATGCCTTGAGAATTCCTTTGAATTCTAACAGAATTCCATCGAATTCAATTATGTATTTAACCGAGTTCGTTAACTCCGTTAAATGTGTGCTTCTCTTCTTCTGAAGTGAAGAGAGAGGATATGTGTGTGATTCACTTGAGAGTGAATGACTGAGTTGTGATTGGAGTGAAGAATGTCAATCTGGTAGGGGCCTTATATAGTTAATGAAGGATGGGGTGTCTTTTGGGAATAGGCACAATTGGCACCTTGTGGAATCTCAGGCCTTGGATCTGGTTCTAGATAGAGGGAGGAGATCTGTTGGCTGGATGGATCGACCCAGAACTCCCGACCCGCCTATTTGAACAGGTGCGGGTCGCCCAACACCGAACCAACCGATCCGCTCCAGCCCATGAACCGAGCCGCCTTGACCCAACCCAAGCCATAACCGAACCGGCCAACTGGACTGCCATCGAGCCAACCCTTGACAAAAATTTAAGCTCCACAGCTCCCAGCGACCGATGCGTACGTGCAAAGTGCGCCCTAAACCGCCCTTCACGAGGTTCGCGCCGCTTCGCGGGTCATAGGTCTATTTTGGGCAAGCCCAAAATTAACTTATTCACCCACTAGCTTGCATGGTTAGCCCAAAGGCCCACTTAGCTTGGAAGCCCAAGTCTACACTTGATTGGAACCTTCTTAGATGAGCCATATTAAATACTCTCATCCTTTTCATTTTCCAACCAATGTGGGATGTATGGCTTTTCACATTTCCAACTCTTCATTTACCCACTTCAACTTGCATACTTTGGACATTAAGTTCTCATTCACCCGGAATTGGTTTTGAGAAAATAAATATACTACACTAATCTACTCCGAACGTAGGTTACAATTATGCAATTAATTTCCATTTAGACAAAATGGAACCTAATGGAATTATTGGTCAAAAGTCGGTCAAACCACACTTTTCCAAAACAAAATTCCAACAGTACTTAAATAGGCACTGTTTAAGCCCAAAAACTTCCCTTCCAGATTGTGTTCATCTTAGTAGATACAGTTCTGTCCAAAACTGGAATCCTACCCATATCTTTCAAAAAAAAAACTACCCAGAACCCATCACTTTCTTTTCCTTGCCTACAACTGCAGTTCCTGCTTCCTCCTTTCCTTTGTTTTCCTTGGTATTCTTCCCCACTGTTTTTTTGGAGTATGTAATTACTCCTTTACCCTCAGTTTCACCGGTATGCTCGTTCCAGTCAGGGGACCAGTTCTTATACAGGGTCCACACATCCCCTTCTGCCGGAAATATTTGAATAACCCCTATCGCCTTTGGTAAATTTAACTTTGTGAGAGAAAGCGTTGAGTATGTGACGACTGACCTTATGCTTGCCTTTATAAAATTTGCCACAAGTCTTGCGAAATCCTTAGCCAACCCAATTTACAAGTCCCAGTTCAGACAACTAATGTTCACTCTGAAAGGCCTTGTAGATATCACACGATTAACAATCGTGTAAAAGCGAGGCATCCCATCATCATCATCATAAGTAGCCCAAACCTAATTTTCAAAAGACCAGTTCTTATAACGAATGCTGCTGCTCAAATCAGACAGCCTTGGGATGAGGTCAATAGTCCCAAAAGAGTTGAATCTGCCAATCTGACACAGAAATGGAGCTGGGTAAAGCATCTTCATTTTCAACTCAGCAATGACTTTGTGTGACAGCCGTGGTAGAAAAAACTGAAGTTCCGTTGTAAACCTCTTTACTGAACTTAAGAGTCATAAATTGTAGACTGGTAGTGTTGTACAAAGCTGCTTAATGGGAGTCTTTCACTAAGAATTACAAATATTGATAACTCGTGTTCCTCAAACTCCCTATTCTCCAAAATCAAGAGATTTTGGAACTCTGTACTCCAAAATCAAGAGATTTTGGAACTCCGTATATACACAAATTTATTTTATGGAATGCTTATGTTATGAGCATCCGAGAGTTTTTTATGCAAATCACTTGAAGGGGGTTGAAAATATTAGAACAATGTGTAGGGAATTGTGATCGATATGATAGAAACTTGATGTATCTTCTAGGCGTAGATCACGCTTTCCTAAAAGTAATATTTCGCCCCTACTTAGAGCACCGGGTTGATACAAAGAAGACTCAATTATAATTGATGCTCTTTCAATTATAATCAGTTAGGATGGATGTGTAATGTGTTTGATGTGTTTTTGCAAAGAAAAATTCTGCAGAATTTTTGTGCTTGCAAAGCTTGTACCTTGATGAATTTTTTTGATTATCCCAAATGACACCGGAAAAACGCAGCGGAAAAGAAGAGAAAAGAAAAGAGGATAAAAGCGGATAGGTATGCTAACCACTTCAAGGAATCCACCTTGAAGATACAGGCATAAGTACTCACCACTCAACGGAATCCACCGAAGAGATACGGAGTATAAGGTGTTGTCCAACGCTCAATGGAATCCACCAAAGAAATGACAACAATTAATGAAGGCACTAAGCTCAACTTATATTTTATTAAACTCAAAATCAACTCTCCATGTTTTACAATGCCACCTAGTAGGCTATTTATAGTTACTTGGAACAACCCTCCAAGCTTAGGAATCATCAAAATACTTAAAGGATAAACCTAACATTTATTTTTTAAGGATAACATAGCCTAGAAATCTCAAAAGACATGATAAACATGAAAACTAGTCAAATTTCGGATGTATTGACTGTCAGACTATCCTCCACCAAAACAGTCATAACTCCCTCTAGAAAATTCCAAATGCCGATCAGAAAAGTGCTCCAGAAACTAGACTCAAAGATCTTTCTAATTATATTTTTCTTGTAATTTTTGAATAATTTTTTTGAGAGATACACTATATTGAACATGACTGGTTTTATTGAGAGTGTCAAATACCAACCGTTTGGTTCCGGCGTCATACTCCACCACTTGAAGAAAATTCGTCATCGGATTTTATTTAGTGTATTAAAAACACTTGCAAGAATCCTTTCCAAAAGACCTTGATGAATTTTAAACTTTATCGCCCCCGTGATGACATCCATCCAATCGCTCCAACGATTTATGAGAAAGTTGTCTTATTCAAATGTGAATGGGTCGCTCAAAGTGGTGTGAGAAAAGATGCTGATTTTACACTTGTTAATTTCAAACGATTAATGAACGATAGAGAGCCTTTTGTGCTAGCTTCTCAAGCAGAACAAGTGATGTATGTGCAAGACCTTAAGAACAAAGGGTGGGAAGTGGTTATAAAGATAAATCCAAGAGACTTCTACAATATGAATTCATTCACTCCTATGGAAGATACATGAGATAATGTGGAAACATTATTGTAAAGTGTAATTTCAAGTTCAACAAATGAGGAATTTGATAGTAGCAATTTTAATCTAGTTAGGCCAGATGTTCCTGGAATCACTTTAAATACAACTCTGCCCGAACGCGAGGCCGACGACGTTGAAGGTGAAGATAACGATGAAGAACCATTTGAGCTTCTAGTTTGATATCATCTATTTTACCGATTATACCTGTTAAGAATATGGTGGAAAGGAGTATTGTTAGAACCCTAGTTTCTTAACTAAGTATTTTGACAAATAATTAATGAACTTGAAAAGAATTATCAAGAAGTTAACTGGAAATCATCAAGTATTTACAGGTCCACTATCTTCACTATCGAGATAACCAACTTTCAAGATAGCAAACCTTATCACTCTTGCCAAACTAAACTTCCAGTCAAAGTCAAACCTGACTCAAACACTGTTCATATACTTTATGCCAGTCAAAGATTAATGACTGACATATGCATTTCCAAGATGTTGAAGACCGTTGGAAATCAAACGGATAGAACATAAAAGCCTATAAAAGGAGCTCAACACTACTGAAGAATATATCACTGTCTTGGCCATATTTTATACAATTTGATTAAAGCTTCTAAGCAAACTCAATTGTAAACGCACACTTGATATTTATAAATCTGTGCTAAAATAGATAAGCAAATATAGATCTCACATAGCTACTTTAGAGCCATCTTAGAGATCACCAAACCCTCAAACTTGTGAAATCTTTTCTTTTCTTTTTCTGTACTTTGCAACAAGTAAATAACTTAATTAGAGGCTAATTAGTTTTGAAAATTCAGAGGGAATTTTCTTGAAATTGATTGTAATTTCCTGACGAAGTATTATAGTGGATTGCTTCTTCACTGCTGAGGACAGTGAAGCGTGGATCTAGGAGAGTTGCTATACTCTGAACCACGTTACATCTTTGTGTTTGTGTCTCATTTACTCACACTTATTCACACACATATCACTTTTCATTTACTCATTTATTTCTTCTATTTATTTCATTATTATTCCGCTGCATAACTCAACACACACACACTACACATCAAGATAGTCGACCTACTCTGCCAAGATAGTCGACCTCTTGTGAACTAACATCTACCTGTTTAAAGTGTATAAATAAAACAGGTTCTATCAATTGGCACCAGAGCTGGTTTCAAAAAGACTTAAGTGTCTTCAAGCTTAACATCTTGTGAAGGATCCAGAAGCACCAACAACATGCCTCAACCCAGAAGAAACAATGAGAAAGACATTCCACATGTTGATGACTGTGGATCTTTTGAAATATTCTCTTCCAAGATCAAAACATACCTTGATTCAAACAGTGTGTGGAACTGGTTTGTTCTTCATGAAGAAGTCAGAATACCCACCCAACCTGACACAAATGGAGGAGAGGACAAATACAAGACCCCAGACCTATGGACTGAAACTGAAAGACACTTAGTGTCAAAACCAAGTTCACTAAGCACACAAGTGTCAGAGCACAAAACCTATATAACCTTTTAAGGCAACTTGACAATTTTAAGTTTACTACTGGTGAAAGAGTTAGTGCTGCCAAAGACAGATTTGAAGATCTACTTAGACTTGTGTCAGATCATGGCAAGAAATTAAATCAACAAGATCTATGTCTAAAAATATTTCAAGCCTCCCTCAAGAATATGAAAAAGTTGTTTTACCCATAAGAGAAGGTATTGAATGGCCAACTATGACTGTTGAACAATACTTTGGAAAATTGGAAGCATATAAACTTGAAAGGACTGTCAAACTACCCACCATTGCATCATCCTTAGCCAATGCTCACACCATGGCTCTTGCTACACAAGAAGCTCCTAAAGCTTACTCACAACAGGACATTGACTCCCTAATCTGCAATGATATTCAGAAAGTCAACCTATCCCAAAAACCAGAAGTCAAACCTTTAACTCAAGAAGATATTCCTAGCTTGATTACCATAGCTGTTAAAAACGCTATGAGACATCAAAAAAGGATGTTTGACAAAAGAAACACATCATCCTCCTCTAACCAAGTCCAAACTGATAAGAAATATGTCACTTTTCAACTCAGAAGAAGCTATCATATTCTAAAGACATTATACACAGTTCTAGGTGTAATTGCTTCAACTGTGCTAAAGCCAAACAAGTTGAAAAGAAGGAACAAGTCATGATAGCATACCTGTCAAAATTCAGTGATGATGAAAGTGACTCCTCAGACTCAGATAATGAGATGGAAGCCATGATATGTCTCGTGGAAAATGATAAAGATGACTTAGAAAATGAAGAGGAACTTGAAGCCTTGCAGCTGCAGAAGAACTAAGAGAGGTAAGTGATTTTAATTCTCTTGACCTTGAAGGTCTTAAAATTTGGCTTGTACTTTGTTTATTCAGAGAAAGAAAGAAGAATCTAGCCTTAGGGTCTTAATAACTGAAAACTTACAATTTTCTAAGGACCTAGACAGTCTTAAAACCAAAAATGCCCTCCTTGAAATACAAAATCTCTCCCTTCAAAACCTGAACAAGCAGCAAGAAGATGAGATAGTAGACCTTCATACTGATGTCTTCAATGCAAGAAACAATCACCTTCACATCAGCAGTCAACTGAAAGAGCTCAACCTCAGAATAGAGGCCCTAAATGATGAAAACCAAGCATTCAAAACAAAAATTGAGTCTTGGAACAAGTCAAGTTCAGCAATGTCACATTTCATTTATACACAAAGGCATCCTTTTGACAAAACTGGACTAGGTGCAAATAACCCAACCTTGATTGAATACAAACTACCTGAACGTAAAAGGAAACTAGAGAAAATGTTACTTGTCAAGATGGGAGACAAAACTATAAGAAAACCCATCTATCCTGTCCAAACAAAACAGGATGTATACAGGCTCAAGAAAAAATGAAAGAGGTCAGGTATCATGATCAAGCATCCAGTAGCAGCATTCAAATGACCAATCCCAACAACAAAAGTGATGTCCCAAGCCCTCAAAAGCAATTCCTGACTTGGAAGAACAATAAAAATGGTCAGTACAACTACAGACAGAAGACCTATCAAGGACAATCTAGAAGACAGCAGACCTATCAAGCATATCCAAGAAGACAGCAGACCTATCAAAAAGGAAACAAAGGAAGAAAAAGTCAAAACTATAGCTCTTCAAGGTTCCCTAAAGCCTATCCCTCACCCAAATCATATAATCCTCACCCTCATCATAACTACCATCACCAACAATTCAGGATGACACCCTACATATACCAAATCCTAGCCCTCCTAAGAAAATTGTAAAAGTTTGGGTCCCTAAGGCTGTCTAACCTCCTGGACCCATAATTCAAAGGGGACCATGTTTATTTCTCTTTAATTGTTTTGTAGGAATTTAATATAGGAATCTGGTACCTAGACATTGGTTGCAGCAGGCATATGACCTTCAACAAATAATGGTTGTAGAACTTCATTTCAAAAGATGGACCTAATGTTGTTTTTGGAGAGAACTCTCAAGCCAGAGTCAAAGGACATGGAGACTTGATCACAAAGATTATTATCTTATCAAATGTCTCTTATGTGGAAGGTCTCAAGCACAACTTGATTAGCATCAGTCAGATCTGTGACAAAGGATTTCATGTTGTGTGCTCTCATAACCTGTGTCCACTGAAGAATTCAAATGATGAAGTCATTCTTACTGGATTCAGAAAAGGAAATGTGTACTGCATATCCCTTGAAGTGACTAAATCTTCCAATGCCATGTATCTACTGTCTTATAATCAGTTTGATTTGGCATGGCTCTGGCATAAGAGATTAGCTCACTTGAACCTTAAAAGCATAGAAAAACTTGCATCCTCCAAACTTGTTAAAGGACTTCCAAAGATATCCTTCAAAAAGAATAAACTGTGCAATGCTTGTCAGTGTGGAAAGCAACAAAGGACTTCTTTTAAAGCCAAAAATAGATTGGATACAAAAAGGCCACTTGAACTTATTCATATGGATTTATTTGGACCAATCAGAACCAGAAGCCTTGGAGGAAAAAGGTATTCCCTAGTGATAGTTGATGACTTTACAAGATTTTCTTGGATCATTCTCTTGGAATCCAAATCAGAAACTCTTGGTCAACTAGTAAAATTGATAAATCAAGTTCAAAACCTCAAAAGAATCAAAGTGGTCAGAATAAGGTCAGATCATGGTACTGAATTTGAGAATACTGGAGTTGAAGATTTTTGCAATCAGCAAGGAATTAGTCACAACTTTTCAGCCCCTAAAACTCCTCAACAAAATGGAGTGGCTGAAAGAAAGAACAGAACAATATGTGAAGCTGCATGGACCATGTTATCTAAAAATAACCTTCCTAAGTATTTTTGGGGAGAAGCTGTTACAACTGCAGTCTATGTTTAGAACAAGACCTTGATTAACAAATTTCACTTAAAGACTCCCTATGAATTGTGGAATGAAATAACTCCAACTATTTCTTACTTTCATGCTTTTGGGAGTAAATTCTACATTCACAACAATGGGAAGAATAATTTGGACAAATTTGAGTCTAAAAGTGATGAAGGCATATTCCTTGGCTATTCTGCAACTAGCAAGGCATATAGAGTTTATAATAGAAGAAGAATGGTGGTTGAAGAGTCCATTCATGTAGATTTTGATGAATCTCCTAGTGCCTGGGATATAAGAATTGATGAATTTGATGAAACTCTTGGAAATGTTGATTCTCTGCGTGAACCTTCACCCATTTTCTCCCAAAATTCCAAAAATGACCAACTCGACTATCTTCCTTATAATCTACCTAAAATCTCTCCTAAACCATTTCCACCTTTCAGCAACCTCAAAATCAATGATAATCAACCTTTACCACCAGTTGATAAGCATGGAACTGCTCTCACTAACCCTGTTTTCATTCTTGATAATAGTCCTACTGATGATAGTAGACCTACAAATGATAGTAAACCTACTACTGATGATAGACTATCACTGAAAACAGAACTGGGATAAATTGTGAACCTAGCTCATCCTCTCAAGAACCATAAAATCATAATCCCCCTAGATCCATTCCTATTTCCAGCATATACATTGATCTCTCTATTGCTAGAAACTACAACAATAATCACCCTAAGTCATTAGTAATTGGTGATATTGACAGTGGAGTTCAAACAAGGTCAAACATTGAAGATGAATCCTTGTATAGTGCCTTCATATCTCAGATAGAGCCAAAGAAGATCAATGAAGCCCTTCTTGGTGCAGATTGGATAGAAGCAATGGAGGAAGAGCTTGAACAGTTTGAAAGGAACAAAGTTTGGAAACTTGTCCCTAAACCTAAAAATAAAACTGTAATTGGGACTAGATGGGTGTTCAAAAACAAGATGAATGAAGATGGCACAGTCATAAGAAATAAAGTAAAATTGGTAGCTCAAGGCTATAGACAAGAAGAAGGTATTGACTATGATGAAACTTATGCTCCAGATGCTAGACTTAAAGCAATTAGGCTTTTTCTTGCCTACTCATCATCCAAAAATATGTCTGTATATCAGATGGATGTTAAAAGTGCATTTCTGAATGGGGTTCTTCATGAAAAAATATTTGTTACACAACCTCCTGGGTTTGAATCCCTAAAATTCCCAGATCATGTCTACAAACTGGATAAAGCTTTATATGGACTCTAACAAGCCCCTAGAGCTTGGTATGAGACCTTATCCAACTTTCTACTTGAAAAGGGATTTACAAAAAGGCAAATTGATAAAACCTTGTTCATCAAAAAGACCAACCAAGATATCTTACTCATTCAAATTTATGTGGATGATATTATATTTGGTTTAACTAATGATGATCTATGCAAGGAATTTGGATCAACCATGCAAGAGAAATTTGAAATGAGCATGATAGGAGAGCTCACCTTCTTTTTGGGACTGAAAGTCAATGCTTAATGGAATTTTTATAAATCAAGGAAAATATACTAGAGAAATGCTGAAGAAATTTGATATGCAAAATATATCCACAGCCAAAACTCCTCTATCAACAACTGCAAAATTACATGCAGATCCTGAAGGTCAGAGTGTGTATCAAACTCTGTATAGAAGTTTCATTGGATCTCTTCTCTATGTCACTGCTTCAAGACCTGACATCATGTTCAGTGTTTGCTTATGTGCAAGGTTTCAAGCAGATCCTAAAGAATCACACTTAGCAGCAGTTAAAAGGATTTTAAGATATCTTAAAGGGACTCCTGACTTTGGGATTTGGTACCCTAAAGAATCTCCTATATCTCTCATTGGATATACTGACTCAAACTATGCTGGATGTAATTTGGATAAAAAATCCACCAGTGGTAGTTGTCAGTTTCTAGGCTCAAGAATTGTAAGTTGGTGCAGCAAAAAGCAAAGCTTAGTTGCTACATCAACTGCAGAAGCAGAATATGTTGCTGCTGGACTTTGTTGCTCACAAGTCCTTTATCTCAGAAATCAACTCAAAGACTTTGGAATTTTTCAAGATCATATTCCTATTTTTTGTGATAATACTAGTGCTATAGCAATGACTGAGAATCCAGTTCAGCACTCTAAAACAAAGCACATGAAGTTAGGCACCATTTCATAAGGGATCATGTTGAAAAAGGTGATATATGCCTCTCTCATGTGTGCACTGAGAATCAACTGGCTGACATTCTCACAAAAGCACTGGATGAACAAAGATTTGGCTATTTGAGAGCAAATATGGGAATGCTGAATATGCCAAGCAAATAAAAAGGGAAATTTCATTAAACATAGTGGAGTACATAACAAAGAAAGGAGTAAATACATAAAAAAAAAAAAAAAAAAAAAAGGTGCCATAAAGGGCTACCCTACTCCTATACACAAAAAGGAGCTAAAAATGTGTCACCAGCTCCTTCCCTATCCAAGATAGCCAACCTCTCCACCAGGTCCTCTATCTTCACTTCATCAGAAACTACTCTTCTGACCTCCATTCTCCAACAACAAAAGAACACTCTGCTGTTGTCTCCACGTCCTCCTTCACTCCTCCTTGAGATGTCCCAACAAATGGCTGACCAGACTCATCAGTTCTTTCTAACATGAGTCTACTATCCCATCTCCATGACTCAACTCCACGGGCCGACTGATTTGATGAAGGCCACACAGTCCTAGGCCACCAATTCCTTACCTCCTGAGGTTTAGAAAAACTATCTAAAGATGATGAGAAGCTGAAAGTGCCAGAAGAATTGTAGCTTTCACTAAAGACATATGCCTCATCTGACCTGAAGCTCCCATCTTCCTTCTCCCCTATTCTTAATGGACTGCAGCAAGCAAAGTACTTGCTTGAAAGTAGGGAAAATGAACTGTTTTTCGTGTAAGAACTGCCATCATAATTATCCCCTTGGCCATCCCTTTTCTCCCCTTGCTTGCTAATCACCAAATCTGACTTCCTCTCCAACTTTAAAAGATCAAACAATGATTTGTTACGTCCTTTATCTTCCTCAATCTCTGACATCTTGGCTTTTCCTTTGCCAATGTCACATCTTTTCTCTATCTCCTCCCCTCTCTTTAGCCTCTTTTTCTCCTCCTTGACAAACTCATCTCTGGAATGTAGCCACATCTCCTTCTTGATAGAACTTTCCATCAATTCCACCTTCTTCATTGGATCATTTGGAAGAAGCTGATCCACCTCTTGCTCACTAACTAAGTCCTCTTGTGACTGATATTCCTTAAACTCTCTCAAGAATCTCTCATCTACCTGCTCGTTCTCCTCTTCTCTCTCTCTGAACTTTAACTTCTTTACAAGATCAGACATCTTGCTTGGGCTAAAAATATTTGTTAGTTTACCCATTCTTTTATGAGAAAATATAAAGGAAAAAGGTCTACTATCTTACTATGAACTATCTGTATCTGAATATTTGGTGTTGTGATGTATAATTCACCAAAAATGTTTCTTATATAGAGAGATTTCACATTATTTAATTCACCTCAAGAATGAATGTTGTAGATGAAATGATGATAGTAGACCTCAAAAGATGCATTCCAGTAAGGTTGATTTGATATGTTAATTCAATCGAGCCGCCTGTATATACTGGATTATAGTTGAATATTGGACTTAACCATGCCAATATTTATTAAGGGAATAAACAATGTTTGCTCCGCTCACGCTATGTCCTCTGCGTAAACACAAATAGAAGACTTTTACTGTTTCAACAGTTACAATTGTGATGAGTCACCTGCTTGTCCACATCACTTATAAATTTCCTTTAAAGGGCATGTTTTTTCACCTTTCTACCATTGTCCCCCAACCCTTTAAAATCCACCGTTTCACTTAAACCAATCATCCTTATAAAACCCTTTTTCTCCATTCAAACAAAAGTGACCGTTATATCCTCTGTTTCTTCTTCTCAAAACCTAGAAAAATGAATTCCACATCCGCCCATGGCTATCGCATTAAAAAATCCTTTAACATTAATCCAGCTGGTGGATGGATTGGAGAGCTTCTCACAAATGCAAAACTGAAGACATTCATAGAGGCCAAGCATCCAATTCTTCCTCTGCTCTGCTCCCACATCTACGATAATGGATTTTGGACAGAGCAATACAACATTCAGTTTACTATCCAAGGTACCTCCTACACCATATCCCCTAGTGATGTTGCTGCCACTTATGGCACTGTAAATGAACCCAACATGATTACAAACATTTGGGATTCCAACATCAATTACTCATCTCAAACTGCTACTATAGAAGGATGGCCTAATTACCATAATGATAAACATGTCTATAAAAAGCTCCTATCTCCCCAATTTTCTACTCTAGCTGATGTAGTTATGAAAGGTTTATGTGGAAAGACCTCTTCCCACCATGTCATGAGCCCCAGTGAGTGGAAACAATTGTTGTGTCTGTTGCATATAGTTCAAACCACAAATTGGAGTTTTGTGTTGTTGTCTAACTTTAGACTTAGGTCTGGCCATCATCCCCTTAAAATCAAAACCAAATCCTCTACAAATCCTGGATTATATAAGTTCATGAATGGGGTTTTGCTTCATATTGGGAGAACAATGAGAGTTAGAGTACCTACCCCCTATGATAGGCAAGCAACCCATCACAGATATAAGGTATTTAGCATTCATACCTTCTCATACAAACAACAGGGTAGGGTACAAGAACCTAGTGAAGATCAACAAGATCCTAACCTTCAAGATGAAAATTCACCGTCTCATGTCTCATCAATCTCTGGCAGTGATATTGAAAGAGAAACCCTAGCTGAAATGGCCCAAAGATTTAAGGGAAAGGGTAGGAAAGACAAAGGATCCAAGATAGTGGACCTAGATGATGACCCTACTGTGCGTGAACCTTTAGCCAAAATCCTTCCACCCTTGCTTCTTGAAGCACCTCCACCCTCTACTCCTGGTCCCTGCATGATCAAAACTCCCTCTCCCTCCACCAAAATTGCCTTTGTGTACAAAAGATCCAAAGCCAAACCTAAACACTCACCCTCACCCATTCCAGAAAAACCCAAACCCCAACCCTCCAGAAAATCTAAGAGACTACAAAAGGACAATGAACCCATTGACTTAGATGAGGTTCCCTTAGTCTCAGTCAGACCTTTGAGTAAGAAAAGAAAAGTGATTATCCCTGAAGAAGAATCACCACCCCTTTCACCTTCTATCTCACCACCTGAACCATTTGATTTTGACCCAACTCATCATAGTTCATCAACTAAGACCCTCAGTTCAAGAGCTCAAGAAGCTATGGAAGCCCTTAAAACTCTAACTGAATCTCAAAGAAAAAAGGCCTCCTCTCCCCCAGCTCAAATTCCTATATCATCAGGTTCTTTATCTTCCTCATTTATGCCAACTCCTGGACTCTTATCTCAATTTGAGGAGGTATCTGTTGAAACTGATAGGGGGAATGCTATTCTCGATAGAACTGAGCCTTCAGTTGAAAAATAAAGGGGGAATGTCAATCTTGAAGATGTTCATGAACAGACAGCTGACCTGGGTAGATCTGTGGCCATGATAGTTGACCTTGCACAATCTATTCCCAGTTCCCCAAAACCTATTCCTTTTACCCAATTAACCATTGGGAGACCTGTTCAACCTTCTCCCTCTTTTCCTGTCTCATCTGGAAAGGGAAAAGCAATCTTGGTTGAGGAAAATCCTTTTGATAAAAAAGCCTACTCTGCCTATCTGATATGGGTAAGATTGCCAAATTCCATGAACTTGAAGAAAAGTTTGGATTTGATGTCACTTGGAAGAAACTTGGTCTGGATAAAGCTCCCTCTACTGGTCTCTCTTCATCCTCCTCTCACTTTTCCAGAGTTGATGATCCCTACCTTCATCCAAATTCTTCTTTTGAAATCATCACTCCTGGTCCATATAATCCTTCATATGACTCCTTTTTTTCAACCAACTTGATTCACCTGTACTATGCACCTCCCCCTTAGTTCATTTCTCATCCAGTGGACTTCTCTATCCCATCCATTCTCCCTCTTGGTCTTTCATTTGACCATCTTAAGTTTCCCCAAGAAATCCTTAGCTTAGATATCTCCAGTCAATATTGGACCTACTCAAAAGCCCAGCTGAACATGACAACTAGAGAGTTTGCTGGGAGAATATTCTTTATGCACAATGAATGGAAGACATACAGACTAGCCTTGAATCAATTCTACATCCATAAGACCCCTCTTGTACCCTCAAGCCTTAATGAAGGCAAAATGGCTCAATGGGAAAAATTCTTCTCCCAATGGTTGTTTCCGAAGCTAAATGAAGGCCTCCATATGCAATCTGGAGTTGTTTTAACCAAATGCATTGACCTCATCAAAGTGATTTATTGGAAGCTAGTCTGTGAGAAGTTGTTTGGCTTCTGTGCTATTAAGAGATTATTTGGTGGAATCCTTCCCAGCTCTACTATCTTCCCAAATGAACCATCACTTCAAGAGCCCTTTCATCAATACTCTTGCCCTCTCATACCTGATCCAATTATACCTGCATATCCATCCACATTTCCTGCTGCTACTCATGAAGACATAAATACAGTTGGGAATTATGTGAGAGCTCAAATGAAGGGACTCAGATATGACTTGACCAAGTTGGTTCAAGAAACACTTGCTGGCAGGATAGTTGACCAGACTGAAGCCACCACCCTTCCAAGAAATTTCAGAGAGTTCACTCAACCTCAAGAAATCTTTACCCAAGATCAACCTTCATCAAGAGGACAATCTTTAACAAGACAGCTTCTAATTGGTCATGCCCCCTCAGTTTTAAGAAATCTGGGAAAGAATGAGCCTCTGCTAAAGAAGAGTCAACTGATCAACCATGGCATTCGGTACGATGATAGGATGAGTCTCACTTGGAACAACAAACTGTACTACTTCAGGTTCAACAAGAAGCAACTCCAACTATTGAATCTTGAAAGAGAAAGACATCTAACTGCAGTAGACCTTGGAGAAGCACAACCTGAACCAGACTATCATAGTGATGACAGTATTGAAGCCTTATTTCACTAAGTCTTTTTTATCTCAAAACCTTTTGTCATTCTTAAAATTTTATTTTATATGTTTTGGGATGTAAACTTAAAACCTTTGCATTTCTCATTGTGATGTAATTGTGTTATATTTTAAGTTCTCTTTACAGGTCTTATTCTACTTCTATTCTTAATTATTTCCCAAAAAGGGGGAAATTGTTAGAACCCTAGTTTCTTAACTAAGTGTTTTGACAAAAAATTAATGAACTTGAAAAGAATTATCAAGAAGTTAACTGGAAATCATCAAGTATTTACAGGTCTACTATCTTCACTATCGAGATAACCAACCTTCAAGATAGCAGACCTTATCACTCTTGCCAAACTAAACTTCCAGACAAAGTCAAACCTGACTCAAACACTGTGCATATACTTTATGCCAGTCAAATATTAATGACTGACATATGCATTTCCAAGATGTTTAAGACCGTTGGAACTCAAACGGATATAAAGCCTATAAAAGGAGCTCAATACTACTGAAGAATAAATCACTGTCTTGGCCATATTTTATACAATTTGATTAAAGCTTCTAAGCAAACTCAATTGTAAAAGCACACTTGATATTTATAAATCTGTGCTAAAATAGATAAGCATATAGATCTCACATAGCTACTTTAGAGCCATCTTAGAGATCACCAAACCATCACACTTGTGAAATATTTTCTTTTCTTTTTCTATAATTTGCAACGAGTACATAACTTAATTAGTGAGGCTAATTAGGTTCAAAAATTCAGAGGGAATTTTCTTGTAATTGATTGTAATTTCTTGACGAAGTATTACAGTAGATTGCTTCTTCACTGTTGAGGACAGTGAAGCGTGGATGTAAGAGAGTTGCTATACTCTGAACCACATTACATCTTTGTGTTTGTGTCTCATTTACTCACACTTATTCACACGCATACCACTTTTCATTTACTCATTTATTTCTTCTATTTATTTCATTATTATTCCGCTGCATAACTCAACACACACACACTACACATCAAGATAGTCGACCTACTCTGCCAAGATAGTCGACCTCTTGTGAACTAACATCTACCTGTTTAAAGTGTATAAATAAAACAGGTTCTTTCAAGTATGATGAGAATATGTATTTATTCACTCTCAAAGATTTACAATAACTTAACCATATATTTATACTAAATCCTAAACCCTATTCTTGAGGAATACTCCTCTTCCTAAAATACATCAACTAAATAAAGGTAAGATATATTTTATTCCTAAACTACATCCAATAAATAACGTAAAATATAATCTCTTGATTCTATCTTCATTTAGCTTGATCTTGATCTCACTTGGTTGACTTGGTCAAGCTCAGTCCATTCTATTCAGTCTCGTTCCGCTCCACACGGCCTGCTCCATCTTATTCTCCAACTCCCCCCCCCTCAAGTTGGAGGATCTACAACGTAGATACCCAACTTGCTAATACGACAATCAAAACGGGGATGGAAAAAAACAGTTTCTTTCAATCGGCAGTCCACTTGTGTGCAACGTTGATAGCACAAGTGACTTAACAATTCGACAGTCAAGCTGCTACGTCTAGCACCCTAGAATTTTTTTCCGGTCTGTCCTTTTGTCAATCAGTCAACGTCGGCGTCCTTGGCTGCATCATTGGTTGAAGTTGACGTCGCCTTCATCATAAATCCGGTGAACCACCACCAGTTTCTGTCATTGTCTTTTTTTCTTTACTTTTTTTCGTGTACCGCCATCGTGATCGCCATAGTTAGGGTTTTCACCCTATTCCCACCGATGGCCAATCGGTAATCTGTCCATTTGAATCTGCCGCCGCCAGCCACAACACCACCGCCGCCGCTACTACAACGGCTGGTGATTTTTTGTTCCTCATCGTGCTCCATCGTGTGGTCTTGCACAATCTGTGCCTCGAAGGTGCTTCTTGGTCATCATGAACGGGCCCCTCCTCAACGCATTCATCGTGCACGTCCCATGCCACGAAGAGGCTTCCATGGGCTCCTCCCATCATTTTTCTTCTTCGCCATGTTGCCCACCATGGCAACGATGGCTTCGTCACGGAAGCGTAGTCGGTCATCAGTCCCCCATACCGGAGGCTTTGATACCATATTAAGAATATGGTGGAGAGGAGTATGATGAGAATATGTGTTTATTCACTCTCAAAGATTTACAATAACTTAACCCTATATTTATACTAAAGCCTAAACCCTATTCTTAAGGAATACTCCTCTTCCTAAAATACATCAACTAAATAAAGGTAAGATATATTTTATTCCTAAACTACATCCAATAAATAAGGTAAAATATAATCTCTTGATTCTATCTTCATTTAGCTTGATCTTCATCTCACTTGGTTGACTTGGTCAAGCTTGGTCCATTCTATTCAGTCTCGGTCTGCTCTACACGGCCCGCTCCATCTTATTCTCCAACTATACCTTTTCAATTTACACCATAAAGTATATTTTTTTCATATATATTACTTGACTTTCCTTAACTAAAATCCCTTTTATATGGGTTTATAGATTCTTCATTAATGTTATATTTGATTATTATAATTGTCTTGCTTCTTTTTATTTGTCTTTGTTGAATGTGACTGTGCCATCTTAATTTGTATTATCTATCTCATATAACTCTTGTCATTATAGCATTCCAGATTAAACTTAGGTAAAAAATTGAACCAATGTTTTTATTCTTTGTATATCTCTACATATAACTTCCAAACAAAGTAAATACATAAGCTATTGTGGGTTGGTCATCATTATTATGTTTGTGTTTGGCATATTTACAGTATGAACAGGCTTGTAAGACGTCGTGTTGCCAATTCTAGTGGTTTGGTATCAACAATGTCACCCCAGATTCTAGAGGGTTCAACTCAACCAAATCAAAGTTTGGCACAGACAAACATTGACTCGAGTAAATTGTTTTTCTGTAATAAGCATTTCTAACTCGTAATAATTATCTTATCTGTTCTTTTACTTCGAGTTACCTATTTCTTCACATTCTCTTGTTCTAATGTCAAATAATTGTAGGCATTAGCCGTACACAAAAGAAATCTCGAGGTCCTACTAGTATGATGGACATTTGGGATGCACGTTGGGAAAGACCGAAAGTTGTGTGCAGGCCCGGTGAATAGGCAGTGCAGCCAGACCAACTGGGCTGCCCGCCTCCAAAAAATGAGGGCCCCCAAATTACTTGATCCCATGTAGTATGTAGTATAGGTATACTATTGAAATAGACGTGTGGTTTTCCATCTGAAGGGCCCCAAGTCAGTTGCTATATGAGTACTATGGCACCCAAGCCCGGCTATAATATTTTTTTTGTTTTTGAACCAAGCCATGTGAATATCTGATTCCTCTCAACTAGTATATGAATGAATTTTAATCCCAAATCAATGGACCAAACTCTAAAAAGATGAAAAAAAGAAAAAATCTCTTCTAAAAAAATGTAAAATATTATAAGACAGCGGGAGTATTGGTGTTTTCGTTTTAGTTATTGTTTTATTTGTAGTTTTGAGTGGTACACCTTATAGAAAGTACTTTGGTAATTTTAAGTTATGTGTTAAATGTAATGATTAAAGAAATAAATAATTTTTAAAGTTTTAGTGATTATTTTATTAAAATTCAATTACTCTCTCCGTCCCATATTTTTGGTTACCAAAACATAATGCGCAGGAATTAACGAAAAGTAAATACTCCCTCCGTTTCAAATTATCTTTCGCTTTAGGAGTAAAAAATTGTTTCAAAATATCTGTCACTTTACTATTATCAATGCACTTTTACCCTTTTGTCTCAATTATACCTTTATTAATGATGGTGAAAGTATCTCTCATGCAAGCATTTAATCAACTAGAAAGTTGAATTATTTAGGGGCAAATGGGTCTTCTTAACATGCATTAATTATATTTTTTAATATGTGTGAAAAAGTCTAAAGCGGCACATATTTTGAAACGGAGGGAGTATAATAATGATAGTGGAGTAGGTGTTGTGAGTATGAAAAATCAAACAACGGAGAGAATGTAGGATAGGGAATGGTAAGTTGATTGGTGTTGTGAGTGTAAAAGTAAAATTGGAAAGAGAATGAGTGTGAAGAATTGCAAAGATTTTTTGCTATTTTGGGTATTAACCATTAGTATGAGACGCCCAAAATATAAATTAGTAACAAAAAATTTGGGACGGAAGGAGTATTATATAGTATGTGCCCGTATGAATATTTAGAACAGTGCCCCTACAAATATTGAGACGGACCTGGTTGTGTGTAATAAGTTTGGCCAACCAGAGGAGAAAACTGCAACAAAGTTGTCCAATTACATTGGAACAATAACTCGAATTGGAAAAATTGCTCCTCTTGATTATGATGGCTGGCATAAGATGCCAGATGAGAACAAAGAATTAATGTGGAAGCTCATACATGTACTTATGTATTACAGTGATTTATTTGGTTGAGAAAGTTTGCCTTGTTTTATGTTCATCTATTTTGCTTCTACTACACTATATTTGTGTAAAAGATTAGGAATCCTATAATTATGTATTCTCCAGATGGAATATCTTTATGATGTAAGAATGTGACTTATTACTTGTTTAAACCCCAATCATTCTTCGAGTTTATGTACAGTCAGTACTTCTGCATAATTGTACAAATGATAAATTGATATATGGTGGGGGTTATATTTTTTACATGATCTCTTAAACCGTCCCTTGAGCTAAGTTGTACACTATAACAATCTTAATCTCTTGTCCCTTAAGTTGTCTATGAAGTACAGTAATGTCCTCGCTTTCATGCATATGACCCTTTTGTACTTTTTTACTGCTTGTAGTTAATGTTGCACGCTAAATTATTAAATGTCTATATACTTCTTATTCATCATTTATTCATGTAATACATTTAAAGCCTAGGCTCCAAGGAGACCAAAATTAACATTCTTTCCACTCTTACCATTTATTATATCACACTAAAAAATAAGTTCAGGTTCAATTATTAACTGTAACTAAAGAGTCTTTTGCCCTGATGCATATCATCAACGTGCCGATTACTAGTTTTTACCAAAATTTGTTAGCTTTACTTGTCGACTTCAATATGAGAGTTGTTTTTATATTTTAATTATGTCACAGATGAAGATTGACATTCCCGCTGATTCAAAAACTTGGGTTATGAAATTGTGTGGAAAAAAGATTACGAACTGGAAGGCAACTCTTAAAAGAAAATATTACAAGGAATATTTATCGTACGAGCAACAAATGCAATGTAAAGATGAAAGAGTTTCAGAAGACCATTTGGAGAAGCTTATCTCATACTGGGATAGTGAGAAGTTTAAGGTATTTTGAAGTACCACCATGACTTCATTTTGTCAAATTATTTTGTATTAGTTAGTTTTTTTTCAATTCATTTATAGGAATGTAGCGCTAAAAATAAAGTTTCCCGTGCACATAAAAATTACAACCATACTACTGGAACAAAAAGCTTCGCACGGATTCGAGCTGAGGAGATTTTATACTCTCACTTATTGATTTATTAATATTCAAATATTAATTTTCAAATAAGACATTAATCTTGTTGGGTATGTGAACTTGTAGAAAGGTAAAATGGACAACAAATCTCCTCCAAGGTCACAGTTATTTAAAACTTGCTACAAGAAGAAGGATGGGGTCGTAGATGGTGGAGCTTTGGAAGATGTCATAGTAAGTTTTATCGATTATTTTTCTCTTGATTTACTGTTGTATTTAAGCTATTGAACATTTTAAAAATATTTTTGTTTAAAGTCATTAAATTTTAATTACATAGTGTAAGAAAAGTTTTTAAATGTGCTTAATAGAATCAATTGTCTGCAAAAGAAAATGAGAATCCAAATGAAGTACATGACACTACAATCCACAATGACGCGTTTGCTCAAGTTATGGGTAGTGATAAGAATGGGAGGGTTCGGATGTATGGCTTTGGGGTGTCTCCATCGGATTTATCCGGTTATGTTCGAGGTCATAAGTCAAATCAAAACAAGAGGTTGAGTGCTATGCAAGAGGAGAATTCAATTCTTAGACCGCGCAATAAGTTTCTGGAATCTCATCTACTTGAACTTAAAGGAGTTGATGGAGACCATACAGATGATGAAAACGTACAGGTAATTATATATTATAAAAAATTAATCAGTATACATTACAGTTTTTATTTGATATCTTATTAATGTATATGAATCTACACGTGCTTAATAAAATTACAGGAAGATGGTGATGAGTCTAATGATATTGCACAAATATTGCTTGAGCAAAATTATGTTAAGAGAAGTGGTGGAAGTATGCAGGTGGTATCTTTTTAATAATGAATTCATTATGGTATATGTGAAACACTTTAATATGCATCACGTAGTTATAATAACATGTTCATTTTATAGAAACGGGTTGAATTCACCCCTTATGAGAAATCACTTCTCCTTGGTAGCAATCTTACAAATAAAAATACCATCATCCCAGAGGTAGTATTATTCTATTTTTGTTTATTATGAAAATTTTGTTTCATACTTGTTACATTATATGAGATAGTGAATGTTAAAAATTGTACATACAGGTCTTCAACTACTTGAGTGCACAAGATTTGTCATTGCTTGTCGAGCGTGATCCTACAAATGTGATAAGTATATCTACAAAGGTAATATATATTGTAGCATGATTAGTTTAATTTCATTATAAATATTAGACATGCAAGTAAATCATATACAATTATAGGGACACAATGATTCGAACTTTCAAGGCCAATCAGTTCTTCCCACGTGCGTTCCTGCCAGTACAACTAATGAGCATCCTCAGGTTGTACTTAAGTTATGTTGTGAAAACCTTTTTGTTGTTAGTAAACATTTCTTATTTACTATAAAAATTTAAGTTAACCACGACATAATATTTTGTAGATTCTAGCTGACTTTCATCTTCCTGAGCAATCACATGGTGTCGATTGTGGTACTGTTATACATCACATGCTGGTAACATTTTTTTTTACAATAGAAAAACATTATATTTTGAAATTTATGTCTTCATATTGAATATTTTGTTATATTTACAGGCTAGAGAACAAACTATTCCTTCCAGTAAGGTTCAAAATGGTTTAAATCTTCTTGAAGACTCACGTGGGGTAGATTTTGGCTTTACTACACGTCATCCAAGTGGAATATTGCATTTACATATATATTGTTAGAAATGTCTTTCTTTTGAATATTATTTTACTATGTAAACTAATATATTCTTAACATGTTGCAGCCTAGAGAAGAATTCACTCCTCGTAGAGAATCATCACTCTCTGACACATTCTCATCAATGCTAAATGGTCCTCATACTCAGGTAAACTTTTTGATATTTTCTTTTATTTTACTAAGAATTTTAAAAAAAAATGTGTCAATGAATTTATATTATTGGATATGCTCTACTTTTTTTCATTTGACATAATGCAATTGCAATACACGAGATGAATGTGTTCCTTTTATGGCACCATTAGTTCTGTGATATCAATTTATTTGTTTATATTGAATTGAAATTGCTTAATTTCTTTTATTTTAGGCTGGTGATACAATTGTTATTAAAAGTATTGTGAATGTTTCTGAAACAATAGCAATCGGGATTGTGGAAAGTACTGATCCTTTAAAAGAAGTGGAAGGTGAACAAATTGGTTCAGGATATTGGGAGGTCTATATTAGCTGTGTAGTTAAGGATGATGAGTGGTTAATTAGACTATACGGACAGATGAGAACTATTGGAGGTGCAGTAGGCACACACGTTGTTTGGCCTGCACCATTTGTGGTACGTTTATTGTCAATTATTTTTTCTTTAACAATTTTAAAGACTATCAAAATTCCAACTGAAATGTAGTCTTCATCCACTGTCTCCATAATACATTTGAATCCATTTATATATGGAAAACAAAAATATTATGGTGTAGTTGTATACGCTTATTAGCCATAGATGTTCATCAATTCCCATGTAACTTTTTTTTTTACTTTTATGTTTATTTCTTCGTTGCAGATCTCAAAGGATAAAGATGCTCGATTTCAAATGTTTAATGATCAGTTCAGTTCACAATTCACAATTCACAATTCTCATCTTCGTAGTTAAGACCATAGATTTGTTTGATGGATATGAAATAAATATATGGATTCATTTATTTATATTATTAAAATCTAGTTGACATTCTTATATTTTTATTGCCGCAGAAAATTTTATTCGGTACGGAGAGGAAAATATTGTTAATTAACATTAATATTTTTTGTTACTTTTTATTTCATTTTTCGTACTTGAATTTTGTAGCCTTTTGAATAATTAGGTATATAAATGTAAAAAGTAAAAAAAAAATTGTCATTATAACAATTTTAATTATAAATGGAAACATTGCAACAATGGCCCTTCTTGATGCCACAATAATAGTGTAAATGCCACAAGGTAATGACGCCATAAATGCCTATTGTAACATCATAAAATGACACAAAATATTGAGACATAGACATTTAAAGAATGACATTAATTTTAAAAAGAGACATTTAATTAATGACACTAATTAACATATAGACATTTAGTCCAATGACACTATTTTGACATAGTGGCATTTAGTTCAATGACACTAATTTCACATAATGACATTTAGTTAATGACATTAATTTGATCAAGTGACATATGAATCAATGAAACTAATTAAACACAGTGGCACGTATATAAATGACACTAACATATTGATAGTGACATTTGGATCTACCGTGACACTACTATAGGTTACATTGATTATGTAATGCCACTAACCCAAAAATGCAACTAAAATTGATAAAGGTGACATTATTAAATGTCTTTGTTTTAGGTTTTTCTTGTAGTACGAATTTTCGATAAATGATATCTAATTTATATGAAATCGGAATTTGATGATCTTTGGGTCTAATTTGAGTATTTCTCAGAGTACTTTTATACATGATGGTCTTAAAAGGTGATTTCATATTAGTTGCTTAGAAATTGTATACTTGTTATAATATTGATATGATATGCTATTTAGGTTAATCTTTAAAAGTATTTAAAATAGATACTAACTCTTGGACCTTGTACCCTTTGTTATGCTAGATTGAGGAGTGTTATCTGAATTGAGTATCGTTTTGGAGTAGCTGGTGATTGAGGTAAGGGGTTCTTGTCAGCCTTGAAACCTTTCTTGTCATTGTTATTGGAACAACTTTGTATTATTGCTCGTATTGTTCATTGTTACTCCGCCATAAACACTTTGAGTTACTTGAATCTTGAACACTTGAAATCCTCGACTAGTAGAGGATCCAACACCGGTTGTTGTCTCGCGGCTCCAAGATCAAATTATCCTCTCGCAGGCGATAATTTGATGTTTGAGCCAACCTTGAACCGTGACTTGACTTGACATTGGGCATTCGGCCGACTCAAAAGTGTTATGGAATAGACATCAAAATTCTTTGTTATCGTTCAATTCATTCACTAGGATGGGTCTTAAAATTCATGAACTCGTTTGATCGTTACCGATTTGTTAAACTGATTTGGGATTCTATATACTGTCCTAACCTTGTTGGCAAGTTCCTTACTGGGAAATTTATGCTCACTCCTTTATTCTTTTTCCCCTTCCCAGGTAGAGCTTAGAAAGCAGTGATGTTTTGGCGCTAGAAAGTGGTCTAGATCGTAGAAGTCTTTTGCTATAGTGAGTGAACTTTGTATCTTGCTTATATGTATATTAACTTGCGTAAAGTTGTAAGTTTGTAGATATTGGTTCGTAATGTTTGGTTTTCGAACTTGGGTTAGTAGCTCTGATGTACTCAACTCAAGCTTTGTATTGTATAGTTTTGGTTTGGTGGTTTATAAAATGAAGAAAAAAATTCGGGTCTCAGCTTTAGTTTACGATTGATTCTCATTTCGTTTGTCACTCCTTGAGGTCCATGCGACCACGGATTTCGGGGCGTGACAGAGTGGTATCAGAGTATAGGTTTATGATCCTTTGGTTAGAGCCTTAGGTTTGATTGTAAGAGTATATGTTTATGATCCTTTGGTCTTCTAGAGCCCTAAGTTTGATTTAGAATCAATATTGGGGTTGGTTTGGAATCGGCATTGTTTAGTGAATTCGTAAGAGGCGTATGTGCATTATGTGGCATATTATTGTTATGTTATGCTTAATCCTATGAATTGTATTGAAGCTATTGTATAGCAACTATGCCCCCCCCCCCCCATAGAAGAGCAAACGGAGATGTGTTAGATTTTCTGAAATTGAAACCCAAAGAGTTTTTGGGTTCAACTGATCTTAGTGAGGTGGAACATTGAGAGGACAGAATGGAGAAGATATTTGATTTGATGTTGTGTACTGAAGCCCAAAAGGTGCAATTTGCTGGGTATATGTTGAATGGAGAAGTGGGTCAATGGTGGAAAATGACAAAGAGGGTTAATAAGGCGATTATAAGTGAGCAACGAACTTGGAAAATGTTTCTTGATTTGTTCTATAAGAAGTATTTTCCGGCTTATGCTCGAGCTCAGAAACAAAGAGAATTTCTTGAACTAGAGCAAGGAAAAATGACGGTTGCGCAATATGAGGCAAGGTTTACCGAGTTGTCACGACACTTTCCAATTTTGGTTGAGGATGAGTTCCAAAAATCCAAAAAGTTTGAAAGGGGACTTAAAGCAACGATCAGAGTTCGGTTAACAGCTCTCATGCTAGAGACATATGCAGCTGTGGTCGAGCGGGCCATGATGGTGGAACAAGATATAATTGAGTATGAAAAGAGAAAGGAGGATAAGAAAGTGAAGAAGAGAAACAGTGATAGAAAAGGAAAGGGGGTTCAAGATAACAACAAAAAGAGGGTAGCTATTGATGCACCTGAGAGACCAATACTATTGACAACTCACTCTACCGTAACTACTTGTGCTTATTGTGGAAAGAAACATAGTAGTACCCCGTTCCACAAACAAATGGGAGCGTGCTTTAATTGTGGCCAAGTTGGTCATCTTATGAAGGACTGTCATCTTATGAAGGACTGTCCGCTGGCAAACAAGCGTTCATTTCTTGCACTGGGACATGGTAGTTCAGGTGGAAACAGTCCTGGTACTACGCCTAAGGGAAAAGTTTTGGCCATCACTGCTAGAGAGGCTAGAGGTTCTAACAATGCAGTTACAGGTACACTTCTTATTTGTTTTAGAGAAGTCTTTAAGCTTTTTGATACTTGTGTTTTGAATTCTCATATATTGCATGTTATGGTTCATGTTCTAAGTACTAGAATTGAAGAAGTGAATATGGAATTGTCATTTGACTAACCTAGTAATGATTTGTTTGACCTTTGTTTTTGTCTTTATCAACTCATAAAGAAAATGAGTTTTAAATGATAATTGAAATGTGAAACAGTTCACAAAAGTTGAAAAATCATATATTAAAAATTAAAGAGTAGATATTTGAATTCAGGGACTGAATTCTTTTAAGGAGGGGAGAATAACACCCCAAATAAATTAATACATTTTGTATGTCACTTGGTTACATTTATGTGGATTTAAATGGTTAATTTGGACTACATATGTTAGAGTAACACCTCGATTAATTGGTCCTATTGCATTGATACATTTTAATTATATTTTTTGTGTGGATTAATTTGAGTTAATTTTTTAATATAAAAATCAATGTATATGTTTAGATTAAATATCATTATTTAATTAATGGATAATTATGTGAAAATGGTACTATTAATATTATTGTTATTTGGGACGTACGAAAATAGAAAATAGGATTTTTGGAATGGAGGGAGTATGACTTTCATTAAAGAAAATAAAATATATAGTAATATAAAATGTGAAATTGTTATAGACTGGAACATTTTGAGAATGATGTGTTTTTGGTTATGGGACACGTATATTATGCATGGAAAATTGATAGCAAGTGGGCTTCTAATTCTGCTTGAGGTGGTGTAAAAATGTAGAACTTAGGTGATGACTCATCTAAAATATACTCCAACTAGTATTTATCTGTTACTTTTAGGGAAGCCAAAACAATAAAAGAAAAAAAAATGTAAAATGATAAGAAAGCAAGAGTCAGCAAGTTAGTGTAATAGTGTAAAAAGATTACACGTGTTTGGCAAGCCAAACACGTGTGGAAAAAAAAAAAGAAAAAAAAAGAGAGAAAAGTTTAATTCTCTTGCTCTAGTTTATATTTCTAAGTTTGTTCATGTTGCTTATACATGTATATGAAATTGATTTTAAAATTAGCCTACGCTTAAAGATCTAGTTAATGTTTAATCACAATTTAGATGGATCAATTTGCTATTTAAGAAATATTACATGTCTATTAATGTAAAATTTGTACAATATGTGTGTATAGGCTAAGATGTGTGTACTGTGTTGTGTGTGTTTAAGGTTGTGTGCGTGTGTATTATGTGTGTGTGTGTATGGAGTAAGTGAAAAGTTTTATTGAAAATTTATGAATTTTTACCATAGCAATGGCTGCTTGGTTTGGTCTTTGAAGGTTGAAGGGGTCAAATTTCAGAATTGTTCTCTGGTCCGAGAGTTTATTTAATTTCCCGTTTGGTCATTATAATGGTGAAATTTCAGATTGGTCCCTGTATTGTTAAAGAGTAACTACTTAAATTAAATTGATCATAACGAGCTCGTTTTTTGATTGAATTAAGATGGTTTTTGAGTCTATCTTGACTAACTTTTCAAAATGGAGTTATTTTCAGAGGGAAAACATGTACTCCCTCCGTCCCACCTCACTTGACACTCAAGAGGTGGACACAATAACTAAGAAAAAATAATAAAATAAGGAAAATGTGTGGTAGAAAATGAAGAGAGAGAATGAGTTGGGTAAATAGTAGTGTTGGTTGAATAAATGAGTGGTGGAAAATAATGATAAAGAATGAGTGGTGGGGTAGAGTGAATATAAAATTATAAAAAATAGGTTATTTTGGGAACTGTCAAGTGAGCTGGGACAGACCAAAATGGAAATAAGTGTCAAGTGAGCGGGGACTGAGGGAGTATACAATTTTCCAAAATTTTGTTTTCTTGCAGCAGTGCATATAAATGATTTTAAAAGTCATTTTTAGTTTGGAAAATTCATAACTAATTCCTCCGGACTCGGAATCGAGTGATTTTTGAGTCTAAACTCATTAGTTTTCATGTTATTTCCAGTGATACAATTAGTTTATGGCAATTATGAATATTTTTGTCCCAGATTTAATATTTTCGTCGCTGCTGCAATTTGGAACATTTTGAAAGTAACGAATTTTCGATAAATGATATCTAATTTATATGAAATCGGAATTTGATGATCTTTGGGTCTAATTTGAGTCTTTTTCAGAGTACTTTTATACATGATGGTCTTAAAAGGTGATTTCATATTAGTTGGAAGAAATTGTGTGAAAGGGGATATGGAATGAGAAGATTTAATGCTTCTCATAAACCAAACCCCATACAGCAATCCTATTTTCATCAACCAAACTACAGAAACCAAACCCCATACAATACTGGACACCTATATAACTCCCCTCAACCCTTTACATTGACACCCTACATGATGCAAATCATGTCCTACTATAACACCCTTAACCAGTTCTTCAAGAGAAGATCAGGTGGCAAGGCTAGGGTACCAAAGAAAGTCTAATCCTTTAGACCCAAAAAGTATAAAGGGTACCATAATTTATATTTTGTTTTATAGGTATCTAGCAAAGGAATCTGGTATTTAGATAGTGGATGCAGCAGACACATAACCTATAACAAGGAATGGCTTCAACAGCTAATCCCAAAGAATGGTCCCAATGTTATATTTGGTGACAATTCTCAAGCAAGAGTCAAAGGATCAGGCAACCTGGTGACTAAGGAGATTATCTTTACAGATGTATCTTATGTTGAAGGCCTTAAACATAATTTGATCAGCATTAGTCAAATCTGTGACAAAGGATACCATGTTATCTGCACAAAGGACCAGTGCCAAGTCAAAGATAAGAACAACAAGGTTATTCTAACAGGAGTTAGAAAAAAGAACCTCTACTGCCTCCTCCTTGAAGTAGTTCAATCCTCAGTTGCTCATTATCTTTTGTCCTATAGCCAATCAGATACGTCTTGGCTGTGGCATAAGAGACTTGCTCATTTGAACCTCAAAACCATTTCAAAATTGTCTATCTCCAATCTTGTTAAAGGTCTCCCCAAAATACCTTTCAAGAAGGACAAGCTTTGTAAAGCCTGTCAATGTGGAAAACAAAAGAAGACCTCCTTTTCTACAAAAACAAGACTTGACACTTCCAAACCTCTTGATCTCCTTCATATGGACTTATTTGGTCCCATTAGAACTAGATCTCTAGGTGGAAAGAGATATTCCCTTGTAGTTGTTGATGACTACACAAGATTCACTTGGATCATCCTTCTTGAATCCAAAAGTGATACTCTTCATAATCTCACTCAGGTGTTCAACAAAGTTCAGAACTTCAAAGGCTTATCTATCAAAAGGATAAGATCTGATCATGGAACTGAATTTGAGAACACTGGAGTTGACACTTACTGTAATCAAATAGGGATTGATCACAACTTTTCAGCTCCAAGAACTCCTCAACAGAATGGAGTTGCAGAAAGAAAGAAAGAATAGGACCATTTGTGAAGCAGCAAGAGCAATGCTGTCAGAACACAATCTTCCTAAATACTTTTGGGGTGAAGCTGTAACTACTGCTTTTTATGTACAAAACAAAACTCTTATCAATAAGTTTCATATGAAGACCCCATATGAGTTGTGGAATGGAAAGGTTCCCACTATATCCTACTTTCATGGATTTGGGAGCAAATGTTACATTCACAACAATGGAAAGAATAACCTGGATAAATTTGATTCTAATAGTGATGAAGGAATCTTTCTTGGTTACTCCAACACCAGCAAAGCCTACAGAGTTTACAAAAAAAGAAGACTAGTTTTAGAAGAATCAATTCATGTTGACTTTGATGAAAGCAATAATCAAAGCAACATTGACTTGTGTGATTTTGATGAAAGTATTGAAATTCTAACAACCTTCCAGAACCTTCACCAACAACCAACAATCCCTCATCTCCAAATGAGAACAACTCTATTCTTCCCTATGTTCTACCCAAAAACACTCCAATAGCTTACCTACTCCAAACAGCTTTCCTCTTCCCAACAGCAAGATGAAACTGTTAGCTGTCAAATAATTTCTTCTCAAATCTCCACTCCAATCCCCATTGTAAATGATGAAAACCTTGTCATTTCCATTCCTATACAAAAGGAAACCATTCCTGAAGGCATTCCTCACTATGATATTTTCATGAGTGCCTTCATCTCTCAAATAGAACCCAAGAAGATCCATGAAGCCCTTCAAGATGCAGACTGGATAGAGGCTATGGAAGAAGAACTTGAACAATTTGAAAGGAATAAAGTTTGGAAACTTATTACCAAACCAAGAAATCAAACTGTCATAGGTACCAGATGGGTATTTAGAAATAAAATGAGTGAAGATGGTACTGTAGTGATAAATAAAGCAAGGCTTGTAGCTCAAGGATACAGACAAGAAGAAGGAATATACTATGATGAAACTTTTGCCCCTGTAGCAAGACTTGAAGCTATAAGACTATTTCTAGCCTTTGCAACTTTTAAAAAGATGAAAGTATTTCAAATGGATGTAAAGAGTGGATTCTTAAATGAGTACTAAATGAACAAGTGTTTGTTGCTCAACCTCCTGGATTTGAACACCCCAAATTCCCAGACCATGTATACAAATTGGACAAAGCCTTGTATGGCCTGAAACAAGCTCCTAGAGCTTGGTATGACACTTTGTCTAATTTCCTTCTCAATGAAGGATTTACCAAAGGTCATATTGACAACACTCTGTTCATCAAAAAGTATGGAGATGACACCCTACTCATTCAGGTATATGTTGATGACATTATCTTTGGATCTTCAAATGAGGACCTTTGCAAAAAATTTGGAGATCTTATGCAAAAACAGTTTGAAATGAGTATGATTGGAGAACTAACCTTCTTTTTAGGTCTTCAAGTCAAACAAATGAAGGATGGGATCTTCATTAACCAAGCCAAGTACACTAGAGACATGATAAAGAAGTTTGATATGCAGAATGCCTCAACAGCTAAGACACCCCTGTCCACCACAACCAAACTTCATGCTGATACTGATGGTCAAAGTGTTGATCAAACACTATACAGAAGCTATATAGGATCTCTCCTATATGTTACTGCATCTAGACCTGACATCATGTTCAGTGTATGTCTATGTGCAAGGTTCCAAGCCAATCCCAAAGAATCTCACCTTGCTGTTGTTAAGAGGATTTTGAGATATTTAAAGGGAACTCCTGATTATGGCTTGTGGTATCCTAATAAATCTCCATTCTCACTAATTGGCTTTACTGACTCAGATTATGCTGGATGCAATCTGGACAGGAAATAAATAAGTGGTGGATGTCAATTCATTGGATCAAGAATTGTAGCTTGGTCTAGCAAAAAGCAAACATCAGTTGCAACCTCAACAGCTGAGGCTGAATATGTTGCAGCTGGTCTCTGCTGTTCCCAAATATTGTACCTAAAAAGTCAACTTCAAGACTTTGGTATGAATGTTACAAATATTCCTATATTTTGTGATAATTCTAGTACAATTTCCATGACTGAGAACCCTGTTCAATACTCTAAAACCAAACACATTGAAGTCAGACACCACTTCATTAGAGATCATGTTGAAAAAGGGAATATCAACTTAGCCAAAGTTGGTACTGAGGACAATGTCTCTGACATACTAACTAAAGCTATGGATGAAAAGAGGTTTGAACTTTTGAGAGCAATGTTAGGAATGATTAACTTTCCTAAGTAAAAGGGATTAACTGTCAATTCATTTCATAAACTTTAAAGAAGTACAAAGACATAGTTAGCTGTTTTACAGTATCCCAACAGCTAACCTAAACAGATCTCTATTCAAGGACAATTATATGATGGCCTGCTTACATCATAAAACTGATACTTCTACTTAAAACACCTCTACCCCTATGGAATTTGGTAGCACTCCCTCCTCATAATTCCTCTCTAAAATCAAAAAGTTCAACAAAAACTTCCTCAACAGCTAACCAACTAACTTAGCTGTTCAAAACCCTATGCCTTCTTACAAGATCTGTTTCTCTTTTCCCTTTCCTTTAACCTCTTTCAGTTGTTCCAATATCTCTCTCTTAAACTTCTCCAAAGCTTCCCTTTCACACTCCCAATCTCTTTTTCTCTTCTCCCTTTCTCTCATCTCCCTATACTTAAGAGGGTGATCAAGAGGAAGCTGTTCAACTTCCTCATGCAACTGATGATCACTCTGTATAGTGTATGATCTGAACTCTCTCTCAAACTTTTCTCTCTCAGTATCTTCTCCTATAAGGATTGAAAAGATTAACTTTTTAGCTGTCTGAGCCATCTTTTTGGGACTAAACTTGGATGACAGTATTCCCATTTTCAAAAATTAAACTATCAATGCCCTCAACAGCTACTAAAAAGAATGAACTTAGTGTATATTCATCAGCTAAGTCCATATTCCTTATATACACAAGGAATTTATGACAATTCATAATAGAGTATGATTATAGACTTAGCTGTTCAATTTTAATTTTGGTCCAAAATATCAACTGATTTGACCACCAAATCTGTACTATTGGTACAAAAGGGTGGCAATTCTAAGATGTGATGGTCAATATTAATTTTGTAGTGTGTTATGTTATATTTAGCACCTTACTTTCCTTAAATATCCGCCCACTATTTCTGGAAATAAATGATATAACATTTACTTCTATTCTATTTACTGTTCACTTGAACAGTAAAAGAGGATAACTGTCTCATCAACTTAACGGCTATCTTTAATCCCCACGTCGCCTCTCTCCCTCAAAATATAACCATTGTCCCCACCTTTTTCACCACGATCTCTCTATTATTCCTCTCCATTTATAAGAAATCCACAGTACATTCCATTCAAAAAAAATCTCAAAATTATCGAACTCTCTGTTCTTCAAACCCTAATACTCTGTTTTCTTCCTCACCCATTTTTTTAAAATCAATGGCCCTCCCCGAAGAATCTCATGGATACTACATCGAAAATGCCTTCTTTGAAAGAGAAGTAGGGTCCTATGTGAAAGGGATTTTAGAAAACAATGGCCTCCTTAACATGTTAACTGCTCAAAACCCAATTCTTGAAAATGCTTGTTCTGAGGTATATCGAATTGGAACTAGGCTGAAAGACAGTTCAATCCGATGTGTGTTTCAAAATGTCATTATGATCATCAAACCTGAGGATGTTCATACCACTAATGGCATTTCAAATCACCCCAGCCTTTTGTCCAACATTTGGAGCAAAGACTTGGATACAACATTTAGTGTTCTCTACAAGCAATTCACCAATCAAGAAGATGTTGATTATGAGTCTGTGAAGAACAAACCCATTCTGAAGAAAAACCTTTCTATCAACAATTCAACGCTCAGTGATGTAGTCATAAAAGGAATGTGTGGAAAACAATCATCCTTGGACCAGCTAAGCTCCTCAGAATGGAAGATTGCCCTTGGACTGATTAGAAGGAAAGTGAATTGGTGCAAAGTAATGCTTGAAAACTTCAACCTTGCCACTTCTCCATCCCTTCACAAACCCTTTGTGAGATCCACCAAACCAAATTTGTTCAGATTCATGAGTGGAATTCTAGCAAAGAAGCTCAAAGATCACCCAGCCATTCTCAATACTAAATGGCTTGAACTTGTTCCCTTCAGTCTCTCCAATAAATTTGACAAAAAGACCATCCCTCTTAAAGGCTCTAAAGAGGGAACAGCTAAGTCATCAAAAGCCAAACCCTCTAAGACATCCAAAAGGGTCCCAACAGCTAAGCCTGGACCTGATGAAGCTCCAGCAACCAGAATGGCCACCAGAGGAACAGCTAAGTTATCTACAAGAAGGAAATCCATAGCTGTTAAGAAGACAGGCAAGAGAAAGATTGATGAACCTCCCTCATCCTCATCTTCAACATCCAGTTACTCCTCTCAGTCAATAAAAAGTGACTCATGTACTCCTCCCACTAGTCATGAACACACAACTGCTGAATTTAAAGTGATCAGACCTGCCCACAAAACTCAAAGCAAGATGATTGTTGATGATGAAGCAACAGTGAGTGAAGGAGAATCTGAGGTGAAGAAAGCGAGTAGCTCCAGTGGTGTAATGGAGATTGATGAAGAAGAATATGGAGTTCAATTGTCTCTACAACAACAAATTGATGAGATTAGAAAATCTAAGCAAGGCAAAGGACCACCTGAGCAAGTTGTGCCAACAGCTGAACAAGCTATGCCAACAGCTAAGCAGGATATCCCAGCAGCTAAGTCAGTTGATCCAACTAACAAGGTAACTTCTTCATCTTCCTCTGCTGGTCAATTCATAGTGAAAAGAAGACGTGTCAGATCTCCTTCTCCTCCCTCTCCTAATTTGACCTCTAGTTCAGATCATGCTGCTGTTATTGAAGGAATTCTTGACCTTACCTCTCAAAACATCTCTCCTGTTGAAACCTTAAGGGGAAACTTACCTAGTCCAGACATCCCTGTAAGGTCAATGGGGAACTCTCCAGTTCTTGTAACTTCCCCAACAGCTGAGACTCAATCTCCCTCTGTTCCACTTTCCTCTCCTCAAACTCATATTTCTCTCCTTTCAATATCTCCTGATCAACCTACTGTCATTCCTATTCTTAATCCTCAAATCATTGAGTTTATCAAAGATAAATCTGTGACCAATCTGTCGGATGATGATACATCAACCCTCTTTGAACAGCTTTCTAGTAAATTTTCTATGGATGAGGCTCTCAAGGCCTTTGATTTTATGAGGATTAGAGAAGCTAGGCAATCTCAAGGTCAAGGTGGATCCTCTACTCCCCATTTCTAACAATCTTCAGGAATGCCTCTATACTCCTTCCTCCCTTGTGTATGCTCTGTGCATTCAATATGCCCAATCCATCTTTTGGACTCTGCTTTCTAAGAAGAGCTGCATAATGGGACTCATTGTCAAAAGCCTCTTCCCAATCTCTTCTATATATCCTCAACATCTTCCTCCACCTCCTCCTCAATTCCATAAGAAATCTAGATCACAAATTGCAAATCTCCTTCCAAATTTTGATCCATTCAAATACACCCCTCCATATCATCTCACCTACATTGACTTTAACCAATTCTCAACCACCCTCATCAAACAACTTAAATCTGCCATTCTCAAAAAGCTTGACAATGTATCTGAGTTCATCCTTCAAAGAGGTGAGAATCCAATCCCTCCTTCTCCTGAACAGCCAACCCAAACAGCTTTTCCACCTCCTCCCAGCAGCCATTCCCTGCCTCCAAGACCATCACAGGCATCAATTTACACCTACTTCCAAGTTCCTCATGCTAGTCAGCCTCCCAAAGTCACCAAAAAGAGACCTGCCTCTTTATATAAGGAATATACAATGGGAGTGTCACCATCTGATGATACCACATCTCCTCAGCTACTGCAAGCTTGGATTGGTCCAAGGCTTCTCTACAACCAACATGTCCTTACCAAAGAACAGCTGACAGCCAGACAAGATCAAAACTTCTAGTATAATTATATGATGGGTCTTGACTGGAAAAATGAATGTGTCTACAGAAGAAATGATCCAGTAAGAAGAGCTGCACTCTTGCAAGAGAAGAAAGCTGTGGAAAATAGTCAGAATGCCTAGTCTAGGTTAAACTAAGTTGGTTTGGTTTCATGTTTTGAATAGCTGTTCAGAACAACTCTTAATTTCCTTTATTTTTCCTTTAGTACTTTTTAGTCTGCATTAACAGTTTGTTTTCCAAAGTAATATTATCAAGAAGATTGTCTCTTCATTGGTTTTATATTCCCTTAGCACTTGTGATTGTAGGTACATAATCAATACCTTTATTTATTTGCCAAAAAGGGGGAAATTATTAGTACCTCACTATGACTAACTCACAATTAATCATAGTAAATATGTTTTGATTAATAAATAATCAAACCTTATTGATTATATGATATATATAAAGACCTGAGCACAGGCAGCCCTTCACACAGCTTAATAGTTAAGCTGCCCTGTTTCAACAGCCAAGTTATTACATGATCTACCTATCATCTATTCATCCTACAAACTGAAGAATTACCTATTACTGACTTTCTCTACCTTAAAAGAATTATCAAGATGATATAATCAAATAAGCTTCAACATCTAAGGCCCTACAAGCCCAACAGCTAAGCTCCCCTGTTTCAACAGCTAAGATTGTTCTTCTTCAACAGCTATCTCCACATCATCAAATCTTTGAAGAATGGTTATTCCAATATAATCAACCATTGGAATAACTCATATTAAAGCTTGATCAAGTGTGAATACACTCTCCCCTTCCTTGACAAACTACAAAGGAGAAACAAATGCTTTAGTCAACTCAGTCAAAAACATATCATTTATTCCTCTGTACCTTTGGTTCCCCAAACGGCTACTCCTGTACCTTTGTCCCCCAATGGCTATATGCCCTCCGATATAAAGGAGTATACTGGCATGTTGTCAAGTATTCCCTCAGCACCCTTTTTACAAACTTACACTATTTGAAAACCTTTGTTGCCTAACTGCACACTCTGCAGTTCTAAATATTTGCATTGACCCCTGCAAATATTGTGCCATTTTGCACCCAGTTATAACCCACCTTCAGCTTAGCTATCAGCCAAGTTAATTTGTTTTGTAAACACACTTGTGATTATTTTCTTTTCTTTTTCTCTTAGCTTTGAAAGAAGCAGCCTTAATTGAAGTGTCAATTAAGTAGAGGGGGTTCAATGGAACTTGCCTTATCAATTCTTGTAACTCTAATTGTAGAGAATATTATAGTGAATTGGTCTCACTGTTCTAACAGTGGGGGTGGGTGTAAGAGAAGGGTTTTGCCTCTGAACCACTTTAAAATACTGTGTACACTCTTGTATCAACACTAACACACACATACACCTTGTCCTTTCATTTACTTACTCATTTTTTTTCCGCTGCACATTTCTTTTTATTTTTATCTCTCAACAGCTAACCTCAAACAGTTAGTTGTTCAAGTTTTAATTAATCTACTCATTAAATTTAACAGGGCCTTTCAGTAATAAATTGGGGTAACGTACTATTGAGTTTCTTGCAATTAATGGAACATACTAAGAATTGACATCTTAATGTAACGTATTTTTATCATCTCGTTTCAACAGCTAACCTCAAACTGAAATGTCAGCAAAACAAGAAAAAAAACTAACACCCTTGAAATATTTAACATTCATTAACTTATTTAATGAGTTTGATAGACACCCCGAAAATCATTACCCCTTCCCCAAACCGAAATACGCTCAATGAGAAGAAGAACTCGCATCTCCCACCCCAACTCCTCTTTACGGCGTCTCAACCCCCACCTCCCGTCGCCTCTCAATCCCGCCTCCAACCCCAATGTTGTTTCCCTTTTTCTGTTCCCCCCTCTCCCCTCCATAGCCACCCTTCCGTTGCTCCATCGCCTCCTGATCTTCATCGCACAGCCCTCAAAGATTTTCTTACTACATCACGCTGTTTGCGCGTGAGGGTTTTTCCGCTCTTTCGATGGCACGTTTCCCATCCTTTGATTTACCTTCTTGTTGATTTGAGAGTCGCCACCATGTTATTGTCGGAACACGGACCGAGATGTCTGGATTCGGGGGTTAAGTTATGAATTGGGAAGGTCAAGGAGCACCCCGCACCCAATTCACCCAATCTAGGATTGGTCTTGCTAAGAAATCATCATCATTGTTTCAAAAATCATGCATTCATGTACCAAAAGATTAAAAAAAATACAAACAAATAAATAATGACTTATTTATTTGGGATGTCGGATCATATGCTTCGAGACCATCTCCAAGGATTGGAGAGGCTCTAGACTGATCCTTTGATGGAATCACACTACTTCAAACACAAAGAAGGAGATGAGAAGATGGAAAGCAAAGATTTTACCTAAGTGTTTTCTTCAAGAATCCTATGGGTGGCCTTGACTAAAGGCCTTGATCCTCCAAATTTAGTGGGTATCAGAGAAGGGATGATTATGAGAGCTTTCTTGATCATATTTTAGGTTGTTTGGTGGATATGAAGCCTACTTTTTTTACCATTAGTCATTCTACGCAAGAAAAACTATATTTATAGGGGATTTTGACCTAGGGTTTTGGCCAAGAAGGTAAGTTGAGTGGGAATCAATTGGTTGATCTCCATAGAGGTATTTTTGGACTCTAGGACCGGCCATTAGGTTTTCCCGGATTGCATGAGTGTTTGCCAAGAAAAGGGGTTAAGATCAACAAGGAAACTGACCAAAAACCCGACTGTCGAGGGGGATACCTCGTACGAGACATCAATGTCTCGTACGAGACATCAATGTCTCGTACGAGACATCTAAGTGTTTGAATAACTTATTTGTCCTCTGCGATAGTTTTAATGTTCAGTTTGGCCCCTAACTAACGGAGTCAGTCAGAAACTTAACGAAACATGTCCAACTTAACGAGTTTTGACCCAAATCAAAGGTGAGACACAGAAGTATTGTGATTATAAATGAATTTTCAAAATGGGGTGTCTACAGAGCCCCTCAGCGACGATATTTATGGATGAAGTACCGTCGTCGATAGAAAAGACGCCATTTTGAACTAGGGGTATGGTCGTGCTGAAAAGCTGCCTATGTATTACCTGGAAGGAAATCAGACCAAACGTAGTTCGACCTGAAAATACGCGAAAACTGAGGTTTAGGGTATTTTCAAAATCATTTTCGAAAACAATACTTGTGATAAGTAAAGCTTAGAGTTTTAGAGGGTACCCATACTGAGGAATCAATAGCCTTAACCCAATTCTGAATATACTCCTTCCTTTGCCGATGATGAAACATCTCCAGTTGCAATCCATACTGAGTAAATCAATCTCTTTGACTCCAATTCTGAACATGCCCTATTGTTGATGACGAACCGTCTTCGATTTGGAGACGCCAGTTGCCTGGACCTCGCTTCTCCTTCCCAACGAGTTTGTCCCTTACGTTGGAAAATGTGAATCCTATGTTATTAACGTACGTCTTGATAACAATTATCGGACTCTGGGTTTGGAGACGCCAATTACTCGGACCTCGCTTCTCCTTTCAACGCGACTGCCTTTTCATTGAAAATGTGAATCCTATGTCATTAACTTACGTCTTGATGACAATTGTGGGATTCCAAATGGTGGGATCCTGTGTTGTTAACTTACGTCTTGACAACAGTTGTGAGATACCCGGATGTGGAGACGCCAATTACTCGGACTTTGCTTCTCCTTCTGACGCGACTGCCTTTTCGCCAGAAAAGTGAATCCTATGCCATTAACTTACGTCTTGATGACAATTGTGGGATTCCAAATGGTGGGATCCTATGTTGTTAACTTACGTCTTGACAACAGTCGTGGGATACCCGATTATAAATCCTGTGCCATTAGCTTACACCTTGATGACAGTCGTGGGATTTCCGATTGTGAATCCTGTGCCATTAGCTTACACCTTGATGACAGTCATGGGATTATAAATCCTGTTCCATTAGCTTACACCTTGAGGACAGTCGTGGGATTTCTGATTGTGAATTATGTGCCATTAGCTTACACCTTGATGACAGTCGTGGGATTCAGAGTTTGCTGATGCAGATTCTTGTTGCTCACCCATGATCTTAGATGCGCGGTGAGAATAAATTCGTACTGAGAAACAACTTTGCTTGTTCCAATTCTGAAAATATCCATTTGTTGACGACTCAATGTTCCATCTTGAACCGGGTTCAGATTTGACCTCTTGGTCTAAAGCAGGGCTTTCTCTGACCTTTCTGATAAAAGCAGGGCTTTTCTGGAATGTCTCAAGAAAACATGGTTTTCTGAGACTTTTCTGGAGATCTCTTATACGATGGAACGATGTCTCATACGAGACTTCTCTGTTTTTGCGCAGAACAAACGAATATTAGGCGCTGAAAGTGATTTTCAAAAATCATTTTTTCATTTCATTTTCGGGATCTTTCGACCCTAGGCAATTTCCTATCTCAAAAATATCCCTTTTCACCAAGTTTTAGTGATTCCTGACCCTTGCAAATGGCCGGTGCTAATCGTTCACATAAGGAACACCTCTTCGGTAGACATATGAAGGGTAAAATATGGGCGACTGATGATTTGTGCCCGTTCCCAGAGGACCACGTTTCTCACGCCGTTCGGACTAGGCGGGTAAGGATCTCTTCCTCTGATTGAGTTTCCATGTCAATTTTATTGTTGCATGTCTCGATTTAGTATTCTAGCAATTGGCTCTTGTCAATTTTCGCCTAGAATTATCGCTGCTAGGGTTTACCATGCATGGCTGATCTTTCGACAGAATTTCACCCTTGTTGGTGCTGAAAATCATTGTAGTATAGTAGTACATGATTTCGACTGTCACTTTAGGCAATTCTGTGACTTTTTTTGGGTAAAATGCTTAAGTGAGGATTTTACCGATTTTCTAACGTCTGTCTCTTTTGCCTTTGTTGTTTGCAGTCATTCAGGGTGATTAATAACTGTAGAGGCAGCATGCGAGCGGTCGCTTAGAGGTGGGCAACTCTCAATGGCGAGGTAAAGGAAGAGATTGAGAACCTCAGATTGAAGCCCTTCTTTGACGGCCTTGTCGGTGAGAGGAGGAACGTGCATTTGCTCCAGGCCATCCGAGAACGCTGGTAGGATAGCACTTACACCATGAATATGCGGTGGGGGGGAGGTTACCATGACCCCTACTGATTTCCATGCCATCACCGGACATGCCATTTTCGGTGAACCACTTGAGGTAGATGCGGACTTCCGTCCTAACGAGGATGACATGGTATGCCTTCTAGGCTTCTCTGTGCGTACCTAAGACAAGGGCGTCCCTCTCACAGCTTTGAGGGGTAGAGTTGATGCTTATCTCATGGTTAACGCCGGTCAGATGGGACCAGTGGGTACTCGCACTGTAGCCATCCGCAGTTTTCTGTGGTGGGCCTTTTCTGAGACGCTATTTGCTAATCATGCGTCGACCGCCCTTTTTTACTTTGCTGAGTGTGTTGAGGGATATGAAGCATGTCACTGATGCTAGCTGGGGCTCTGCTGGCTTAGCCCAGTGTTACGTGGCTATGGATGAGAGTTCGTGAGATAGGGCGAACGCTGGCTTAGGTAGTTATAGTCACGCCTGGGAGGTATAATACTCATCTTCTTATGTATTCCTCCTTTATTTCAGTCAAAGTTTATTTTGATAGCACTCCTTATCTGAGCTACTTGTATATTGACATCCTTTATGTTTCTCCCATTTTGCAGGCCTGGGGATATGCCATTTTCGTTCTCTTCTCTTTCAATCTTCGAGACAATACTGTTATGTTCCCTGATACTCTGAGGTGGCGTCGGGATAACAGGGATACCCGTGATGAGTAGGCCGAGGGGGCTGACATGACGGTGGAGCGCATGAGGCTATATTTTGACAGGTTGGAGGCTGTCCTGGAGTCCGCTGTTGCCTTCTTCCCATGGCGGAGTTTGGGCATTGATCATGTTCACAGGTTTGCTGGTATGAGGCTGTTGATGATTGGCCTTGGCGGTGGGTGCTTCTATTTAGGAAAGAGAGTCTCTCGCCAGCAGGGTGGTGGCAGACTTGATGTCATCGTCCCTTTGGACCCGCCGGCCCAATGCTTAATTCTTATGCCATTGTGGAGGACGAGAGAGGGGACCTCATTATTAGCTAGGATGCCTTTGACCTTATGTCCTTGGAGGCTGATTACCAGGACTTCCTTACTCGTCTTATGCCCCGATTGATTCCGGAGGGTGATCAGGCTCAGGCCCAGGGAGTTGTTATTGGTAGTGGTGCCCTAGGCACGTTTAATAAACGTTGTAATTGTTATCATTTATTTCATATCAATAAAGAGATGTTTTGATTATTATTGTTGTTCATGTTTACTTATGATAATCCCCGTCCCTAGTACTTGTTAAGCACTAGTATAAAGGCTAAATGATCATGGGATAATCATGTTAGATTTATGGGTACTTGTTTGGAACAAGGTACTGGACATGACCCGCTGTATGAGATTTATGTCATGGTCTATGTCGAACTTATATCTCATATTAGTTATGTGATTTGAATCCTTAGACATGAAGTTATTATAGTCTTCCACTTGATGAACATTGTGTTTGACATATTCAAACGCTACCTTAACATGGTAGTTATAAAGGATATGATTGGCATAATCGGATTCCCGTTGGGAAGAATAATAAGCTAAATGGATTGGTCCCTCCACGGAGAGATGTCAAGCTTGGGCCCCTCGAAGGAATGATGTTGATGAAATGTTTGGCCGGACTCAAATGGATTGATTGGATCAATAGCATTTGAATTATCAACATATTCGGAATCGAGAAAGTATTGAACAAGACAAGTTGACTGTTTGACCATGACTTGTGTTCAATGACGTCGTGGACAAAAGGTTTGTGACATATTCTAAAGGAATGCGAACTTGTATCTAGTTATACTATTTGGATAGGTATGACGGTTTGCTAGAACCTAATCATATCTTATGGTTTCATGTTTGAGCCCATTGCCAACTTAGTATAATCCTAGAGGGTCACACACAATAGAACGAATCTTAAATAAAAGGACTGCATTGGAATTTAGGGTCGAAGGACCTCAAAGGAATTTTTGGAAAATTATGGGTTTTCTTGACAGCGAGCGGGCGCTCGGTCTGGACCAGGCGGGCGCTTGGTCTGGCGGCAGAAAGTTTCCTAATTCGATTTGGGAAGGTTTTTGGCACAAGTTTCCTATTTGGAATAGGTCTTAATTGTGTATAAAAAGCCAAGTTCGGCAAGACCATTAGCCCTAGTGTTTTGTGTGCCTCCAAAGAGTTTGAGAGAGTTATTATTTTGTTCCAAGACATCTTGGATTGAAGAACAAAATAATTCACAAAATAATTCCATATAGTTCTTTATTAAATTGTGAAAGTGTGTTTCATAATTATTGGTCTAGCAACCAAGATCAAGAAGCTCCTTGATATTCGTTCGTGGTGTGGATACCGCTAGAGGGTGAATTTTATCATCTTCAAAGTTCGTGAATTTTGTCCGTGATAAAGCTTCAAGTTCTTCACCAAAATCAAAGCTAGAATTCATAGACATCAAGGGTTAGTTTATCCTCTATTCCTTATGTTGTATCTGATTTAATCATATGAACGGATCCATGGCTTTGGGTTTCATAAAAATTTAATTGCTATTTTCCGCTGCGCATGTTACTTGGAAACCCAACAGTGGTATCAGAGCCCCGTTCATGTTGATTAATTCAATACTTGGATCATGTTATGTGTATATAAATTGTTTATGTGCATAGCATGATATGAATATTGGAATATATGATGCTTATGTGTTTTGTGATTTTATGTGGTTTATTGTTTTGCAACTTTAATCGCACGATTCAATCGCAATAAAAATTATGGTGGATTCTGAATTATTTCGATTATTAATTTTTGATCAGATCAAAGTTTTAATAATCGGGGAAAAATAATTTTGAGATAAAATTTTCGAACTTTAAAATTCTGTACCATTCTGACCTACCAGGCGCGCGCTCGGTCAAGACCAAGGCGGGCGCTCGCTCGTCAGAATCTGTTCTGATTTTGGTTAAAATCTGAATATGGAATTTTCGATAAATTCAACAAAACCAGTAACAGAACCAGTCCAGACTTGCTGATCTGGAATGGGTTTTGGGTAGTTGGTTTGTGTGTGGATTTTGGGGTTTGATTTTCCTATTTGTTTTAGTCTTGTGATTCCTAGATTGGTTCAAGTTTTGGATGGTTAATCTGCGTTCATCGAGATTGTGTTTCCCAAAATTGATCGCAATCAAAGTTTCAAAGATAAAACGAAGAGTTCATAATTGCTAAAATTGAGAAACAAAGTTCTTGATTCAAAGTTTGGAGATCCATGTGGAATTGTGGATGCAATTGGCCTACGTTCATCGAGACCATCTATTGCTTAGTTTCGGCCACATGGACTACTTTCTTGGTTTCTTGAATTAGTGCGGGATTGTGGTTGCCTAATGGCTTAGTTCGACCGCACTTCTTGTTGTCTTGATTTGGAAATAATAACCGAAGTTGAAATAGTCTCATCCTCATAATTATAGAGAAACTAATGACACATAAATATCATGCTTAAATTAATGGAGATTAATTTAGTGGCTAAACTTGATGTGTAACATGTTTATATTATGTGCTCATAAATGTGTTATATGCTATATGTGATGAACCTTCAAAAAAGTTTTAAGTCCTTCATTGCCATGCCATGATTAAAACACTTGTTTATACATGTGTAATCTTGATGTGGGTTCGCCTCCGCGAGGTGCATTAATTTTATTCATGTATGAGCAAGATGAGGTTCATTAATTTAATGTGGGCTTGCCTCCGCAAGGTGCATTAAATTGAATGGTTCCTATACGTTTAAAATGGTTGGACTTAATTAGGCGTCAAAACAGTTTTGGGCCTAGGAAAAAGATGAGATTAAACATGCTTGAAAAATTGGATTTCTCAAAGAATCTCATGAATGTATCTAAGAATCATATGGGATATGATTGACATGATTGTCTACCTAATTAATTTAGTTTTGAGCGGTCCGCCTCCGTGGACTCAAAAGTTAAATTAAAGTTTGATCTTAGCCCAATTAAATTATATTATACATTGGATGTATATAAAGGTTATATAATTTAGTGGGAGTATTTTGTTTGAAAAATACATTGTTTATTTCTTTAATGAAAACCGGTACTTATTAAATTTTGAAACTTTTGTATATTTGTAGATAATGACTACTAACACTCAATCAATTTCGTTGCGATCGATCCTTGAGAAGGATAAGCTCCAAGAGAATGGTACAAACTTTATGGATTGGATCCGTAGCCTAAGAATTGTTCTAAGGCAAGAAGATAAGTTGTACATTCTCGATGGGCCTCTTCCTGCTGAACCAGAACCTACTGCCCCTAGAGCAGAAAGAGATAGTTACAAGAAACATCGTAATGATTCTAGAGATGTAAGTTGTCTCATGCTTGCTACTATGTGCTCAAAACTCCAACAAAGTTTGGAACATTTGGAAGCCTATGAGATAGGCGTGGAGTTAAGAGCCATGTTTCAAGAACAAGCTAGGAAAGAGAGGTACAAGACCATTGTTGAATTCACTACTTGCAAAATGAATGAAGGGCAACAAGTGAGTCCTCACATGCTGAAAATGAAAGGTTATGTAGAGCACCTTAAGAAACTTGGCTATCCAATCCCATTGGAGCTAGCCACGGATCTCATTCTTAATTCATTGCCTAAAAGTTATAATCAGTTTGTGATGAGTTATAACATGCATGGAATGGATAAGAATCTCTCCGAGTTGCATGGGATGCTTAAAACTGCGGAGATGAAAATTGCGGAGAAAGGTTCTCCCGTGCTCTTAGTTCATGATGGGAAGAAGGCTAGTGCCAAAGGAAAGGGTAAGAATGTTGTCAAACCCAAAATAAGCAAGGCAAGTGTTGCCAAGGCTTCTGAGGCAAAACCCGATTCACAAAAGGATGCAATCTATTTCCATTGTCAAGAAATTGGTCATTGGAAACATAATTGCAAGGCTTTCTTGGAAGAGCAAAAGAAGAAGAAGGGCAGCAAGGCTGCGTCGACTTCAGGTATCTATATGATAGATATTCTCCTTTCTACCACTGATTCTTGGGTATTGGATACCGGATGTGGTTCTCACATTTGTTTAAATGTGCAGGGTCTAAAGAATAGGAGACTACTTAAAGAGGGTGAAGTAGACCTACGCGTGGGGAATGGAGCAAGAGTTGCTGCATTATCCGTAGGGACTTATGAAGTCACTTTACCTTCCGGATTAATTCTTGTTTTGAACAATTGTTATTATGTTCCGGATTTAAGTAGAAATATTATTTCAATTTCTTGTTTGGATAATGAAGGTTTTAAGTTTCTTATTGAGAATAAGAAATTTTCTATTTATTTAAATGATGTGCTTTATGGTATTGCTAATTCATTTAATGGCCTTTATATCTTGGATGTCAAGAATGAAAGCAATGACAATGTCTATCATGTAAATAAGAAATCTAAACCTAATGATGTAAATCATACCTATTTATGGCATTGCCGTCTTGGTCATATTAATGAGAAGCGTATCTCAAAACTCCATGGGGACGGACTTTTAGGTTCATGTGACCTCGAGTCATATGATACTTGCGAGTCGTGTCTTCTTAGAAAAATGACTAAGACACCTTTTACCAAGTTGGGTGAAAGGGCAAGCGACTTATTGGGGTTGATACATTCCAATGTATGCGGACCATTAAGTAGCAATGCTAGGGGAGGATTTCAATACTTCATAACCTTCACGGATGATTATAGCAGATTTGGGTATGTTTACCTAATGAAACATAAAAGTGAAGCATTTGAGATATTTAGAATATTTCAAAATGAAGTAGAAAAACAACTTGGCAAAAGTATTAAGGCACTTCGATCAGATCGTGGTGGAGAATACTTAAGCCAAGAATTTGATGATCATCTGAAGAATTGTGGAATAGTTTCACAATTGACTCCACCCGGAACACCACAATGGAATGGTGTATCCGAGAGGAGAAATCGGACTTTGTTAGACATGGTTCGATAAATGATGAGTCAAGTTGATCTTCCAATATCCTTTTGGGGTTACGCTCTAGAAACCGCTGCTTTCACACTAAATCGTGTTCCAACTAAATCGGTTCAAAAGACTCCATATGAGATGTGGAGCGGAAAGAAAACTTGTTTATCTTTCATGAAGATTTGGGGTTGCGAAGTCTTTGTCAAAAGACTTGTCTCTGACAAACTTGCACACAAATCTAACAAATGTATTTTCGTGGGATATCCAAAGGAAACTAGAGGATATTACTTTTACAACCGTGAGGACAACAAAGTGTTTGTTGCCCGAACTGGTGTCTTTCTAGAGAAAGGGTTTCTCTCCAAAGAAATCAGTGGGAGTAAAATAAATCTTGAAGAAATTCGAGACCCAGAAAATAACATTGAACCAATAGTGGATCAAGAACAAGAGTTGTGGAACCTGTTCAAAATACACAAGCAACTCGCAGATCTAGTAGGTTACGATCCGAGCCCGAGAGATATGGATTTCTCGTAACGGATAGTAATGAGGTAGAAATCATTGAGAATGATGAACCGTCAACCTACCAAGAGGCGATGTCTTCTCCTGATTCGGACAACTGGCTTGGAGCCATGGAATCCGAATTACAATCCATGCAAGACAATTAGGTTTGGAATTTGATTGATGCGCCCGAAGGTGTAAAAACCATAGGATGCAAATGGGTCTTCAAGAAGAAGACTGACATGGATGGGAAGGTGCATACTTACAAAGCTATACTTGTAGCGAAGGGTTATAGGCAAGTTCATGGTATTGACTATGATGAAACCTTTTCACCCGTAGCAATGATCAAGTCTATAAGAATTTTGCTTGCCATTGCCGCATATCATGACTATGAAATATGGCAAATGGACGTCAAAACCGCTTTCCTAAATGGAAAACTCCAATGACACAACCAGAAGGTTTTGAACAAGATTCTAAAGTATGCAAATTGCAGAGATCCATCTATGGATTGAAGCAAGCTTCTAGGAGTTGGAATCTCCGTTTTGATGAATCGGTCAAAGAGTTTGGTTTCATCAAGAACGAAGATGAGCCTTGTGTATACAAGAAGATTAGTGGGAGCATAGTGCTATTCCTTATTTTATACGTGGATGACATATTACTCATTGGAAACGATGTTCCTACACTTCAGTCCGTAAAGACTTGGTTAGGAAAATGCTTCGCAATGAAAGATATGGGTGAAGCCGCATATATACTTGGCATTAAGATCTATAGAGATAGATCAAGGAGGCTACTTGGTTTAAGCCAAAGTACATACATTGACAAGGTCATTAGAAGATTCCGTATGGAAAATTCTAAGAGAGGCACCTTGCCCGTGTTACATGGAGTTTCTCTAAGCAAGACTCAATGTCCTAAGACAAACGATGAGCGTGAGAAAATGAATGATGTTCCATATGCTTCGGCAATTGGGTCCATCATGTATGCCATGATTTGTACTAGGACGGATGTATCTTGTGCTTTGAGCATGACAAGTAGATACCAATCCGACCCTGGCAAAAATCACTGGATAGCTGTAAAAGCGATTCTTAAGTACTTGAGAAGAACTAAAGACTCGTTTTTGGTCTATGGAGGAATGGAAGATGATCTGGTTGTAAATGCTTACACGGATGCAAGCTTCCAAACCGACAAAGATGATAGCCGATCGCAATCAGGTTTTGTGTTTATGTTAAATGGTGGAGATGTAATATGGAAGAGTTCCAAGCAAAGTACAACCGCTGATTCTACAACAGAAGCTGAGTATATTGCCGCATCGGATGCTGCAAAGGAAGCTGTTTGAATTAAGAAGTTCATAACTGAACTTGAAGTGGTTCCTAGTATTGCTAATCCAATAGACCTTTATTGCGATAATAATGGTGCTATTGCTCAAGCAAAGGAACCAAGAGCACATCAGAAATCCAAACACATACTTAGGAGTTTTCATATCATTCGAGAGATCGTTGATAGGGGAGACGTAAATATATGCAGAGTACCTACTGATGACAATGTTGCGGACCCGCTAACAAAGGGACTTCCACAAGCTAAACATGATGGTCATGTTAGGTCCATGGGTATTAGATACATGGGAGATTGGGCCTAGGGCAAGTGGGAGATTGTTGGTAGTGGTGCCCTAGGCACGTTTAATAAACGTTGTAATTGTTATCATTTATTTCATATCAATAAAGAGATGTTTTGATTATTATTGTTGTTCATGTTTACTTATAATAATCCCCGTCCCTAGTACTTGTTAAGCACTAGTATAAAGGCTAAATGATCATGGGATGATCATGTTAGATTTATGGGTACTTGTTTGGAACAAGGTACTGGACATGACCCGCTGCATGAGATTTATGTCATGGTCTATGTCGAACTTATATCTCATATTAGTTATGTGATTTGAATCCTTAGACATGAAGTTATTATAGTCTTCCACTTGATGAACATTGTGTTTGACATATTCAAACGCTACCTTAACATGGTAGTTATAAAGGATATGATTGGCATAATCGGATTCCCGTTGGGAAGAATAATAAGCTAAATGGATTGGTCCCTCCACGGAGAGATGTCAAGCTTGGGCCCCTCGAAGGAATGATGTTGATGAAATATTTGGCCGGACTCAAATGGATTTATTGGATCAATAGAATTTGAATTATCAACATATTCGGAATCGAGAAAGTATTGAACAAGATAAGTTGACTGTTTGACCATGACTTGTGTTCAATGACGTCGTGGACAAAAGGTTTGTGACATATTCTAAAGGAATGCGAACTTGTATCTAGTTATACTATTTGGATAGGTATGACGGTTTTCTAGAACCTAATCATATCTTATGGTTTCATGTTTGAGCCCATTGCCAACTTAGTATAATCCTAGAGGGTCAAACACAATAGAACGAATCTTAAATAAAAGGACTGCATTGGAATTTAGGGTCGAAGGACCTCAAAGGAATTTTTGGAAAATTATGGGTTTTCTGGACAGCGAGCGGGCGCTCGGTCTGGACCAGGCGGGCGCTTGGTCTGGTGGCAGAAAGTTTCCTAATTCGATTTGGGAAGGTTTTTGGCACAAGTGTACTATTTGGAATAGGTCTTAATTGTGTATAAAAAGCCAAGTTCGGCCAGACCATTAGCCCTAGTGTTTTGTGTGCCTCCAAAGAGTTTGAGAGAGTTATTATTTTGTTCCAAGACATCTTGGATTGAAGAACAAAATAATTCACAAAATAATTCCATATAGTTCTTTATTAAATTGTGAAAGTGTGTTTCATAATTATTGGTCTAGCAACCAAGATCAAGAAGCTCTTTGATATTCGTTCGTGGTGTGGATACCGCTAGAGGGTGAATTTTATCATCTTCAAAGTTCGTGAATTTTGTCCGTGATAAAGCTTCAAGTTCTTCACCAAAATCAAAGCTAGAATTCATAGACATCAAGGGTTAGTTTATCCTATATTCCTTATGTTGTATCTGATTTAATCATATGAACGGATCCATGGCTTTGGGTTTCATAAAAATTTAATTGCTATTTTCCGCTGCGCATGTTACTTGGAAACCCAACAGTTGTCCACGTCCCTTTTCGTCCACAGCTTGGACCAGCTTCTTTTTCCTACAGCGTGGCTGATGGAGTAGAGAGTACCGAGGATCTTCCCGCGCAGTATAATATGCCTGAGGAACTTGTACCCCCTGCCTATGTGACCATGGTATGATTTATGACCCTTCTTCCGTCATTCCTTGTCATTCTACCATTTTATCCCTCTGTTTATCATTTATCTGAGGATTTTGGTATCTCTATTTGTTTCTTCTCAACAGGTGCCCATTGCAGAGTATAGAGACGTCACGGGATGGCTCGTCCAGTTCATGGCTTATGCCAAGAGGATGAAGAGAGAGACATCAAGGCTGCTCAGACGATTGGCTCAGCAGACGGCAGAGCTAGCTTCTTGCGGGAAGAGGCCTCGGACTGATGGATGATAGTGCGGCAGTGGAGACACTTTTAGATAGGGTTCCCCCATTCTCCCCCTTTGTTGATGATGTACTTATTGCCTCGGCGTAGGCGAAGACAATTTTTTCCATTCTTTGGTTTGTACCTATGCAACAATTATTTCCTAACTCTAGCATACAATACATTAGTTAATTTTAGTTTTATTTCTGACTGTGTAAATGTATTGACTCATGTCCGGTTGGTCGACCGAGGGGTAATTTTTATGAGATGGATTCGCGTTGGGTCATTTATATGTGATGTATGAACTGTTTTGGCTGAATTTCTGGGGTGGTTGAGACATGTTTTGACTTGTCGAGTAGCCTGAAATCTGAGCAGAGTTGTTGTTGTTCTAAGACATCGATGCCTCGTATGAGACATCGATGTCTCGTACGAGTCATCCCGTTGATCTGCGACTGTTTCTCCTTTTTCCTCGAGGATTTGGTGTCCAAACTTGTATATAAACACCTCTAGTCCATCCTAGAATACCATGCAGCCTTAAATCAGTTCTGGGAACCTTTCTTTTGGAGTATAATTCTCAATATTTTTCTCCTAATGGTCCCAAGTAAGTCCGTCCCTTCATCAATGATTGTTGATGAGTTCTCCTTGGACTTAAAGTTAGTGGAACGCTACAAGAATGATTTAGCAATGTTCTTCCGTTCATTCAATAAACCTCGTCAAGAGAGATTCGTGGAGATGTTCGGTTTTAAGATTCTTTTCACCTTGAAGAATCTAAAGCCGGAATGGGACCTTTTAAGGGGAGTTGCACGCTTCTGGGATCCATTGACTCATATCTTTAACTTTTCACTTAATGAGATGGTCCCTACCGTGGAGGAGATGGCGGCTATCTTGGATATGCCGTTGACCGGGGTGGTTGCGGTTCCTAATTGTGACAAGGTACCGGCGGAGTCTCTAAGGGACTTATTGATCATTGGCCTTCCCGAGGCTCAGAGTTATATTCACAATCTCTATGTCGATCTCCACGCTTTGCCTAGAAGATTTAAAGGCCGGGTGACTCGTGGTCACGGTGTTGATTCCCAGTGCTGCCTCTTGGCATTGTGCTTATTTCGAAGCGTGCTTTTCATGAGCAAGTGTGGCATGGCAAACACGGAGCTCAGGGACATCGTTCTGCAAGCTAGAGGGCGGGCATTCAACATAATCCCTCTTATCTTGGGGGAGACCCTTCATGGTCTGGATGAGCTACACCGAACCGGCTCTATGACTCGAGGAAGTCCATTATTGTTGACTATTTGGCTCAGATAACATTTCAAATTGTTGGACACTCCGGTCGAGTATTCTCCTTATACTTTCCATGGGCGGAGACTGTTAGTGAAGGGTCTCAGCATTGAGGAGTGGGCTCATCTTTTTGTTAAAGCGGAGACTAGTGATATCGCTTGGTGCCCATCTTTTTGGAAGGTGAGAAGGTTCGTATCTAATACCCTCGGGTACGACAAGGTCGTCCTTCCGGGTTTGAGGGACTCCTCTTTCTACTCTGCTCGGAGGGTAATGCACAATTCGGTCAACAGCAGGACACTTTCTTGTCAGGGGGACGGCCTCGCGACATTTCTTTCATGGACTCAGAGTTCTCTACGAGCTTGGCTCGTGATTGGGGGAAAGGCACCACTATGGATCGTTGGACCAATCTTCGTCATGATGAAGGAAGTATCTATTTGTCAGACAAATACTTGGATTGGTTTCTCTCGGAACTCCGTCCTAATGTCGAGGGTATTGATGAGATCCGTCGTTCTCTTTTGGGGGACCAATTTGAGCCTAGCTTGAATTTGAGGAAGAAGGAAGCTAAGGAGGATCCTTCTAATATCAGTATAGATGCCACCCAAGACTTTCTGGATAGTAACTTTTACGAGAGGAGAGTGAACGGACTTCCCGGCATATTCCAAGCTTTGGATAGACCTCATGTGTTCGCGAGACTGACTCCCTCGGTGTTCAGTCGACTTGATGTTCCTCCCGGTTTTGAGATACCTTTGCATAAGAGGAAGAGGAATGACAAGGTGGATCGTGGTCAAGCCCCTTCTAAGTTAAGGAAGAAATAGATCCCTAGGAGTATCGAGAGATTGCCATAGATAGACCAATGTTTAGATTTTTAGTATTTTATTTATTTTCTTTTGCAAGTTGGTATTCGAGTTAGAAATTTTCTTATTGCTTTCATGAAATGCATTCAATTAATAAGAAGACAAGATTTTGATTTTATTTATTGAATAGACCGGACCAAAAGGCTGCCTACGTTCTCCTTTTACATCAATTAAATAAGGAGCTCAGGTCATCGTAGTTCTTGTTTAAGAAAGAGAAAATTATATTTGCTGACTGACATGTCTCGCATGAGACATAGGTGTCTCGTACGAGACTGTCCCCTATTATATATATATATATATATATATATATATATATATATGTATATATATATATATATATATGTATATATATATATATATATATATATATATGTATATATATTATTATTTTTAATGCACACCCTGATTTTTGCCTAGACCGCCCTTTCAGGTTTTCAATCTAGCGGGCTCCTTTTCTCGTGCTCTTTGCTCTAACTTTTGCCTAGGCCGCCCTTGCGGGTTTTCAACCTAGTGAGCTTTCTCCATTTTTTTGAAATTGGGGACGGACTTATGAGTAGTACTTCTTCATGTTGTCCATGTTGACGGGCTTCGGCAGTTGATCTCCATCTAGGTCCGCGAGTTGTGCCGCTCCCCCGGAGAATATCTTCTTGACCACGTAGGGGCCTATCCATCTTGGTCCCCATTTGCCCATAGGATTGAACGGTCCAGGACGATGTTCACGTAGGACGAGGTCCCCTTCTTTGATGTTTCTGGACTTGACTTTCTTATTGAATGCCCGGGCCATTCTTCGTTGATACGCCTGGGTATGCTCGGCGGCTCGAAGTCGTCGTTCATCTAGCAGGGCTAGTTGTTCATAGCGGCTGTCTAACCATGCGACTTCGCTCACTTGGTTTTCTAGGAAAACCCTTCGTGCTGGTACTTCTAGTTCGATTGGTAGCACTGCTTCCATCCCATAGGCTAGGGCGTATGGAGTTTCACCGGTGGCGGTACGGATTGAAGTATGGTAGCCCCAGAGTGCAAAAGGTAGCTTTTCGGGCCAGTCTCTGCCAGTCTTAGCCATTTTCCTAATGATGGTCTCAATGGTTTTGTTAGCAGCTTCGACTACCCCATTGGTCTGTGGTCGGTACGGTGATGATTGGTGTCTCTCTATCTTGTACTCTGCAATTAGTTGGTCACATTCTTTCTCAAAGTGTGTGCCGTTGTCAGATATCATTTTATGGGGTACCCCATATCGGCATATGATGTTGGTCTTAATGAACTCAGCCACCTTTCTGGCATTTAAGACTTTGTAGGATCGAGCCTCGATCCATTAAGTGAAGTAATCGACGGCGACCAATACGAATGAATGCCCATTATGTCCGGTCGGTGACACTTTGCCAATAACATCTATTCCCCATGTAGAAAATGGCCAAGGGGATGTCATGGGATATAACACGGACGGTGGTACGTGTTGTAAGTTGGCATGTATCTGGCAATTGTGGCATTTCTTAACCATGTTGGTACAGTCCGCTTCCATTGTAGCCCAATAGTACCCTAGTCGGACGATTTTCTTTGCTAGCATATTGCCATTCATGTGGGTTCCACAGACTCTTTGATGGACTTGGTCCATGATTTCTATGGCTTCGTGCTCATCGGCACAGAGTAGACACTGCTTGTTTCTTATATAGGCGATCACCAATGATAACAAATTGAGCGGCAACCCGTTTGAGGGCTATCTTCGCTTTAGGTGATGCATCTGATGGGAATGTTCCGTCACGCCATACGTCATAATACTGTTAGTACCCGACCTGAAAATGAGTTTATTAGGACTTTCCCAAAAATACAAGGACTTTATAGGAATTAGAAACCTTGCAAAGACTTGTCCCGGATTCCCAAAATATCTCATTTATGGCAAAATCTATCAAATTAGGTAGTAAATGGTTCCTTAAAACCATGCAGAAACCCTAGCTTAAGAATCAAGTCAGCTGGCATCCTTGGCCACGCGGCCAACCTTGCTCCGCGTTGATCTTGGCCACGCGGCCACTATTGTCACCGGCTTCAACAATGGCCAGGCGGCCAACCTTGCGCTGGATGATCTGGACCATCAGATCCTTCCATCAGTTTACTATATAAACCACTCCATTCCATTGGTTTAGGGGTCCAATTTTGAGAGCTCTAAGTACGAATTTTGGAGTTCTTAAACACTATTTTTGCTCTCTAATTAGCATTCAAACACTCAAGAAGATCCAAGGTTTATTTCTTGCCAACATAGGTAAGTTTTCTAACGTTTTCTTCATGTTCTTGCATTATTCTTAATGTAGATCTTTTATATTCATGTTCGTACATGTTTATTCATAGTTTCTTCATATTCTTTGCATGCTCATTCATATGTTCTTCGCATGTTCTTCGTGTTCATAGATTAAAACCTTATTTATGCTATATTTAGGGTTGTGATCTTCATAATTACATGTTATTTCATAGCCGATGATGATCGAGGGTTCATCAACCCGAGGATGATCTAGGAACTACTTCTAAACCCTAATCTTTAGGTAATTCTCCCTTCATTACGCATGATCCCGATTCTTCTGCCTATTTTAATTCTCTGCGAACTACGCTGACCTGAGCTTCTCACATTGAGAGGAACGTAGGCAATCTTCGGATCCGGTCTAAATCACTAACACACTACTAACACATTCATCATGATAGAAAGACCGATCAATTCGGGCAATAGGAGTGATAACGTCCAATATTCTTCTCTTGTTGTAATTTGACCCCCGAACCCACTAAAAATGCTTTTTTCAATGTTTTGGCTTTAATTAAAACGGCGTGGCGACTCTCGTAATTTTAATGTCGTTAAGAATATTCCCTTTGTAAATAAAAATAATCACAAGATACTTCCCATGCGTCGCTTCATCGGAAAGGGGTATTCACAAATACCATGGCTTATCGTCCGAGGCATTTATGGAATTACACTCTTCTTTGCAGTCGTACAGGTCTATGATTAAGTAATAAGCAGGAGTCATTCGCCTCGTGACTTTGAAGGTTTTAACCTCAGTCCATTCGGGAATTTCAACAAGTGATGCTAGCATGGCTAGCGAGTCTGCTAGGCGGTTCTTATCTCTAGAAAGATGGTAGAAAGTGACCTCTTTGAACTGTTTGACCAAGTCTTGGAGATGGTCGTTATATTTCTGGAGTGTGGGATCTTGTACCTTCCAATTCTTGAGTGACTGATAGATTATAAGTTGTGAATCTCCGTACACCTCTAGTTCGGTCACATTTCTTTCTAAGGCTGCCTCAAGCCCCGCTATGCAAGCTTCGTACTCGGTAATATTGTTAGTGGCCTTAAAGTTAAGGCGTATTGCGAGTGGAGTGTAGGAATCTGAGGGATCTACCAATAACATGCCAATGCCATATCCCCATTTATTGGCAGCGCCATCGAAAAATAATTGCCACTTATTTTCTGCTATTGCCATGATATCCTCATCAGGGAACCGCGGGTCTTCCCCCTTCGCTTCATCGCATGGAAATTCGGCTAAATGATCTGCGAAGACTCTTCCTCTCACAGATTTCTGTGTGATGTAAGTGATATCATACCCCGTGAGCATGAAGTACCATTTGGCTATCCTAGAGGAGACATGCGACTTCTCGAAGATATATTTCATTGGGTCCATTCGGGCAATTAGTTGTACAGGAAATGCCTCTATATATGGCTTTAGTCTCTCAGCTACCCATACTAGTGCAGCACACGACTTTTCTAATGCAGAGTAATTCAGTTCAGCCCCTTGGAAGCGACGGCTGACAAAGTACACGGCGTTCTCTCTCTTTGAATCGGGTTGCTCTTGTGCTAGCATAGCCCCTAATGCAGTGTCATTGACTGTGAGGTACAAGGTCAATGGTTTTTCCTTATGCAGTGGAACCAATACGGGCGAATTCACTAAGTATTCCTTGACCTTATCAAAAGCTTCTTGGCATTCTTCGGTCCATTCTAGGGATGCGTTCTTCTTGAGGAGCTTAAAAATGGGCTCGCACATTGTCGTGAGTTGATTAATGAAATGACTAATGTACTGAAGGCGACCCATGAATCCCTTGACTTCTCTTTGTGTCTTTGGTGGAGGCATGTCAATGATGGCTTTGATTTTAGTGGGGTCTGCTTCTATACCGCGCTCAGTGACCATTTACCCAAGGACCTTCCCTTTTACTACTCCAAATGTGCATTTGGCAGGATTACGTCTTATCTTGTGGTGTCTTAACCTCTCAAAGAATTTTCTGAGATCGACAAAGTGTTTCCCATCAGAGCCTTTGGAGTGTATTATCATATCGTCGATGTACACCTCCATTTCTTTATGTATCATGTCATGGAACAACGCAGTTGCAGCTCTCTGAGAAGTAGCTCCGGCATTTTTGAGTCTGAATGGCATGAATGTATAACAGAACGTCCCCCAAGGTGTGTTAAACGCTGTTTTGTGTTGGTCCTTCTCGGCCATGAGGATCTGATTGTAACCAGCGAATCCATCTACGAATGAACGGACTTCATATTTCGCGGTATTGTCAACGGCATGTCTATGTTTGGAAGATGTAAATCATCTTTCTGAGATGCTCTGTTGAGATCACGGAAATCAACACAAACGCGTACCTTTCCATTTGCCTTGGAAACTTGTACAGTATTAGCTAACCAGGCTGGATACTCTATTACTTTGATGAACCCAACACTTAGGAGTTTCTCTATCTCTTGCTTGACTTGTACCGACCACTCTGGCTTAATTCTGCAGAGTTTCTGCTTGACTGGCCTCGAGTCTGGAAGCAGCGGTATCTTGTGCTCAACAATCGAATTGGCTAGCCCCGGCATATCTTTGTAGGACTAAGCGAACACATCTACAAATTCTCGGAGAAGCGCTATGAGGGCTTGTCGGTCTTCCCCCTTGAAGAAACTGCCGATCTTGGTCTCTTTCGGATCATCGTCCGTCCCCAGATTAACTGTTTGCATTTCTTCGGCGACAATAGGACCATTTCCGCCACGAAGACCTACTTGCTTATTAATTTCTTTTAAGATTTGTCCATTTTCTTGATCTATCTCGTCATATGACTCATTATTATCTAATTTGTTAGAGTTATTAGTTAATTCATCATTTAGGACGCTAGCAATCTCGGGATACTCAGAAAGATCTATTTTTTTCATTAAGAAAATAGGGGAATACATGTTCCGCGATGGCATCCAAGTCCTCTTGGGTGAGCTCATCGGTAGAGGTATCTGACTCTAAGGTAAGAGTTACAAATTTTCTTTCTCTATGGGGATGGGGAGTACATCCTAATTCCTTGATCAGGAAGTTTTCACTTGCTATGGGTCCCCCAGCTGTGTACCAATTCTGAATAGGCTCGTCACTCTTCTCGATTAGCTTGGTGTAGTCTCGGTTCGGAGCGTCCCCCTTGTCTATTGCATTAATCTGAGTGTCATCTAGCTTGCAAAGGTTGAGAAATTGGCGCAGTAGGTCTTCTCCCAACACAAAGTCCCACTCACTGAAGGCTTCAGCCTTGGTACCCCCTGATTCTCGAGGTAGCCATGAGAATTGCACCGGTTTTGTTTCGAGTAAGTATGGATCATAGTCGCTGAATATTTTGAAGCCCGGTTGGTGCTTCCCCCTATGGTCAGTCCATAGTTCAAGGAACATGAAGTATGGCAAGTTTTCCCCCTCGCGTACAAAGTACCCGTTTAGAATCCTTCGATAGGGTGGTGCTAGTGGCACTATGTATGAGGTCTAATCCCTTTCTTCCTTAGGCATGTCCTCTAGCGGTGATACATACCCTAGACCATATTCTGGGGGGGTATAGAACAACAGGTGGTGGTTCTTTTATCCCTTATAAGTGTTTGCCAAGACCAAGACCGGGGAAGTATCCTTCTTTTAGCATCATGTTAAGTACTGGACGCGTTCCGGAGAATGGAATCGCCTTAGAATAGTCATTTTCATTGTGCACCTCTACCATCTCTACACACCCTTTTTTTGTGGAAAAGTACAAAAAAGTGAGAAATTTAAAAGAAACTAACTATTACTAAAAATTGAATTTGATAGGAGGGCATGCTCTCACTCACAATTATTCTTGAGTGACTAGGATCCCTTAAGGAATATAAAAAGAAACAACTAGTTTAAAAGGAAGGAAAGAAACGTCTAATCTATGAAAATGAAGCAAAAAATTAGTCTACCAAACTACTAACTAATGTTGTGGAAGAGGATCTTGAGGTTTGGACCCCTCGTTCTTTATCACGAGGCCGATCCCATCGCCTATTATATGTAGAGTGCCTTGGTCGATAAGATCTTGGATCTTATCTCTTAAGTTGTTGCATTTGTCGGTGTGGTGACCGCGGCATTGATGGTAGTAGCAATACAGGTGCAGGGCCCTTCCGGCTCCCTCATACTTGGGTTTGTACCCCCTCATAGGTGCTATCTTGCCTTCCCTTTCAAGTTCTTGGAACACCCCACCAAGTCGGATTTGGCTGAAATCGGTGTAGACCCTTTGTGGCTTGGGTTGGAGGCTTTGCATGATGCTCTCATAGTGGTTCCTCATGACATTGAGGTGATGATTATGCTCCTCCTCCATTTGGCTCTTTAGGTCTTGATAAAGCAAGCTGATGCAGTTACCTACCTTATCATTGATGACCTTTTCTTGGTTGTTTTCCAACTTCTGAGCTTTTTCGATGGCGGCATTGTACCACTTACTCATTTCATTGTATTCAGCTTGTAACATCTCGAGCTTACTACCGTCGATCATCTTCTCGATCTCAGCCCAGTCTTTTTCGCTTTGCTCGTTACGCTTTTTGACATGGTCATGAGCGCAATAAGAGGCATAGTCGAGCCCTCTGAAGCGAAATTCTTGCATGATGTTGATTTTCGGGGCCTCTCCGTTGGGCAGGCTTTCCTTACAACCTCTGGTGGCTTCCATATTGAAGAGCAGACATTGTGAGATTTCTCTGAGAGACATTTCCGTGCAGGCGGGCATTGTGTTAGGAGCGTGGAGCTACTTTGCTGATCGGACGGACCTAGAGTGCAAAAACTGTGTCAAATCCAAGCTGGGGTCCCAACAAGTCGGCTTTTATGAAACAGGGGTTGACCAACACGGCAGATTCACAGAAAAAGGAGGATGTCTCGTACGAGACAAGGGATGTCTCGTACGAGGCATCCAGCCTACCAGTCAGATTGCAGATTTTAATCCTATAGGTCGGATGGAATTCAATCCATTTTGAGAGGTTACTACTCTAGTTCATCCTGGAACGGTGGATTCTGTCACCCTAGAATATGAGCCCCTTGTTTTTCACATGTATTGCACTCTCCCAAACGGACAATTCGGGCAAAGGTCCCATATTCTCATCGGAATCCACCATTCAATTAACCAAACCTAAGTGACCCGTAGTTATTTTGCACTTTGTTAAATAACGCATTAATGCAATCAAACCTTGTGAATTTTAAGGGACAACCGAAAGGGACATGTTGAACGGTGCGGTCGAAACTAAGCCATAATGGCATCCACAATCCCGCACAGAATAGTGAAAGTAGGAAAACACAAACTCGGATTTCCGTAGAGAGGTTCTCCATTCCTTCAAGATCCTTTGTTCAACATTTTTACCGAAGGGACATTCGTCATATTCACAAGGGAGGATTATAAATTGTAAAAAGTGCGTTATCTTGGGAAAAGATTAAAACAACCCTAAGAATCGAACCGACCGGTCTCGAGGAGTGTTTTATTATCTAGTATGTATGCATGAGGTTGATCCAAGGCTTACGGCTAAGGCTCCCCATGAATACAGTCTAGGAGCATGTCACGGAGTGGGTACACCATCTTTGGAGAGACTGGCAAGGGCCATTCGTTAGAATGGGGGTGCTGACCAACATCCGTCCTCCGATTGGGACCCGGGTTTATAGGCTATGTAGTGCAATTAATCTACATGTGTGCACATATGTGAGAGTCAAGATCTAGGTGTCAAGGTTAAATAGAAAGTTTTTTTTTTGAAAGTAAAACAAAAACATGCAATGGCCGGGCCAAGTGGCTGCCTACGTTTCCCTCTTGTGGAGGAACTCTGGCCGTCGTAGTTCACACAAAAGGAAAACGCATGTAAAACAGGGGATAAACATTTAGCAAGTACTCCTGCAAAACAAAGGTTAGCCTTATAATATACGGGGAGTTTCTTCGTCGTTAGGAAGGTCCCAAGACTCAGAAACATAGGGGAGGGCAGATCTGGAACTCTGTGTACGTGTTTGAACCGAGCGAAATCCTTTTCAAACCAGAGAATCAGATCAGCCGAGCATAACTGAGATGTCTCGTACGAGACATAGGATCCCTCGTACGAGGCATCTCAGTAGGGGAACAGATTAACGTACAGAATGCAGAATTTTGAAACAACGATGATTTCTTTCGATGCAAGTCTAACCCACTTACCGTGATACTCTTCCCCAGCAGAGTCGCCACTGTTTGCGCGCGAGGCTTTTTCTACTCTTTCGATGGCACGTTTCCCGTCCTTCGATTTACCTTCTTGTTAATTTGAGAGTCGCCACCATGTTATTGTCGGAACATGGACCGAGATGTCTGGATTCGGGGGTTAAGTTATGAATTGGGAAGGTCAAGGAGCACCCAATTCACCCAATCTTGGATTGGCCTTGCTAAGAAATCATCATCATCATTTCAAAAATCATGCATTCATGTACCAAAAGATTAAAAAAAAAAAAAAAAAACAAATAAATAAATAATGACTTATTTATTTGGGATGTCGGATCATATGCTTCGAGGCCATCTCTATGGATTGGAGAGGCTCTAGGCTGATCCTTTGATGGAATCACACTACTTCAAACACAAAGAAGGAGATGAGAAGATGGAAAGCAAAGATTTGACCTAAGAGTTTTCTTCAAGAATCCTATGGGTGGCCTTGACTAAAGGCCTTGATCCTCCAAATTTCGTGGGTATCAGAGAGGGACTGATTATGAGAGCTTTCTTGATCAGATTTTAGGTTGTTTGGTAGATATGGAGTCTACTTTTTTGACCATTAGTCATTCTAGGCAAGAACAACTATATTTATAGGGGATTTTGACCTAGGGTTTTGGCCAAGAAGGTAAGTTGAGGTGGGAATCAATTGGTTGATCTCCACAGAGGTATTTTTGGACTCTAGGATCGGCCATTAGGTTTTCCCGGACTGCATGAGTGTTTGCCAAGAAAAGGGGTTAAGATCAACAAGGAAACTGAACAAAAACCCGACTGTCGAGGGGGATACCTCGTACGAGACATCAATGTCTCGTACGAGACATCTAAGTGTTTGAATCACTTATTTGTCCTCTGCGATAGTTTTAATGTTCAGTTTGGCCCCTAACTAACGGAGTCAGTCAGAAACTTAACGAAACATGTCCAACTTAACGAGTTTTGACCCAAATCAAAGGCGAGACACAGAAGTAGTGTGATTATAAATGAATGTCCAAAATGGGGTGTCTACACACGCCGTATTTTCTCTCTCGGATCTGATTTCAAAAATCATGTATGTATCGAATTTTGGTTGTGTGTGTGTGCGCTTTTGTGTGTGAGCGTGTTTGGCTGGAACGAAAGAGGGAGGAGAGAGAGACGGGCGAATTCTGTTTTCGATTAGAACGAATCTGGGTTTCTTGGTTCAAACCTAGGATAAAGCATAAGGACGTAATGTGCTGGCTTATGAAGTTTTTATATTGCACTTTGAATGATGTGTGCTTGAAACAACTCTACGTACCCTCAAGTAGTCAAAGTTTCAAGGCTGTTCCACTTGGACTCAAGTACGAGAGTTGTTGAAACACTAAATAAAGGTTCAAGGAGATCCACCTTTATATGCATGTCATTCTCGCTTTGCCCACATTATTCTTCTTAATTTACTTTTTACAATTTTTATTAAAATAAGTGGGGGGTTGTTGGTTTTAAAATGGTATTTTAATAAAAATTTGTATGATAATATTTCTACAATGATGATTCAAATGATTGTAGGAGATATTCTTGTAACTCCCACATGCAAATTACTCTTTATCTTTTATTCCATATTGCTGAATATTTATTTGAGAATTTAAATATTTGGTTGCTTGATTTCAAAGTTTTAAACACATGTTAATGTATCTAGACCATTTTACTAAACCATCAGGCTTTAGCCTGGTGGCCAGAGCTCATGGCTTCCAACCTGGAGGTCATGGGTTCGATCCCCCCTTCCCCCAGAAGTTAGAGAGAAGTTTTTCTCTCCCTAGGATTTGTCTTCTAGGCGCTTCTGCTGATGATTATGTATTGAGTTCAACTATGAATTAAATTTGAAAAAAAAAATTAAAAAAAAAGAGACCATTTTACTAATTCAAGTACAGAGCCTTTTTTTTTTAAAAAAAAAAAAAATATTTTGTAACGGTTTTGAATTAATTTTGTATTAAAACAATAGAATAACTTTTCAAATATTTATTACTCAATTAAAAGAGTTTTAATACTATAGTATAACTCTTATTTCTAAGACCTATAAATAGAGGTCTTCTCAAAAGTTTTTTATCAACTCACAAACTCTTTTGTTTACTTTTGTTAGTGCTACAGTCCGTGGTTTGAAAGATTTTCTTTCTTTTATTTTCCTTTTTCTCCATCATTGTCCAATTTGGTATCCTTAGCCTGGTAGGATTCTTTTGATACACAAATCACAATAGGGATTTATTCCTTAATATTAGGAGACAAATGTATTCCGTTCAAAGCCTTATTTGTAATGAACAAAACTCAGGTGCGACGATCGCACCATGTGAAACGGAGCTATCCACGGGTCGAACCCGACCGCTCCGGTCGACCAGCCCGCTTCAGCCTTGCCCCTTTCCCAGATCGCGACACGTGTCCTTCTTTAAAAAAAAAATACCCACAATAACTTTAAAATGTTATATATTGAGATTTTGAAGTCGGAAAAAAAAAATTAAAATGACGCGGCCTGAGTTCTGAAGTCCTATATGGAACCACGAACCAGGTGTGTGACCCTGCTATAAAACCAACATAATACCATAAACATGTATAACACGCGAGCTGTGATAGCTCGAAAACACAACAACAACAACGGCTAACAATAACAACTAACAAACAAACCAACTAGAGTTATACACAACTCTATACAAGCCTAGCAACATGTGTCGGCACCAAAAGATAACAACCACTATACCACAGGAACTATATACCACTACCCAAAATACAGAGTTTAAGTAACTCAGTACAACCATTATCCTCACAACATAAACATATAAAAGCTCCGTAGAGAAACTACCCAAAAAAGAATAACCTGCTTAGAAAGTCATCGCTACGTCGGACCTCACTGCGCACTACCACTAGCCTTCTTGGGATCTAAGGAAAACAAATAAACAACAAACGGGGTGAGTCGAAACCAGTAAGTTACTAATGCAACTACATGACATGCTATCATGTAAATAATAATAACAATAAATCATTCTCAATAAGTAATGCTATAATCAACAATCACATAGCATAAAATATGACAGGTAGTGCCAACTCATCATGCATCACATAATTGTTGAAGTAAACACATAACAAAGGATACGTGATCGAAGTACACCCTCCGATCAATCCAATCACTTCTGACCTTATCCCTCCTTATCATTTCAGAACTGATGTTGATGATGTTTGTGTTGCTGTCGCAGTACACAAATCAATCTGAACGCTGCTGTGCAGTTCAATATAAGATATGTTATCCAGTATCAAATCGAGTCAACTCAGTCCCTACAACCTGGAATCGCCCGATATATAGCTATCCAATGCCATGCGTATTGCTACAACGATCGGGAGCTATTCCCCCTACTATGGCCATTAGTATGGTGACGGTCACAGGTACGATAGCCTTAAGTGAGACGTGTCCCCAGCCCCCGCACTAACAAAAGGTCAACATACCCCCAAAACACGCATGCCAGCTCGACTCAAATGAAATACACAAGTAGATATTTACTTGACATAACTGTATTAGAACTAGGCCCAAAAGTAGTGAACCAGTCCATAAATCTCATGAACCATGTAATCATTTGTTCACAACAACAACAAGTAATCATACGCAATATTTGCGAATATAAATCAGTAGAACCATGACACATAAAGTTTCCACCATAACACAATCAATTCAAATTAGAGCCCATAAGTATTAGACTCCCAGTAGTAAGATAGGTCATATTGTACCCAGTCATATTTATATACCTTGCGTATATTCGCAATTAATGGTCAAATACATTTTTACGTCACGTATTGTGTCCCGTAATTGCTTCTCATTTATTTTAATTGACATTTAATCCCAATTTTAATAAATTATAATTATACTTTCACTTGTCTCTATTTATCTTAAGAACTCATTTTATGGGACGGGGTAATTTTATTACACCTTATATAACTTTGTTTAGTATTTTACTCATTTTGGATGATAATTATTATTTATAGTATTACTACTTCACCGTCTCCAACTTACTACTACTAGCTTCCGTTTTATTGTTTGGGCCATTTTAACTAATTCAAATGTATATATAATCACATATTAACAAAAATGATAATTAGCACAAACACTACCCATAAAATAATAATTGACAATAAAAGTATCATATATAAAATATATGAACATTACTATAATTAAAAGGGGGATAGTAACTTACCTACTACGGGAAAAATAACCCTTAATCTTTCGAATTTCGAAGCCAAAATGATCTAGCACATGAGCTCTACACTTTTACGGAGTCGGATTTTAGAACGGATAGTTATTAGTATAGGGATGGAGAAAGTTTTGGGTCGAAACCAGGGTTGTTTCTTCGAACAGCAAACAGAGAGACGAGCAAGTATTGTGCTTGTTTGGTATACAGAGACTTCAAGAAGTGTTTCTCCTCTTTATAAAATTAAAATTTTCACTTAAGCTCCTTCAAGTTTTATTATTAACACATAAACCCTTTAACTATTAATTTAACCAATTGCCCTCTAAAGTTTCAACTTTAACAATTGACTTCCTTATCTTTATTTTAGGGATGGCAATTTGCCCGAACCCGAAGGCGATCCGCCCCGAAAAAATAGGGTTCGGGTTGCAGTTTTCATGACCCGAGCGGGTTCGGGTTTTGATTTTGACCCGATGTGATCTGACCCGACCCGCACCCCTATGTACAAAGTTAACATATTATGTTAGTTAACCATATTATAAGTATTGTGCAATTTATTTTTATAGTTGTTTGTGGGTGAGGTTTGATGATTTAAAACTGATTTGTATAACTGGTCAAATTTAGGCTTAAACATAGATTGGGTCCAAGCAAATATGAGCTGAAAAATTAGATATTGATACACTGCGGGTCGGGTCGGGGTCGGGTTCCACTCTCTTCAGGTCGGGCCGGGTTCGGGTCAGCCCCTTTGAGGTTAGGGTCGGGTTCGGTTTTGATGAAACCCGACCCGTTGCCATCCCTACTTTATTTTTAAAATTTTTAATAAAATTCGAATAAATATTAAATCAACTACTTTAACTTCTAATAATGGTTTAGTCATTATTCAACTAAACTATTTTCATTTAAACATTTTAATTGGTCAAGTAAGTCATTTAAAATGTTAAAACTAGCATAAAATAAATCATGAAAATAATCAATGCATGAGATCGTATGTAATTGGGAAGGACGTAACATAAAAATAGTGTTGTGTTCATCTCGGCGAGACGAATATAACTAGTAGGTCATGATATGGTTTTATTTATTTATTATAATCGGTTGAATTTCAATTGTTATAAGGTTACATTTTTAGAAAAAACTGTGACAATTGAGAAAAAAACATTCATTTATTACAAAATGTAACATTAGTTTAGTTGTCAATCTTATGTTATCATTAATCTATTTCAACAAAATTGTGATACATTTTTTTGGAAAAAAAGAAGTGTTACATTTGAGAAAAAACATGTTACATTTCTTTATAAAAAAATGTTACTTTTGCTACAAAAAATAGCGTGGAAAAGAATTAGAAAAAAAAAAAAAAAAACTCGGCTCCCATGTGAACTGTCTCACACGAGTCCGCCCAATTTGTTTTGGCAAAAACTTTGGTGAGACCGTCGTCTCACATTATGAGACGGATCCCACCCATGGATCTTACCCATACCCGCCATGTGACCCGCGAGCTTGTAGTTCTTTCCTCCTCTCAAATCGCGACACGTGTCGTGGGTAAAAAAAAAAAAAATCAAATAGCTTAAAAATGTTATATCTTGATATTTTGAAGTAAAAAAAAAATCTAAAAATACCGTTGTGTTTGTCTCGACGAGACGAATAAAACTAGATAGGTCATGATATGGTTTCATTTTTTTTTAAAGAAAAACGTACTTTTTAACACACAAAAAAGTGAGCTGCTCGTCGTAAAAAATGTAACACATTTTTATTAAAAAATTAACAGTTTAGTCTTAAAAAGTAACACTTTATTGTAAGATGTAACAACAGTTTTGCACAAAAAAAATAGTTTTTGTAGTTAGAAAAAGTAATAATTGAAGTGTAACACAATGCATATATGATTGTAATTTGTTATATAGATGAATGTAACAGTTTTATAGAGTAAAATTTTTTTTTCTTTAAAAAAGAGTAAAAAATCATGTATATAATCGGGTTTTGCATTTCAATTGAATGTAAAACCTTAGAAAAGTGTTACAATTGAGAAAAAAATGTTACATTCATTATTATAAAATGTTACATTAGTTTAGTAGTCAAGCTCATGTTATCTTTAATTTATTTCAGTGAATTTGTAATACATTTTTGAAAAGAAAAAAAAAGTGTTACACATAAGAAAAAAAGTGTTACATTTCTTTATAAAAAATGTTACTTTTGCTGATAAGCAAAAAATGACAGGGAAAAAAAGTTGGAGGGCAAAAAAAAAAATAGGCTTGGCTCGGCTCGGCTTGGCTGGCTCGACGGCATGGCTTGGCTTGGCTTGGCTGTGAGCAGTCTCAAGCCGTGAGACGGTCTCAGAAGAAGAGTCCAGCCCATTTGTATTTGCCTTTTTGAGAGATGGTGGTAGAGAGGGAAACTGATCGGAGGGGTCTTCTGATTTTTCCCATTTATAGATTGTGGTTTAAAGGGACCTCTCGAAATTCCTAATTAAATTAATTCTGCTCTGCTCTGCGACCGGTGCCTCACTCAACAGCCAAAACCCTGCGACCGGTCCTCTGACTTTCCGACCTTCCTCACCTAATTGTCAGGTAATTCAATCTTTGGGTAACAAAATTCAATCTTTGGGTATCAGGTAATTCAATCAAATTTCTTTCTTTGTTATGTGAAAATTCTGAATTTTCGGAAAATTGTAATGCTTTGTAATTAACTGTATGCCTGCCCAGGGACATTGGGAATTCTTTTACACTTCATGCTCACGGGAGATTGGTTTATTTTATTCAATTCGTTTGTTTTACCTTAATTTGTTTAGCTGTAAGAAATATTTTCCAGCCTTTTTCTTTTCTATAGGTATAAAAAGTAAAGCACTTTCGCTTTCAGCTCTTAGCTTTACACTACAATCAAATTGAATTCCCAGTGACATTGAGTATTACCTTTACTCAGTTTTCTGGGTGTAAACACTGAAAAAAAGGTCATCGGGTGTTTTATGCTGGTGCGGGTGTTGGAGTGGTCCGTGCACCCGGAACAGTTTGTTTGAGTGGGTGTGACTGGTTCCAACAATGTGTCATAATGTGTCATGTGTGCGTCTTTTACCTTACATAAAAATTTATGGTGCGAAAAATGATCATGTTAGCCTATCAAAAAACAAATAAATGCCTAAACCTTGTAATTGATTATTTCTTGTTGTTGCAGTTCTTGCTAGTTCATGACTAGAGTTCTTTGTTTCTTTACTAGGTTTTAATAAAGTTGGAAAAAAAGATGGAGGAAGATGGACACAATGAAAGAACAAAAGCTGACGAGTCGAATCTTGTGACTCCCTTGTTGCCACGCAAACCATACACTTGGCTCATGATTACTGATGGTGAGAATGATAGTGAACGTCATATATTTTATAGCATAACAGAGGATCGTTATTATGTCCGATTTATCCCGGAGCTGCAAAATAAGTACGTTGCATGTTGCTATGAAGGATGGTTGGTTCTAAGGGACAACTTCACAAATGATTGCTCAATTTTGAATATATTGACTCTGGAGAAATTGCAGCTCCCTCCTCTTCACAACAATGACAAAATTGGCATTGAATGTGTTATGTCATCACCTAAAACGGATAGAAGTTGTCGAGTTATCTTTTTCAAGAGAGGAACACACATGTTCAAGTTTTGCCACCTTGGTGATACTGAATTAATCGAACGCGAATTTTTTTACGAAAATGGATGGATTAGGAACCTCATAAACTTTAAGGGGAAATTTTACGCTCTGACTTCTCCTGATTACAATTTAGTCGCGTCTGATTTTTCAGACCCTGACCTTCATCTTGAACAAGTTGTTAGTGGCGAATCACTTGGAGACTTCAACTTCCCTGGTCTTGGTGGGCACTTTTATCTGGTTGAATCTTGGGATGATCTATTGCTCATTTTTATAGACAGTTATGATTATTATGAGGTTTTGGATGTCAAAATATTTAAAGCCAACTTCAGTATTAAGGAATGGGTGAAACTAGAAACATTAGGGGATAGAGCCATTTTCTTGTGTTTAAGTAATGATACTTTCTCATCTCCTGCTACATCTGTTGGGATGAAAGGCAATGCAGTTTACTGGGTTGTTGCTCCTTTCCTCTACATGTATGATATAGAAGATAAGAGCATTTCAATGTCAATGCCGTTTCCTTCTGTCGGACCCTACTCTTGGGTGTCATTCCCTATGACCTGCAACGAGGAGAAGAAGCGCGAACAAAAGGATATGAGCACTTTATTTGAAGCCTCTCCAGTTGAAACAAGCTTCCATGTGCAACGGGGAAAGGCCACAACAGAAAACATGGAGCTACAAATTGAACAGGTACTTATATTATTTTACCATAACTGTGGGTTACAATTCGCAATTACGTTTGGAATGTACATTTAGATTTCGTTTGGTTCCAACATTTATTTTTTTATGTCTTGATTTTTTTTAGAGGATTACAAGTATTATAGATCACATGTTCGGTTTTCGATCCTATTGCTTTTTTTCCCCTTTTCATTGGTTTAATTATACATTGTTTTCGGCTTGAATAATTGCTAGTATGAGCTCTATTAATTGATGAAAATACCCCTTAATCAAACAAAGACTGCTTACCCTTTTTCAATTTTCAATCTTCCATCATCCTTATCACAAATCACTCTTTAAAAACTGTTTAAGTCAAATTTTCTCAGCTTCTCTTTAAATATTTATCTCGTCTTCTTTCTCCCACAAACCATGTTCTGCCCCCCTCTAACCGAATAACCTAGATCCGCCCCCGCTCAGGATTGTGCTATTTGAAGTGGGCTTTGAAGGTTATAAAATTTACTTGTAGTTTTCTGCAGTTTTATTCAATTTTGCGCTCATAATCAGACTGATAACTGATTCATGTCAGATGATGGTTTCCATCTCTGCAGAGAAAACCCCAGAAGACAAAAGAAACAAAGACAAGATACTCTACAGTAGTCAGGAAAGAGAAGTTGTGGGCAGATTTGCCAAATGACCTGTTACTTGAGATATTTCCGCATCTCTTTGCTGGTGACAGAGTCGCGTTTCGTTCTGTATGTAGATCATGGTATGCAATATCTCCTTCCAAGAAGACTCAACAATTTGTACTTCCACTGAAAAGTTCAGATTGCTCCTCCCCATTTTTAATAAACCCAGACTACAAAACTTACCATCCAATTCATGGCGAACTATATAGCATCGACTTTCCGGATATACCAGGGGCTACAGTTCGAGCGGCACGAGATGGATGGCTACTCATGGATTATTATTCAACAGGATTATTTTTCTATAACCCCTTTACAAAAGCAGAAAAAATATTACCAGATTTTGATGCACGGTATTATTATTCAGTTTATTTCTCTGCACCACCAACATCGGCAGATTGTTTAGTTGTTGTAGCTGCAGTGAGGTCGGGCCCTACATGTGCTATATATTCTATATGTTATATGAAGTGTGAAGACGAGGGTTGGACCTTTCGCGATATTTTACAGAAAGAGAAAGAGTCCTTTCGTTTTTCCTTTTGCAATGCTGTCGTCTACAAAGGTCTATACTATTTTCTTGGGGATGATGCGAAACTTCTCATTTTTAACCCTAAGAAAGATGAAGTCCGTGTGATTGAAGCTCCCAAATTTCCCTGCGCTGGACGTGGAGAGCGATACATGCTAGAAAGTGATGGTAAGCTAATCGCAGTTTTTGCGGGTTGGGACGGAAGTTCATTATATACTTGTGAGTGGAATGTCTCTACGAGTAAATGGGAAGTACTTGACAGCTTGGGAAACATAATGTTGTTTGTAAGTCGTCCTTTATCCTTATGCAAAAGGGCTACTGAAAGCGGAACTGGCAACAAAATTTACTTCCCAAGAGTGGTTGGTGACGGCCATATCTTGTTCTACTCTCTTGCCACCAAGAGGTACCACACCTTTGAAATGGGCACTAGTTATCAGAACTTTTTTGCATCGAAGTATTATCCTCATCATTACAAAGGTTGGTTCATGCCTTGAATCAGATTCCATTGCAGCAGCAACAGCATACTTCCTGTTTTTTCTTCAGCTACGTACTCTATTTTCATGATTACCTTATTATATACATTATTCTCTTTAATTTGTCTACATTTTCGTCATTCCAGAATTTCATGGGAATGCTTATTTTTCATTTCAAAAATTACTTTCATGATTACCTTATTTATATATTCCTTTTAATTTATCTACATTTTCATCGTTCCAGGATTTCTTGGGAATGCTTATTTTTTATTTCAAAATTACTGGTATGTGATATTTCTTAAATAAAGTGTAGCATTTGAAGGATGCTCTAGGTCTTTACCTTCGTCGACAGCTTTTATTTAATCAACATACAGTATTGTTATACTCGTGATGAGTATCCTTTGAACTAGAGTGAGATATTTGATTTGGCAAAATAAGCCTCAAAAGGTATTAGCTTTTACTCATTTATGTATGATGGTGTGTTTTGTTCAAATATTTCAAGGGATTTAACTGTGAGCCTGCTGGTGTCTTTGTTATCGCTCTATATTTCCTTAAGGATTGAACCTGAAGAATTTGGGTTTTGAATAAATTGGTTATTCTGCACATTTTATATCAATGTACTATAAATATTTATATATTTTTATTTTCTTTTTGTGGATAATTGCTGAACCTCTCAGCATGTGGAACATGGAAAGGAATGCCTGAATGGAGATACGTATTCTGCACACAAGTATAGTACTACCTTTTCTTTTTTTCTTTTTGTTGCTGGTTCTTCTCTGTTCTCCAAATGGAAACTCTGATATTTTTTTTAGCGTGTGCTGCTTCTAACCAAGTACTCTCCTTCCGTCCCAGAAAATTAGTCTTATTTTTCATTTTAGCTTGTCCCGAAAAGATAGTCCCTTTTTGTTTTGTAAGAGGATAGAAGTTCAGTTGGGTTGCGGGCATTAAACACAAACCAGGCTAAAGAAAGAACGAAAACTAATTCCAGGGTTTTGGAAAATGCAACTATGAGATCTGTAACTAATAGAAATGCCACGACTTCTATCGTGAAGGATATTGATGTGAATCCTGCTATGTTGATGAAACTATTTGAGACGGAGCAACAAAAGTCTATTAATTCTACCAAGTGCTCCCTTCGTCTCGAAAAGATAGCCCCATTGTACATTTTACATAATTAAATCAAGTGCTTCACTTACCTAATGAAAAGTGCATTGTTGCTTTCTGACAACATAAATGAACAAAAAGATGTGTGTATTTCCTACTAACAACTAGGGATGGCCAAAACCGGTTCCGGTTCGGCAAAAGGGTGACCCTGAACCGGCCCGCGCGTACCCCGGTTCCGGTTCCGGTATGGCACAATCCGGTTCCGGTTCGGTCCGGTTCCGGTCCCCCCCCCCTTTAAAATTATTGAAAAACAAGGGATTTTCGGTCCGGTTCCGGTTCGGCATATATGTGACCCTGAACCGGCCCGGATGCCTTGCAGTTCCGTTTCGTCCGGTTCCGGTTTCCTCCCCGGTTTGCTCCGGTTCCGGGCTTTTCCGGTCCGGTTTGGCCATCCCTACTAACAACCCCAGATCGTTCCTTTCTCAAACAGCATTACAAATTTATTTTATTTCCTCGACGGAACAAGTGTTAAATAATGAAAAGTGCATTGTTGCATAGTAAGGAGCACGAAATACACACATCTATATAATATATAAAAGCAGAAACATTTTCAGGCCTCACAGCGCGCCATGTGGAATTGTGACGTGGAAAGCCACGTGGCAGCCTGTGATTGGTAGCTTCAAAAAATGGGAAAGATTTTTTCTTAATGTTTTTGTGGATAATCTGAATTCAAACAATTTAAAAAATATTAATATTCATTAACCATTTATATTTGAAATTTAAAATTCAAACTAACCTATTTAATCCTAAAATTAAGCAAAGTTAACAATATTATTAAATATCAAATCAAATCAAATCCCAGCATTTTGACAAATTTTGGCTTAAATTAAAACTAACCTTACTAGAAATATGTATCTAAATGTTTTGTTTTAGTGATTTTTTGAGTTTTTTTTTTACAGAAATTATTTTTTTCCTAACATTATTTGTTTTTAGTTTTACGAGTTGAATTTATTTTTACTTTTTGTATAATCTTAGATTCAAATCTATTTTTTTTTAATTCCAAATCTATTATAAAAGTTAATTCTATCAAGTAACAACCGGATTAATTATTACCTTAATTAGGAATGTACCATATGCATTTACAGAATTTAAAAATAATTGCTTTTTCCTCATCCTACTAAAATTAACCCCCAAAGTCAACTATGTTACATAACAAGTTACTATAGGGTATTTTGAATTTCAAATTCATCTGCTAATTGCCTCTTGACCACTCTTACTATATTTAATTCTAAAATATGCCACAAAAGTTATACTACTATATTTGCTATTAATTTGAGGCTTAAGAAAACATGTATTCTCTATCCAAGTATGCCACAAAAATGTCATTGCGTAGGCATGTCACTTGGCTTGGTGAGTCTCCATTGTACCTACCAATTTCACCTCTTCAATGAAATTGATCTCAAGGTATTGACATATTGATAATTTAGTTTTTTTTTTTTTTTGAACAAAACGACAAATTCATTCATTCACAATAATAAAATAGATGACACTCCACAAATGTCGAAGGTTCATCCCAAATATGAGTATATGTTTCATTTGCTAAACTACAACAATGAATTTTTTTATTGAAATTTTGAGACATACGGATTCTACTCCAACTACAACTTGGAAACTGCCTCCATCTGGCATTCGAGAAATCCCACATCGGATAATATTTTGCGTTGAGCACTTGATCTGCTTGAGAATCCGGGTTGACGTAGAGACGCCCACCAAACATCTCAAAATCTATAAAAACATCCTTGTGTAGTAAGAACGAAAATGATCTTTCTATTGTGACAGAATGCAAGCTTCGTCACAATTACAAGACCACAACAAGAACAAACAAACAAACAAACAAAAAACACAGGCTCTCAACGAGGAGAGAAATCAACGGCTCGACTTAGGAAAGAAACTTATTATATTATAATTTACATATAATCTATATAATATATAAAAGCATGAACATTTTCAGGCCTCACAGCGCGCCACGTGGAAAGCCACGTGGCAGCCTGTGATTGGTAGCTTCAAAAAATGGGAAAGATTTTTTCTTAATGTTTTTGTGGATAATCTGAATTCAAACAATTAAAAAAATATTAATATTCTTTAACCATTTATATTTGAAATTTAAAATTCAAACTAACCTATTTAATCCTAAAATTAAGCAAAGTTAACAATATCATTAAATATCAAATCAAATCAAATCCCAGCATTTTGATAAATTTTGGCTTAAATAAAACTAACCTTACTAGAAGTATGTATCTAAAATGTTTTGTTTTGGTGATTTTTTGAGTATTTTTTTTACAGAAATTATTTTTTCCTAACATTATTTGTTTTTAGTTTTACGAGTTGAATTTATTTTTACTTTTTGTATAATCTTAGATTTAATTTTTATTTCAAATCTATTATAAAAGTTAATTCTATCAAGTAACAACCGGATTAATTATTACCTTAATTAGGAATGTACCATATGCATTTACAAAATTTATAAAATAATTGCTTATTCCTCATCCTACTAAAATTAACCCCCAAAGTCAACTATGTTACATAACAAGTTACTATAGGGTATTTTGAATTTCAAATTCATCTGCTAATTGCCTCTTGACCACTCTTACTATATTTAATTCTAAAATATGCCACAAAAGTTTTACTATATTTGCTATTAATTTGAGGCTTAAGAAAACATGTATTCTCTGTCCAAGTATGCCAAAAAAATGTCATTGCGTAGGTATGTCACTTGGCTTGGTGAGTCTCCATTGTACCTACCAATTTCACCTCTTCAATGAAATTGATCTCAAGGTATTGAGATAATGATAATTTAGTTTTTTTTTAACAAAATGACAAATTCATTCATTCACAATAATAAAATAGATGACACTCCACAAATGTCGAAGGTTCATCCCAAATATGAGTAGATGTTTCATTTTCTAAACTACAACAATGAATTTTTTTTATTGAAATTTTGAGACATACGGATTCTACTCCAAGTACAACTTGAAAACTGCCTCCATCTGGCATTCGAGAAATCCCACATCGGATAATATTTAGCGTTGAGCACTTGATCTGCTTGAGAATCCGGGTTGACGTAGAGATGCCCACCAAACATCTCAAAATCTATAAAACATCCTTGTGTAGTAAGAACGAAAATGATCTTTCTATTGTGACAGAATGCAAGCTTCATCGCAATTACAAGACCACAACAAGAACAAACAAACAAACAAAAAATACAGGCTCTCAACGAGGAGAGAAATCAACGGCTCGACTTAGGAGAGAAACTTATTATATTATAATTTACATATAATCTATATAATATATAAAAGCAGGAACATTTTCAGGCCTCACAGCGCGCCACGTGGAAAGCCACGTGGCAGCCTGTGATTGGTAGCTTCAAAAAATGAGAAAGATTTTTTCTTAATGTTTTTGTGGATAATCTGAATTCAAACAATTAAAAAAAATATTAATATTCTTTAACCATTTATATTTGAAATTTAAAATTCAAACTAACCTATTTAATCCTAAAATTAAACAAAGTTAACAATATCATTAAATATCAAATCAAATCAAATCCCAGCATTTTGAGAAATTTTGGCTTAAATTAAAACTAACCTTACTAGAAGTATGTATCTAAAATGTTTTGTTTTGGTGGTTTTTTGAGTATTTTATTTACATAAATTATTTTTTCCTAACATTATTTGTTTTTAGTTTTACGAGTTGAATTTATTTTTACTTTTTGTATAATCTTACATTCAAATCTATTTTTTTTAATTTCAAATCTATTATAAAAGTTAATTCTATCAAGTAACAACCGGATTAATTATTACCTTAATTAGGAATGTACCATATGCATTTACAGAATTTATAAAATAATTGCTTTTTCCTCATCCTACTAAAATTAACCCCCAAAGTCAACTATGTTACATAATAAGTTAATATAGGGTATTTTGAATTTCAAATTCATCTGCTAATTGCCTCTTGACTACTCTTACTATATTTAATTCTAAAATATGCCACAAAAGTTATACTATATTTGCTATTAATTTGAGGCTTAAGAAAACATGTATTCTCTGTCCAAGTATGCCACAAAAATGTCATTGCGTAGGTATGTTACTTGGCTTGGTGAGTCTCCATTGTACCTACCAATTTCACCTCTTCAATGAAATTGATCTCAAGGTATTGAGATAATGATAATTTAGTTTTTTTTTTTTTTTTTAACAAAACGACAAATTCATTCATTCACAATAATAAAATAGATGACACTCCACAAAGGTCGAAGGTTCATCCCAAATATGAGTAGATGTTTCATTTTCTAAACTACAACAATGAATTTTTTTATTGAAATTTTGAGACATACGGATTCTACTCCAAGTACAACTTGGAAACTGCCTCCATCTGCCATTCGAGAAATCCCACATCAGATAATATTTAGCGTTGAGCACTTGATCTGCTTGAGAATACGGGTTGACGTAGAGACGCCCACCAAACATCTCAAAATCTATTAAACATCCTTGTGTAGTAAGAACGAAAATGATCTTTCTATTGTGACAGAATGCAAGCTTCATCGCAATTACAAGACCACAACAAGAACAAACAAACAAACAAACAAAAAACACAGGCTCTCAACGAGAAGAGAAATCAACGGCTCGACTTAGGAGAGAAACTTATTATATTATAATTTACATATAATCTATATAATATATAAAGGCAGGAACATTTTCAGGCCTCACAGCGCGCCACGTGGAAAGCCACGTGGCAGCTTGTGATTGGTAGCTTCAAAAAATGGGAAAGATTTTTTCTTAATGTTTTTGTGGATAATCTAATTCAAACAATTAAAAAAATATTAATATTCTTTAACCATTTATATTTGAAATTTACAATTCAAACTAACTTATTTAATCCTAAAATTAAGCAAAGTTAACAATATCATTAAATATCAAATCAAATCAAATCCCAGCATTTTGACAAATTTTGGCTTAAATTAAAACTAACCTTACTAGAAGTATGTATCTAAAATGTTTTGTTTTGGTGATTTTTTGAGTATTTTTTTACATAAATTATTTTTTCCTAACATTATTTGTTTTTAGTTTTACGAGTTGAATTTATTTTTACTTTTTGTATAATCTTAGATTCAAATCTATTTTTTTTATTTTGAATCTATTATAAAAATTAATTCTATCAAGTAACAACCGGATTAATTATTACCTTAATTAGGAATGTACCATATGCATTTACAGAATTTAAAAATAATTGCTTTTTCCTCATCCTACTAAAATTAACCCCCAAAGTCAACTATGTTACCTAACAAGTTACTATAGGGTATTTTGAATTTCAAATTCATCTCCTAATTGCCTCTTGACCACTCTTACTATATTTAATTCTAAAATATGCCACAAAAGTTATACTATATTTGCTATTAATTTGAGGCTTAAGAAAACATGTATTCTCTGTCCAAGTATGCCACAAAAATGTCATTGCGTAGGTATGTTACTTGGCTTGGTGAGTCTCCATTGTACCTACCAATTTCACATCTTCAATGAAATTGATCTCAAGGTATTGAGATAATGATAATTTAGTTTTTTTTTTTCTTTTTTTTTTTTAACTAAACGACAAATTCATTCATTCACAATAATAAAATAGATGACACTCCACAAAGGTCGAAGGTTCATCCCAAATTTGAGTAGATGTTTCATTTTCTAAACTACAACAATGAATTTTTTATTGAAATTTTGAGACATACGGATTCTACTCCAAGTACAATTTGGAAACTGCCTCCATCTGCCATTCGAGAAATCCCGGCGTTGGGCACTTGATCTGCTTGAGAATCCGGGTTGATGTAGAGACGCCCACAAAACATCTCAAAATCTATAAAACATCCTTGTGTAGTAAGAACGAAAATGATCTTTCTATTGTGACAGAATGCAAGCTTCATCGCAATTACAAGACCACAACAAGAACAAACAAACAAACAAAAAACACAGGCTCTCAACGAGGAGAGAAATTAACGGCTCGACTTAGGAGAGAAACTTATTATATTATAATTTACATATAATTAAAAACAACAACACAAATTGCTTGTAATTTCAGTATTGATATTACAAATAATTATGTTGTTGGAGATTGAGCAAGAAGAACAAGGAAGATGATGATGTAACCAACTTAGGTTTATATCTTCATTTTTCTGTTGAAGTCTTCTCTTTAATTCAATTTAAGATAGTCAAGTAATCAAATAACATTTTAAAAATGCATTAACTGTTAAATGAAATTTTAGTTAGATAAATGTTTAAAATAAATGAAGCTCTCAGTTCAAGCACAAATTTTAATTTTTTTAAAAAATATTATTTGGGCTTAAAATTCTATTAGATCGTATGTAATCGTGTGATCTCAACAAACTTTTACATCACATTTTTGAAATTCAAAAATATCTAAAAATATATTATCTCTGTCTCAAAATAAATATTTAAAATTATTCTAAAAAACAATTCAAAAAATCATTTTAGGATGGAGGGAGTATCATAAAAAATCTTAAATTTTCATTAAATCATATGTTATATTCTTTTTCTTCCCAATATGTATGTATCTCTCAGAAGAGTCCAAATAATTTTTGCTGAATCTAAATCTTTTCTCAATTTTCATTCAATGTTTTCAATCTATATTTTCAATCCATATTTCTTTGTAATCTTTCATTTATATATACTAACTATTTAATTAATGTGATTAGAAAAGAATTTTTAGTAAGAAAAATAATTATTAACAACAAAAAGGAAAGAAACATAAAATAGGCAACACAAGTTATTATTAATTATAAATCAATAACAATTTTCAATTCGAATATCTGACCGAATTGGATAATAAATCTTTGGTGGTCGAGTTTACAAATTTTTGGCATAAGGCACAACACTCGCGAAAAACTATGAACAAGACATTCTTCTAATATTATCCATTTCAATTGGGACATTCCTCGATTTTGTATGGTAACAAGCAATATGTATAGGAATAAGACTAATACTAATGTTACAAAAAAGTGGTTAGAAAGTGATTTGCAATGTTTTATTGGATGTTGTGATCGTAAGACCCAGTATTCATTAATTGAATATCCAATCAAAAGAACTGATATGTTGTAATGGTGAGCGAATTTTTGGCTCACAACAATATTTTTATCAATAAAATAAATAAATTTTAACTAAAGAATTTTGATTTATAAGATTCATGATACAAATTATTGTTGAAATTAGTTTTTTATTAGTCCACATTACAAGAAAATAAATAATAAAAATTATTTTACATTTTCTTATTACCGTAATTACATATCTTTGTAACCACACACTCATAAACAAAAGTAAATTTTGATATGTAAATTTATACGCATGAAAATAGTAATTTAAACTACCATATACATATAACAACATAGATTTGCGTAAAATATGCAATATCTCAATTTGTAGGTAATAAAAACTTAAAAACGTATATAGTATTTAGCATAAAAGACGCCATTGAGGGTATATTAAAATAAAAAAAAATATACATTTAATTCGTTTTCGGTTTAGTCACAATAGTTTCGCTCACATTGCGAACGAAACAGTTTCGCTCAAAGGTTTAAGCGAATATTCGCTTACCACTTTTCGCTTGGTGAGCGAAACTACATGGTCTAAGAATAAAAAATGAAATATGAAGAGTCAGTTCACGGGCACACACACTAAAGTGATTTTTTTTAAAAATAAAGTTAGTTAAAAAAAACAAAAAAATAAAATTTAATTTGAATAACGGGTTTTCAAGTTTGAAACTTAAATAAATCGGCTAGTCCACAGTTTTGACTAGATTCAAAACGGTTAGTTCATTTGGTCTAAAAGTGAACAATGGTCATGTCTAACCACCTCCAACCCTTCCACAACAATCATAAGTGCATAACCACTTCCTCCCAATCATTCATTTTCAAATATAATCTATATAAATTGACTATCAAAATCTATCTACTTTTCTTTCTACGAGGAGATAATTGCAGAGTATTGGCTTAATATGCAATCTTTAAGTGCAGAGGCATATTTAATATGATATTTTTTTAATTATTTAAATGCAGTTTATATAAAAAAATTATATTGTTTTTAACTATTTGACTCTTTAATAAGTTTTGTCGAGTGTTGACGGGATACAATGTAATATTTTCATTAAGTTTGATAGGGGGTGGGAGGGAGTTGTAAGAGGTTTAACAAAGGGTTTGATCCTTATGTATAAGATGGGAGGGAAAAATATTTATGGATTGAATATTTGTTGCCAATGAAGCAAAGCCTCGACAACTGAGCTGGTAGGTGCACCGTGTTGCCATGATCATAAAATGGAGGGCAATCGTGGATGACACAAAATTGGTGGATGACTCAAATTTTCAATATTCGTTAGTAATTTACAGGTAGACTAGATATCCGTTTATTTAATAGTTTTCCTAATATTAGACATGCTTTTCAATTAGATAAAGGTATCCAATTGTTTTTGTGATTTCTTAATTTCTATTTTCTTCATTGAAAAAAAATATTTAAACCATAAAATAAATATGTAATATAAATTCAATCTTTGTTACTTTTTTCAACTGATCATATTAAATAATATTTCTTAAAACCTGTGGTTTGGTCGAATGGTGAATAGATAAAAAAGACAAAACATGGTATAAAACAAATGTCTCTATCATCCATAATGTTGAAAATAGCTCATAATTGAAGAAACATCCTATAAAATAGATGAGATAAAAGTTTAGTATCCTAGGTTATATCTACATTTGTTAGGAGCAAAGGATTGTTACTAATACAAATTTGTTTGTTATGACTGTTCTTTTTTAATGTACATGGAGGCACGGAAAAGATCTTTATTATGATCAACCTTACGAAATTAGGATAAAATAGTTGTTCCAATGGCCTTTTGAGAGATTGCTTGGCTTCGTACGATATTGCTTTGTTGCTTCTCCTAAGCGTGTCAAATCTTCTAAATAAAACAAACTCATAATTTGGGGTAAGACACTAATGATTCACAAGCACTGCTTTGAGGATATCGACATGAGTAGCCATGATACCAACTGAGGGGAGGCAGTATATAATATGTAAAGAGAAAAACTAATTAAAGTGCTAATGTTATAATAAAATAACAATATATCATCTTGATTAGGTAAATGTGTGAAAAACTAACATTCATCATTAAGTTCATGCTTAAACAAACGAGAGTATATTTCTATAGTGTTTTTTTTTATTATTAGTATTTCAATCTTTGACCAATATGTATAATATTTATTACTTTTTAAGGGGTAAATTGTGATTGTGATAAAATTTAGGGGGTGAAATGTGGAAGACTTTTTTACATTGTATTTGAAGGGAACACTTTGCAATTTCTAAGAAAATGAGAGGTCAAAATTTTATACAAACCTTAAAAAGTTAACTTGAAAGTCTAAATGTGCAATCTTTATATAAAGTTTGGGGGGCATCAATTGACCCCTCTTGCCACCCCTAGCTTCATATTTGAGTTTAAAGGACATCATGCATATCCGTGGCAAACGACATTCTGATATAAGTACATACTTTCATTAGATGGTCTTAAACTTTGGAAAGTTGCTAAGAGTCGCTTGGATTGTCAATTAGTGAAATCTAGCCTAAAATCTACGGCAAAAAAGATAGGAGTATCACCTTAAATCTAATGAAACATTTTTGTGGCGCTTTGTCATATAAAGACTGTGCCCAGCTTGTTTATGAATTTCTGGAAGGAGAGATTCAGAGGAATGAACACCCTAAGAGTTGTTTGAACAAGCATGTAAAACACTTTGGCTAGGAGTAAACGTTTACATCAATTCATTTCCAGATTTTTTTTTTTTAGACTTTTTAGGACAAAAAATATATGGTTAAACCATGGTCACGGGTCACATTTAATTACTACTACACAAGAAGATTTTATGCTAATAGATGATCGAGTCTAATTGCATCTCATCTCATTACTTACTTCCACACTTTTTTCTTCAAACTTTCACATAAGTTTTTTTTGAAAAAACATCAACATCCGAATATTACATTGGGTGTTGACTAATTTGATTTAAGCGGGGTAAGACCATAAGGGCATCAACTCTCACACAATTAAAATTTAACGTTGTTGTATAAAATAGACACATATGTATTGCCTTAAAACCGTGATATCTACACCGGTTAGTCAAGGAAATAATCGAATTAGTTGAGGAAATAATCCAAGAAATTCATGGTGATGGAAATAAAAGTACAACTTATTAATTAATTTTATAAATTTAAAATATTAACCTTAATATTACGTTAGATTTGTAATTAGCTAATTTTACTATGCCCGTCGAGTATCGACGAGTTACTAACTAGTCTTTTTATAATATTAGGATAGAAATGAACCCACATAAATGAATCATTTTATAAAACTCGATTACTATATATGCTTAAATGCATGTCGTGCAAATATAGGGCAACGCAAAACGTTTGACCATACGTTTTTATAGGAAACGGACTCAATTTATCCACCTCTAAAATTTGGATCGATCAAAATATCTAAGTTTTGTTATAAAACTAAAGAACCAAGAGCATAATCTCAATAGATATTATTTTATTTCAAGACTATTATAGAGAGAGTGTACAAGAGAGAAAGGTAGAAGTTAAGAACTTCCGAAGTCTATTGAAATGAAAACTAGAGCCTACTATTTATAGATGGAAATTGGCTTCCTCTATAAGCTTCCATAAGGATAAACACTATCCTTTAGTAAGGCTTCCTTAGTAAGCTTCTCTGAAGATATTTACCAAGCTTCCCTAGTAAGCTTCACTGAAGATATTTACAAAGCTTCCTTAGTAAGCTTCGCGAAAGATAATCTTGCAAAGCTTCTCTTGTACACTTCTGGTTCAAAGGACATCCACATAATAATATATTATAACACTCCCCCTTGGATGTCCGCAGCTAAGTAGCATGCCTCATTAAAACCTTACCAGAGAAAAACCATGTGGGATAAAAACTCTAGTGAAGGAAAAAGAGTACACGATTTCTTAGCTTCATGATGCTCCCCTTGAACAAAATATTACCCGCGATCTCTTAGTCGCCTACTCCTCCTTGGAGATTCTTATTGAATGGTAATTGTGTCGCATGTGTTGCCTCATTAAAAACCTTCCGAGGAAAAACCCTTTAGGAAAAATAATCTCGAAGGAAAAGAGTACAACTCACAATCTTTTCAATAAACGCTCATTGCCTCGTTAAAACCTTGGTGGGTAACAAAACCCGGTGGGAAAAATAACCCCGCGCGAAGGAAAAATAGTACAATGAAATCTGAGTATCGTCTGGATACTCCCCCTGAAAACTACAAGGGTGGAAGCTCTA